>CM060836.1:18810000-19172500 GCA_030762175.1 Metallyticus violacea
CATATATTTCAGTGCCTGCTGGTGTGCGTTTACACGAAATTGGGGGCCATCAACAATGGGAAAATTGCTCGAGAAGACGACATCATGCCGATCATGGACCGACTCTACGGGTTCGCCGAATTCAAAACCATAATGCGTTCACAAGTTGTTCACAATTGCGCCTTAAAGAGTGAGTTATCATTTGTGATGTGATTTTTGTATTTGTAGACGAACTTCAGGTAGTTCAGAAATGTTTTGCAACTTCAACAAAAACACAATTTATGAAAACTTCAGTTACCGTTTTGTTATTGTAAATTAAATTGTTCTTTCCCCCAGTATAGTTCCATGCAATAAAATACTCATTTTACTCGCTCTAGGCCCCAATTTTTTTCTCATATCTTTGAAAAGACTAATAGTTCGAGAAAGTGGCGGGAGGAAGCTCGTCGAAATAAAGAGCGACATTCTAGATCCGCAATTTCCCAAGTATTCTACTTATAAACTTTCATTAATCTATGACATACACACAATTATCATCATATTTCAACTATCTAAAATTTTCTATTTCCCCATTAGGACCATGGTCTAATACCTTACACGAGTATGACTTGTAACTTGTAGTTATTAGTTAATTCTGTTCCACAAAGACTTCTGCTACATTTGTACTTTACAACTCCACACTTACAAGTGCAAGTGATTTTTCGTTGTTCCGATCCACAGTATTAGTACTAACCGTCACGGGTGGCCGAGGTCGTTAAGGCACGGACTCGTGAGCGGGAGGTCTGCGGTTCGAATCCCGCCAGGACCGTCCTCCCTGACTGGGGTTTTTTCCAGGTTTTACTCAGTCTTCATAACTGGCAAATGCCGGGGAGGTACCTAAACTTAGGCCTGGAACTCTTCCTTCCTTAAAAAAAAAAATATCCTTTCCCAATTTATCATTTCATCTCATGTATCATCAGTGTCCACCGCCTGTGGTGCCTCAGTAGTGAAAACGGGCGTTAAACAATACTCAAAAAAAAAAGTATTAGTACTAGCCGCGCATTGGCAATTTGTATAAATTTCTGTACAAGTCTAGGGGTATTGGCAACTACAAATACTAGCACAAAATTTATTATCTTTTTAATGATTTTGGGAGTTAGTTCAAGTATTACAGAAAATGATGATAATTATGAGATTTGGAATATGTATAAAGGGGATAATTCAGAATTTCTGGACAATGATTAAGTTTTTTTTTTTTTTTTGAGTTGTGTTTAACGCCCGTTTTTACTACTGAGGCACCACAGGCGGTGGGCACTGATGATACATGAGATGAAATGATAAATTGGGAAAGATTTTTTTTTTTAAAGGAAGGAAGCGTTCCAGGCCTAAGTTTAGGGTACCTCCCCGGCATTTGCCAGTTATGAAGACTGAGGAAAACCTGGAAAAAACCCCAGTCAGGGAGGACGATCCTGGCGGGATTCGAACCGCAGACCTCCCGCTCACGAGTTCGTGCCTTAACGACCTCGGCCACCCGTGGCGGTGATGATTAAGTGAAATTAAAGTACGGCTTATGATTGATATTGTCGTTTCCTGTTTCAAATGAATATTTCAGTCCAGCATCTTAATTGATGTTAAGGTTCTTGCTACATGCCAGGAAGATATTTCATTTTTATTCTTCATTCTTTTTTAAAATAATCTCTTTTGACACAATTTTCCAAATTTATTGCTTATAATAATAACAACGTGGTTGCCAAGCAATGTAAGCAAATATATAAATATCAAATGACCAATTGAAGAATAAAATAAATGGAAGAGAGCAATGGGAAAGCGCAATTATCATGCCATCTCTCGACGACTGAAATTGATACTACAAAATGTAGCCGTGTGCAACCGTCGTCCGAAAGCGGATTATCGATAAATGCATAATAAAGTATTTAAATTATCATTATATCTGAGAAAAAATACAAGACCTGTTTAGCAGGACAATAATCCGCTCTGTACATTAAAAAATACGAATTTATTACTAAGGAGTGGACATAACCTAATTCAAGGTATGTCGACGTATGGCAAACAGCTGTTCCTCCATCTTGCTCTTATATGACGTCACTTGTAACTTTTTACTAATACTTTACAAGTGTTGCACATTCTTTCGTGGAACATAAAGTTACAAGTTCATACTTTACAAGCACTTGTACTATTACCCTTCTAATGTATTAGACCATACTTTTGTGAATGGAAGATTTTGCAGGAACTAAATTGTCTATGACACTCTTTTATTGACCGTCATTTTTAGTACGAGCGTATAATAAACAAGCGCTGTTCCGCTGTGTGTTGCTTTGTTGGTAAAAAAGCACGATAGCTGTTGACAATCCCGCGACAACACATGCTGATGCGTCAAACTGCAGTGAACACGGAAATCCACTTTCACGGACTAGATAGCAGCGTTGCAATTCATGCCTTTTCGTGTACTTCTTATACACTAAATGTTACTGAATTACTTTTAAAAGTTATAAGAGCCGAGAGGTAGTAGAACACTCGTTATAAACTGCTATTAAATACAAAAACTAGTTATTGAATGATGAATTTCCAGAGTGTTAATATTGTCATATTTTTTCAGTGGGTGAGCTACACGAAGATCTTTGTTACTTGGCTAAGCAATTTCTAGATTGCGTTTTAGAACACTATTGATCAGGTGAGTTGAAATAATAATTATTTTATTAAGAAACGCATTCATACGAGGTATAGATCATAAGTCTTTGTAACTATTTTTATTTTTCCACCTGATTAAGGGACAACACAAAAAATCTAAGATATACGATTGTGCGTATGAGATGTGCTCAGATGATGTATGTGAGCAGATATGCGTGTCTCAGCACGCCCCGAAGTTCAGTTGGTGAGCGACAATGATCAGGAATGGAGGTCCCGAAGAGTAAAAAACGTGCGCAGGTGAAAATAGAATTTCTCCGGGGGAGGAATGCATGAGAATGTCACACAGAGCTACGGGAGTCCTGGTGGTGTAGTGGTAACCATACTTGCCTTCAAAATCCAAGATCGCGGGGTCAAACGCGGCCAGGATCGATGGATATTTCGGGCGTAAAAATCCTAAGTATGGTTTCCTTCGGAAGGGAAGTATTCACCAAACCTTAGTCTCTGTGATTATGATCTCATCCTCAAAGTGAAGCAGACATTGCGTGGGAAACGTTTTGCTAACAAAGTGGACATTTTGACAGCATTTCGACGCGAGGTGGCTCACGTTAGCAACTCAATGCTGCAGATGGTGTTTAGCGCCTTCCCCATATCTGGCACGAACCGTCAATGTACTTGGAGACTAGTGCGAAGGTTGTTAAACATCGTGGATTACTGGGAGACCCGTCCCGTGATGGATTTGCAACCCCCTGTAAGTAGTTGTGTGTAACTTTTGCTCACGTCACAATAAAGCAATGTTGTCTGGTTGCCTGTGTTTTGTTTATTTCCTACTAGGACCGCCTACATCCAGCCTTCTGTTGGTGGCACCACTCGACAGCTAATGTCATATACTTTAAAAATACTAGGCATGACTTATGATTTATCCCTCTGATACGCAAAAGTAATAAGTATAGAAGCAATTCGTTTAAATAAGTATAGTTCATCAGTTCTGGATTATATACAGAACTATTGCCATCTAATAAAAGGAAAGGAAAGCCAAGCACTGAAATAGTGGTGTCATTAAATGACAGGAATAAAGTTCAAGAGATATATACAGAACGAAAAACCTTATTTCGGGGTACTAAAAGTCCACAGGGACCATAACAATCCAGCAGTATGCATCTACGCAATAACTCGTAAAACATGTCGAATTGTTTTATTTTTCTTTATTTTTTTAACGCCAAAGATAAACGATGGAATGGGAAAAAAGTATATTAAGCATTATTTCACGATGGGTCCCAAGGCAGCTTTCCGGTAATCACAGATGTAATGGTCAGAAGCACTTAAGACTGTCATGTTCACGAAGGAAATGCTTTTCTCCATGAAACTGTTAACAGGAGTCGACTCCTGGGCGCATCTTTATGAATCAATGCGGCTGAAGCAGCCGTCATATAGAACCAAGAAACAATTCTAGACACAGACTGTAGATGCAAAAGTCATGCTGACCATATTTTGAGATATCAATGATCTTATTTAGTACATTTCCAGGAAAAGACCCACTGTTTAGTGTTCAAAACGAATAAGCTCCCCAAAAGATCGAAACTGAAAAGGATGTGTTGCTGCTACACCATAACGCCCGCTCACATACAGCTGTACATACGATGCATTAAATAATCTTAAACAACAGAGGTCGATACATCCACCATGTAGCCCGAACTTGGCACCATCGGGCTTTCACTTTTATGTATCTTTGAAAAAGCATTTGCGGAATTAGAAACTTACAGCTTACGATTTAATGGAGACAGTGTAAAGTTGGTTAAAGGCATTATTAAATATAATTATCTTGTGAAAAAATAGACCAAATGTATTCCGGAACTACGTGATATTTCGAAAAATAAGGCACTATTTTTTTAATTAGGCTTGTTATAAAATTCCTATTATTTAATCACTTGTTATAGTGTTATTACTGTTGCAATACTAGATGACTGTGAACAATAACTTAAGTACTTTTGTATTTCTTGGTCTTGTATTTAATTACAGAACTAGCATCATCACCGCAACGCAGGATATTCTGCCGCAGTGTAGCAACAGCTTCATAACGAGCAATCCTTGGCACCTTTATTTCAAGATTTTTCACTTGTTCAAGCTTATTGTCAGGCATTTTCAAATGTTATAAAATTAATTGGTAATGGATAATAAACGCATAAAAAATTAACCATTGTAGTTTTATGATTTATGCAGAACCTGCCCAAATTGTCAAGTTTTGTATTGTTGTCAGCAAAGTGCTGTAAAAGTTCTGTGGACATCTCCTACCGAACTACTGAAGTTTAGGAAGACAACAAAAAACACGGAAATAGCAAACTAAAAGTACTTATGAAGATGCAACAGCCTTGATGATTTTTCATGATTACAACGCGATAACTATTCCTGTTCCGGGATATGAAAGTCGGACTTTGATAAAAATGCTACACTCTAGTGGCGTAGCCAGAATTTTGTATTTTGAGTAAGATAGAGGACAAATAATATGAACAGACATTTTAACAAAAAAAAAAAAAAAAAAAAAAAAAAAAAAAAAAACTCTACTTGGCACTGAAAATGGAAGAATGTTGTAAAGATCATTGTTCAAGTTGGAATACATTTAAAAATAATATATATTAACAATATATTTTGTCAAAAGACAAAAGGCATCTATTAACCTCTGTGGTCACTAAATGAAAAAACACAAGACTGTTATCAAAAATAAATTTTCTAGGCTATTAACTATCCTCTTACTATGATGATAAATATAAAATATTTATAAAATGATGAAATTAATGATACAATTAACAGAAATATTAAACATGAATTTATGAAACAAAAATATGTATAAAACCATCGGACTTTTCACAGGTGTTTCATGGTTTTGTCGCCCGTTTCAATTAAGCTGCCTTGTCAGTAGTTAGGGCGGTGACTCCCGGCAAAGCAGATGTAATATCCACGCAACTGATTAAAATTTTCTCAATTACAACTACAAATACAATGATAATACGCACATGCTTACCTTAAGACAGGAGATATTAAAAATGTTGTCCTGCAATAGTCAAACTTTTGAGCATTTTTTTATAAAATCATTCACACATATCAGTACATTTTCCGAAACTGAATCAGTTTAAACTTGAAAGAATACAATGTCACTGTTGATCACAATATTCGGGTAAATTTGTGAAATTGGATGTTACAGAACGTTAATGACAGAGTCATTGTCATGCTTAATATTCTTTCCTGATGAAACATGCTTCCATTTATGTGATAAGCAGAGTTCGGAAGTTCAGGCATTTATTTTGGTTAAAATAGGGCGGCAAAAGGCACCTAAAATAGGCAGTAATATAATTAAAACAGACATTTATTAAAAGTGAAAACAGAGGGTAAAATCACTCAATATTAATGAAAATAGGTATTTAGGATACTTAATACTTTCTTTGTCACATAATTAAAATACTTAAGCTTACTTTTCTTGGTAATGAACAACAAGAAGATATTTTTTTCAAGGTATCAACTGTCATAGTCAGCCGCTTGTCAGAGAGAACATTCTTCATCGTGGAAAAAGAATGTTCTACTTCCACTGAAGTGATTACAGCATATTTAAAACAATTTATTTCTGAAGCACTCTTAGCAGTTACAGATGTTACTTCTCAGAACATCATTGAAATGTTGATCAACACAAAATAAAGTAGTTTTGAAAAGTCCTGGCGAATGAGCAAAAGATGTGCAGTGGTTTCTGATCGAGTTCATTTTCTGTTTATGGGGAATCAGGTTAGTATCTCTCTTACTTCCGCACTGAACACATCGCACAACTCTACCACTCTCATCTTTCTCGCTTGCTATTGTTTGTTACGTTTATGCAGCTGAGAAGTTACCTCACTACAAGTTTCCTACAATTGTCTTGCGCAGATCGATACAAGTCATTCGTCAGGACTATTCAAAACTACAGTACTTGTTTCATCCTTTCTACTTCCTGGTATTCGTATGCCCAAGGTAACCATGCCTTCCTTTCACTAATGAAGGTTCTGCTATTTAAAGAATTTAATTCAGTTGGTTGAAGAGGAAGTGTTTGACTGCTTTAAAAGAAATAAATGTATAGCAAGATTCTCAATAAATATTTTTGGAGGTGAACATGTCATTTAATTTTAGAACTTTTTCACTTTGATATAGGAAATTATTTATGTGCTTTTTAAAATGTGTAAATAATTATAAAAATTCATAACGATCCAAAAATGGACAAAAAAATTAAACCTTAAAATAGTCCCCCCCCAAAAAAAAATAACTGACCCTAGTTTAGACATTTAGTTTAAATATACCCACCCAGTAAAAAGGCATTTTGCCTTACTTCCCAGCTCTGGTGATATTTCGACGCAAAATAACAGATATAGGAATACAGTAAACCCCGAATTTGTACATGAATATGTTTATGGTGCGCAGTTAATGCATAAATAGTAATATGACCCATTCTTTTTTGAGAATACCAAACTGCAGAAAGATGCAGGAATGCTATATTAATAGTATATGTTATTGGGGAAGTTGAAAAATAAAATGTACGAAACAATACCCTCACTAATTAGAAGAAATGAAATAAAATATGAAGCCAAAAATGTGTTCAATTTCTGAAAATGAACTGGTGCGTATGAATGACAATTTTTAAAATGTGTGTACGTAGCAGGACAAATGCAACATATCCTGTCACAAGGTACATGCTAATTTTCATTGTAATTGCGAGAACTTTAATCAGTGCAGATTTTACATTCACTTCGCCAGGAATAACTCTGATTGCTAACCCGCCAGATGACAATAAAAACATAAGACACAGTAGATGGCGCATGCAGAATATACTTCACTGTCAGACCCTAATGCAAATATCGATAGTTCACAAAATGGCGGAAAGTGAGATTCTGGTTATTAAACACATGAATTTGATTATTTGGTTTGTTGCTGTAACCTGGTGTATATCTCAAATAAATCAACATTAGAGTTTTATTTCTTTTGTTTTTTATTAAGTTGGTATTGATTTAGTGAAATCACACCAGGAACTTGTTTAATAGAAAGTGTTAGTACAACATGGGTTACTCTTGTATCTTTATAATGGCAGTGCACCCCATAATACACATTTACATTTCTTAAATAGCAGTAATTAAAGGAGGAGCGGATAAACAGTATACATTATGCAAGTGTTGAGTTATGTTGAAACTGTTGTGTGTATTAAACATTTCATACCAAAACTTGTGGTTTAGGAAAACATTTTATCCTGTACAATTTTCCCTAATCTACCATCATATGTGACCGTGAGGCTTGGCAATGAAAGGAAAGATTTGGAGAACGTATGAAGACGGTTTTGGAACGAAATGAAGATAGCTTTAATGAACAGTGTGAGCAGGATGTTATAACATGTTTCGACTCCTTTGCATATGAGGTTTAGTAAAGACAGGTAGACCTGTTTATAACTATAATCAAGGAATACTACGTACTTTTCATTAAAACAGATGATGATAAATATGATGCCGTCCCATCTATATCGATTAGCTCTATTCTTTAAATATCTGTGCATGTCTATGGACAAGTTCAGTTTGATCTTGGAGTGCAGTGGAAGTAAAGAGTTAAAACGATGGAATAAATTGGATATTTTGGAGAGTTGCCTTGCTACCTTGCTAACAACAACAACAACAACAGCAACAACAATGATGATGATGATGATGATGATGATAATGATATCTCGCCCTCAATGAAAGAGTGACTTAATTTATAAACATTGCCAAGAAAAATTTACCATTAGATCAGGATTTAGATATAGAGAAAGCTTGTAACGCGCATTATATCAACTGAAGCTATCTTATGCAAATCAAACTACATTTTCAGCAGAGCTCTTGATATGGGTTTCAACTTTTTCTTACGCATATATAAAGTAAACTCTATTTTGCATTACATTTTTTCCCCAGTATTGGTTAAAATAGAGCATTGTAATTAGATATAAATGGCTAACTATTTTATAATTGTATGGCTTAACAAAAGTCAAGTCAATATTGCATATGGTTTCATATATATTTAAATAATCCATTAATTTTGCACAGCAATAGATTTGCTTAAAATACACCAAAGAAAAATACTTGATTAGGTTATTCTTATTTATTCATGTTGTTGGTGTTATAATTCTTCTTCTTCTTCTTCTTCTTCTTCTTCTTCTTCTTCTTCTTCTTCTTCTTCTTCTTCTTCTTCTTCTTATTATTATTATTATTATTATTATTATTATTATTATTATTGTTTCATTACTTATTGCATTGCAGTAAACTGTATGGGCAATAGAAGAACCATTTTTTGAACATGGATGATTTTATGTAGGACAAATTAATATTATTTTATATTTCGTTTACATATGAGATATATTGTCTGTAAACAATTTCAGATTCTTAAAAAACCATCTTGTAAACAGAGTTTTCGTGTTTGTTATTTATTGGCCTTTTTTTATTTTTTTAAATATTTTTATTAATCTTCCCGCATTGGGATCTGAGTAGTGGAGTCGGTATTGCATGAAGCACGGGTTTGCTTTTCTGATTGATTGATCTGTTTTATTTAAGGACGCTCTTTAACATCTCAGGTCATCAGCGCCTCATTCTATTCAGGGCGTGAAACGGCCGACAAATTTTGCTCAGAGGCCTCTTCTTTCGGGCTTAAGGTTCTTTTTCGTGCCGTAAATGTACGACACGGGACTCATGACTTTAATTCCCTTCCGAAGGAAGGCATACTTAGGATTTTTACGGCCCAAAAAATCCATCGACCCTGACTGGGTTTGAACCCGCGACCTTGGGTTTAGAAGGCAAGTATGGTTACTGCTACACCACCAGGATCGACTGCTTTTCTGTTGTAGATAAGGAAAGAAGATTCCAAACAGCAATAATGACATTTCGGAGAAATATGGAAGGAATACTACGAAATAGGTCGGAAGAGGAAGATGATTCATCGCTTTGCTGGAGACGTAACGGGCCAAATTGTTCAAAACGTGAAGAGAACGATGATGATATTTCCCACATCTTAATCGTGATAAATAATTTAATACTCTCAATTCAGAACCCAAGCACTTATATGAACTTTCAGATTAGGCTTGCATTAAAAGTTCTTCTTAATTGAAAAAAGATAGAACTTGTTTTATAGTCATTTGGAGTAATCGCTAAAGTTTGAATTAAGAATGAAGGAAAACGGATATTAAGGGATTTGAGGAACTGAGTTAGACATATACGTAACAAGAAATGTTTCTCATGGTGAAAATAATATATATTAGAAAAGTTGCTGAAATGTTGCAAATTATGTTTCCCGCATTAGTGGTAGAAAATGCTGCCATATCACAGCGATATTCCTCAAGGCGCCACCGCCAGCACGCTTTATCATATCATGAGTCAATGATCGCCCTCATGTTTGGTTCCCTCTTACTCTCTCCTAACCTTCATTCATAAAACATTGTATCACAAAGTTGTTTTTAGCCTTCCTACTTGCTTTAAAATACATGTACTGTTTACAGGCCTAATGGGGTAGGTGGGGAACTATTTCGACTCAGCTCCGGCACTTTTGCCCTCATAGTTGTCGATGTGTGAGCGGGCACATAGTTCTGATGGAGGAGCACTTGTTTGCGCGCCAATCTTGGTCGCTTCTGCGTCAACTCCAATAAAGTTCCGTAAAAACAGCCAATCACTGTTACACTCTTTTTCAAATTGTCAATTATGATATCCTGTCAGTCCAATAAGAGGTTGCCATAACGTTTTTCCCCCAAGCAAATGGTTTTAGCTTTTTCGATACACTTTCACTTTTCCCAACCGATTGTTTTGCATTCGGAATGCAATGGTGCATCCACGTTTTTTCTACAGTGTCAAAACGACCCCAGAAGTCATTCGAATTATGCTGCAACTTTTCCGAATACGGTTTTGAAATGTCCTTTCCTTGAGCGTTTTTGATCTGGAGTCAACAAACGTGGCAGTCATTGCACACTCTGCTTCTTCATATGCAGAACTTAATGCAGGACATTGTGTGTCCATTCATACGAGATGTTTACCATCTCAGCAATCTCACGAATCTTAATGCGAAGGTTTTTTTTACCAAGATAAAGTAAATTTTATCTACCATTTCTTCAGAAGAAACCTCCATCGGACGTCCGGAATGGTAGCATCTGCAGTGCTTGGCTACGTTTAAATATATTTTTCCAGTAATAAATAAATGGTCTTGAGTGCTACTACACAGATCCCATGAACCTCTTTCAGCTCAGTTTGTATCTGGGCGGTTCATTTTATTAAATAAAAATATTTTATAGCTGCCAACAAAGAACTGCGCGTTGCATCTGCGCGAAAAAAGTTAACAAACCTGTTGAAAGAGTCACACTTACCAAAAATGATGCCGTTTAACAAACATGTCCGCCATTTCGTTAAAATATACGAGACTTATCAATCCACCCTCGTGTAAGGTTCATACCATACTGCACGTACTGTGCTAATCTTAACACAAAGACAACTTGACTTTTGACGACCCCGTAATAGCACAGTCAGATGCATAATTTCATTGAATTGCGTATATTATATGTAATATTATATTATACAGTTGATCAAAAAGTTTTGTCAACTTTATTGTAATGCTTAAAGTTAAAACTTCAATAACAAATTGTTGCCAAGAGATTGGTAAGTGATTACAGAGCGTTGTTGCACACAAATATAATCCTCACATTGCCATATTTTCTTCCTTTGGATAATCACCTCCGAGTATTGATTGCATAAGCGAACTAGAAACCTCACTGTATGGATATGTTTTTGCTTTCCCCCCTAAAGAGTTCCGTCTTGTTGTCAGCAGATCCTCAATTGCGATGGTGACTACATTTAATACTAAAGATATTATTTTGTTTGGTTTTTTATGTTTAGTCTGAAACCTCAAGAACCTTTGGATCACCTTTTACGAAATTGTTTGTACAAGATCTGAAAAGGGTGCAATGTTGACAAACCTTGACACCCACTTTTGAATTAAAAAAAAGGCCGTCACCCAGGAACTGCATAAAATATACGAATTTCTCATCTAGTAGAGAAACTTTAAAAACGAATATAAAATCCAAATTATGGCCTTATTAATTAATGAAACGAAATACTTTATGACATTACTGTGTGTGGTATTACGGGAACAAAATAAGAATTACTGCAACTTATAAGCATTACAAAATAGAAACCACATTTTTAGATTTATTATTGAGATTAAACCAGAAAAATACTGAGTGTGTGTATTTTTAAATGTAATCATGTTTATGAACTGAGCCCGTGATATCATCTTTACGCTCACTAAAATAGAGAAAAGTAAAGAAAGTTTCAAGTTACATTGTGTATTTAAGATGTTCATAGGTTTCAATAAAACAAAAACTATTTAAAAACAACTACAACGTACTAGGAAAAAATACTCAACAAACAATACACAATAAAAAGTTTCATCGTTCTTCATTGGCTTTGAAATTTAATTTAAATGTTATTGCAGAAAAACATGTAAAAGCAAAGTTTTCTGAAGGATATTACAGAGTTCTCTTACATACAAATATAATTCTCACACACATATTAGATTTATATTTCACATTTAATATCTTCACGATAATGCTTTTGTTAAATATAAAACATATGCATCATTATAAATACGGTTTAATGCTGAAATTAATTTGTCCTTTTATTTTAAAACAATATAAAGAAAATTAAACGCAAGAACACTTTTTAAATTTCGGTTTTCAAATATACCCCTACTCGTAATGGCCGAATTTATTTTCTTATTTAATTTAAATGGATATACCGAATTTTGTTGTGAAGAAACAAAAATTATTGCTGCTAAGCCGATCTTAGAACAGAGAGAGAGAGAGAGAGAGAGAGAGAGAGAGAGAGAAGAAACGCACTCACTTTTTTTCCATTTCATTTTCGGTGCCTAGCAGGTACGATCGATGAATATTTGAAGGAATTTTTCAAAGATCATTTCATGGGTACAACCACAATAGCTACTACATTCTTTCGGAATTCGGCAACAGGTTACAGCTGCAACTTTGTCATATTCTTCGCATAGAAAGTAGGCTCAGTTAGCCTCAGCAGATGGCCTGCATTACGATCTCACAATTCATTCCTGTCTTGCTTCATAAACTGTACACTCTGACTTCATCAATCACCAGCGCGAAATTCATCAAAGCGACTTGTATACTGAATCGATTATCTGATCGCTCTGTTGATAATATTTTGTTTACGACCAACTTCTGCAATTGGCTTAATATTTTGCGACCCACTTGTGAGTCCATGAAAACATCTTTGTTTATGCATGTCCACTTTCTTCTTTTTCGTTGCCATGATTTACAGAAGGTCAAAGATTTTCGTTAGCGAACGAGGACTGGTTGATGGATGATATAGGCATTCAAAGGCTCCTGGTTGTCGAGTGTCTTTGCAAATGTTTCAGTTTGTATAAGTAATTCCTAAGAGTGGCTTTAACACTAATGCTGACAAACTAAAGCGGGCTGTTCTATCACTAAAACCCTGAAAAAACGATAAAGATGGTCATTCTAAAGGTGTCACGTATACCTGAACTGTAACGGTGTGCGACAAAACAAACGACATTTGATGACATAATGAACACAGAATGTGTTCAAATTGTGTACATTACATGCCACACCTTATTCATAATATTTCTGAAGATTATTGAACATGTTGATGAACAAAGGTTGCTGTAGGACGCAAAAAACGACGTTATCTTCTCGCGCAGTTCGGAAATCTTTGTAAGTGGGTCATCTGTCTTGAAAACTGATTCTTTCAACATGCCCCATATGTAGACATCAGGGGCCATGCGATCCGCGGAGCAGGCAGAATACGGGAATGGAGTTCCACAAGAAATTAGGCGATCTCCAAAATGTCGTTGCAGAAGGACAAGCGACTCCCCCGGGTTATGGGGTGTTGCTGCATCTTGCTGCATTCATTGTCGTTAGAGGGGTCAGTTTCTGACGTGACAAAAAAGACGCAAATCCCGCACTAATAGGGTAGTAATGAGGTCTCTGTAGCTCTTCTGGTTTACTGTTTGCGGATTCTGTGCAGCATCCTCGAGGAAAGAGGGTCCAATATTCCATGACCGGGCAGGGCGCACCAAATCGTAACCCGCAGTGGTTTCTGTATAATGGTATCAGACATTGAAACCCCAAAGAACGAGTTTGTTGAATAAGTCATCAAGGTGAGTATGGCTATCATTTGAAAACATATGTTGCAGAATCTTCATACGTCATATACAACACTCGTGCTCGCTTCTGTTAGACGCTTAATCCGGTATGCAAATCCTGCCAGTTCTTTAAACATCCGCGCAACAGACCTATCGCTTAAATCAAGTTTAGCGATGTTTGTCGTAGACTACGCTTTGACACCTGTTGGAGTAGTTCCTGATTCTCGTTTGTGTTGTAGGTTCCTAGGCGATCTGTTAACATAGGACAAATCCCGTACGGCGGAACTTGCCAACGACAGCTAACATTGGTTTGTTATTTGGTACTTCCTTATTAAATGTCACCTCGTATGGTTCTTTAAAGTGAACAAACTCGGCCCATTCTGAGACCGGAAATAATGTTACACGCTAAACTCCTTCTCTTTTGTAGTGAAAACCATAATTGCAGAAATCACATCAAAAACGAATTCACAATGTCAAACTGTTATATACACAATAAAATAAAACAAATAAATACTTCACGGTTATGGAAACTTCGATAACAAATTATTGATGATTTCAGTGTCGTTTGTTTTGCCGCATACTGTACATACAGAGGTAGTTAAAGTGGGCAAGTTCAGTCTTGCCTCCTGCTTTATTTTCGACATGATCCCCTCGAAGTTCAACGCACTTGTTCCAGTTCGTATTTCCCTCCGAGAAGTGTATTTCTAGAGGCACTGAAAATATTCCTAAAACACTCATATTTCCTGTATGACCTCTTCATCTGTCTTAAAGTTGTGTCCGCCAGTAAATTTTGAGTTTTAGGAACAAATGGTAATCAGAGGGAGTGAGATGGAGAAGCATTGCAAATACTAGTTCAATCAATTTGTCCTGAGCGATGCGGCTTGATTCCTCAGTGTGGAATTGTGAAACACTTTCTTTTTGGCCATTCCCGAACGTTTATCCGCGAAGTCTTCAAGAAGTCAATCATGTGATTTCCTTTTGTGCCCCAAAAAACTGAAGCCTTCATCCTTCCAGCGCATGGAATGCATTTCGCCTTTTTCGGAGCCGTTTCGCCTTGCTCGGCCCGCTGCTTTGTTTCCGGTATATAGTCGCCCATAGTCACAAAACAGTTGGATTCTTAACACTAGAACCGCCGGAGCTAGTTATATACTTAAGTGCCGATGCGGTCACACAGATTATCGACAAAATATCAACACAACTGTAATGTGATCATGAACAATATTTAGTAATAAAATGACAAGAATTAAAGGTAAGTGTAATATGCATGCATCTTGAATATCATTATATAAACCATGCATATTAATTTTGTTTTTTCATTTCCCTTTTTCACTGCTTTGAGGATATCAAAAGCACAAATTTCGACTCCATAATACTCAATATACTTGTTAATATATCAGTTCACATTCATTTATTATAATAATAATAATAATAATAATAATAATAATAATAATAATAATAATAATAATAATAATAATAATAATGTAATAATAATAATGATAAGAATTGATGCAGTAAAATATAGTTGACATATTTTGTTGAATAATTATTGTATAACCAAACTAGCATACCTGACAAATGTAAAGTTTGTTTTTCTTTCTGTAGACGTTAAAGCGTGAACAGAATGATATGCTGTAACTAGAATAACTGTTTGTCATTTCATCACATGTATCATCAGTGTCCACCACTTGTGGTGGATGTCTATGTAGCAAATCGGGCGTTAAACACCATTCAAGAATACAGCACTGCTATCGCTTTGACATGTTTACTGCTTAAAAATCACATCTCAAATAAATTGCCAACAGTATTCTAATTAAGTTCAAACCATTGTATACATTGTTGAGCATTCAGTTGAGTTTGAATTACCAATATAGTACTAGTAAAATAATATCAATTTCTTGTAATACTTTATAAAAATGGCGACGCTCTCAGAAACAAAACACACGTATTCTCTGGGACCACCTTGTCATACACAATGAACACGTGTACACTTGTGTTTAACAATTTTGTTGCTGTATGTGCAGGAAATCCCAACTTCTTAGGCTAATTTGGTGGTCATTTTGTTGGCGAACGTTCAAGATTTAAGGCAATTTGTTTAATTTGTCTTCTATTAAAAATGTACGTATTCACGTGTTTTTGCACTGAATCAGTGCTATCAAGTTTATTTACAAGAACGCCACGAACCGACTCTTTAATTATAATAACATTTACACACCAAAATATGTTACTCTAAAGTAAACTGTCTTGCCATCTTCCCAAGCGAATGTAGACTGGTGAATGCTCGGAAGTTCAAGGACATGCTGGCAGGTGCCCATGAGTGAGAAGAGGAGCAAAACCCCGCGCTACAGACAGGTGAGGACACATTCTGGAAACCCAGTATATGTATATTTGACAATGTTGCCATTTATATACTATTTAATTATAATTGTCTTATAGTTTTATAAACTATTTTATTTAAATGTGTAACGCAATAATAGTCAATCTGTATACAAATGGGAGTGCATTGGGTGTTCTGAAAGTTCTCGGCCTGACTCAAAGATGGCCGAATTACTGTGATATTTAAGTATCACCCATTAGATGACTTGCTGTAAAGTTTCAGACACGTAAGTGTAGTCATTTGTTTGTGACGACCGCGTAGCAAATTAATGTTGAAAATATCTACAAAATGGATAAAATTGAAATAGAGCTGGATAAAGTACTTCGTTTTGAAGGGTTAGCCCCAAAAGAAATAGAAAATTAGTTAGATTCTACATTAAAGGATTCTTCTTCTTCGTTTTCCACGGTTAAAAAATGGGCCGTATAATTTAAGCAAGATCGTACATCAATTCAAGATGATGAGTGCTCAACTGCTAAAAAAAATTCCGAATGTCGTACTCAATGATCGTGGCTGACATGATAACGCAATTTCAGTGAGTTTCTCCAATATTTCATAACAACAGATATCACCAAAGGCCAGAGACGAAGGAGCAATCCAAACAGTGGGTGGTAACAGATGAAAGTTCACCAAAGAAAGCAAAAGCGGTTCCATCTGCAGGAAAAGTCATGGCTACGGTTTTCTGGGATCCTCATGGTGTGGTGCTCGTAGCTACTTCCGGAAGGGCCGACACATCACCGGGGAGTTTTACGCTTCACTAATGGACAACTGAAGGATGCTTTTCGGGCTAAACGTCCAAATCTTGCGAAAAAGAAAAATCTCTTTCATCACGATAATGAGCTTTCACACACGTCTGGGATTGTTGCTGCAAAACTGCATGACCTTCACTCCAAGCGCTTACACATGTGCCCTTTTCGGCGGATTTGGCTCCCAGTAATTATTGTTCGTTCCCAAACCTCGAGAAATGGCTGTATGGACGAAGGTTGACATCTAATGATGAGGATGAAGCTGAGATAGGCACATATTTTTCACATGGACAACTCTTATTTTACTGAGGGTGTTAAAAAGTTGGAAAATGGTTGGACTAAATGTATTGATTTACAAGATGACTATGTTGAGATATAAATTAAAAGAAAAAAATAGAAAAATCGAAGTGCAGTATTCTAAACAGAGCCTTCAACAAGTTTGATAAGTCAAGTGAAGGTTATCCCTGCAGGCATTGCAACGAACCGTCATGGCGTGACAGTGTATACCGCACCCACAGCCTCTGTGATAATCTATTTCCACTTCCGGTGGATATCAGCAGCGGCAGACTTACAAAAGGTGATAACACACACATAACACTCTTCTCAGCGTTGTTGGCACTGTTCCATCTTTTTTTCTATTTGGTAGAAAAATGTTTTTATTTTAATGGCTACAAGTTTATGCACCAATAAAAGGCAAGTGTTGATGAGGTACACATGTAGGAATATTGTCCATACATTTTTATTTTACTTTTTTAATATTTGTTATAATATTGTATATTTGAACATACTACAGTTAACATTAATGCAGAATATACATTTTCCGTTTAATTTGCGCTTCTATTGAAATAGCCAATATCGACCCTTTTGTTATACACATTGCCGCTACATTCAAAACTAATTGCACGAATTCCATGACTCGCTTCAAACGTTTTCCTTCTCATTCTCAAAATGCATCAGAATTTGCAGAATTTGCAGCAGTCTATTGTTAACCATGACACCAGTCGTCCAAGCTGAAAACATGGAGTCTAATGACGGTGCTTTCACTGCCAAATTTGTGATAAACGTATCGGGTGTACAATGAAATTTACCATAGAAACTTTTATGAAGCAATTTACATTTAGAAATAAACAACGGGTTTCTTCAAAGAAACAGGTACCATTTACACAGTTGCAGGGGAACTCACTGACTTTTATAAAGAAATGAGCTTGACAGCAAACATAACCTTCTTCAGGACCCTGGATTTAAATATTTTTTACAGAAAAACTGCAACCGCTACATTCCGGACGAGTCAACTGTCAGGAAGAATTACTTGGATTCTTGTTACGTCGACATCTTAGAAAAACTAAGGGGCTGACATAAGCGATTCGTATACATGAATTTCTGATGCTGATGCTGATGATGAATCTACTGGACTGTGAGGCTGCATCTTACTCCTATTTAATTTCCTGTATAACTATGGAGAAAACAATTGCAAGACTCATTAATGATGGACTTACGTGTATGGTCCGCTGGCGTAAAACAGATTACACAGGTGCATACATATTGAAAGCAGGGAAACGCTTAATGTATTTTATCCAAGCTTAGTGCATGTTACTTGTAGGGTTCATATATCGCAGCGAGTGGCAGAGACAGAGATAAATTCCAGAAATAAATACATGATAACAGCAACGAAAAAGGTTTTCTTGAAGTGTGTCTATCATGAACAATGCAAGAAGTAGCAGCTATCTGACTGATGTACCTCTGTTTCGGGCTCATAAGGCGGGCAACTAGGATTAAAGCTGCGGTTTTCTACAGTAAGCACTTTGAAGCTGTGATGTCAGGGATGGGGTGGCTGTGAGTGAAAATCACTTCCGTTGACTTGGCGAGAGTATCACGTAATTGGAAACTTCAGGAATGTCGTTCTAAGAAGCCAAGGGAATAATGGAAGATGCAGTTCAGAACGTCAGTTAAAGGTGGTGTAGTGAATAAAAATCCTGCTGGGTACTCAACTCTTCTTAGTCTGTCCTGATGGTGTAGTGGTAAACGGCCAGGGTCGATGGATTTTTTGGGCATAGAAACCCTAAGTATGACTTCCTTCGGAAGGGAACCAAAGCAGTGGGTCCCATGTCGTAGATGTATGGCACGCAAAAGAACCTCAAGCCTGAAAGAAGAGGCCTCTGAGCAAAATTTGTCGGTCGTTTCACACCGTGGTTTGAATGTGACGCTAATGACTTGAGGTGTTAAAGAGCGTCCATAAATAAAACTAATACTGCTAGCACAATCCCTCTGTGTAAATACGCACTGGTGACTTCTTGCAATGCAGAGCGTTCTTTCTCTGCATAGTCAGTCAGACGACTGTGCATGGCAACAGAACATGTGGAAAAATATATTACAATGAATTGTGCATCCCCTTCAATGTAACTTGAAAGCTTAAATGGAAAACACTTGTCCTTCAGTACTTTTGCATTCATTCCGATGTTTTAAAATAATTGTAATTTAATTTTTGTAGCAAAAGTAACTGATTAATATAATCTCAGTTTGATAGCTGTATTTTCTAGCACAGAAATGCAATATTTGATTTTACATATAATTGTTTCATTAAATATTTACCTATGTATTTAACGAATGTTGGCTAAATATTTATGTACACATTTCTCCAATGTATATTACATAAAATCGGGCTCTTGTGATACCTAAGGCTTGTTTGCTTCTGCGCTGGGGATCAAATCGGGAAATTTCGAAACCAACGGCAATTGCACCTTCAGTATGATTGTACCATTTGTCTGATACGATACGTGTAATGTGCACTGCATTTTGTTTAAATAATAATTACAATGAATCGGGGTGAGATAAAAGCACCCTTTACTCATAAAGCAAAATTTCCTTAATTTTTAATATACATTTTCTTATCTGTTAACGCATTTACACTTTTAGCTAAAGACAAAGAGTTCCTTGAAATATTAAAGGAGATTTAAGAAGGAATGGGGCGGAAAATTGTAGATGTTTGCAATAAAAAGGGGAAGAGAGGTATTTGCTTGGGGTAATGCAGAGAATGACCACCTCCTTGGTCTAGTGGTTAACGTTGCTAACTGCTGACTGGAGGCCTCGGTTCGATTCCCGGTACTTACATAAGAATTTTAAGTTAGCAAGGTCTGGAACGGGGTCCACCCAGCATCGTGAGGACAATTAGGAAACTGCCTGATGGAGAGGTGACGTTCTTCGAGCACGAAACCGCTCGATAGGCGACCGGCAGGGTGCCAGCATGCTGATAACATGTCGCCCGTTAATACTGCCCTCTATCAATGAAGTCGTAAGACGGAGGTAGAGGAAGCAGAGGTCACTGCTGCAGGCCAAGACTCACCCCGGGCTGTAGCGCCAAATGAGCAGAAAAAGGTAACAGATATAATACCCGGATGAAAACTTATATAAAAAAGATACCCGCTATGTGGGAAAATTGATAAGGCTATATGTAGTAGAACGTTCTGAAAGTATGGATAAAGAAATGGTATCATTTACAGAGACCGCCACGGGTAGCCAAGGTCGTTAAGGCGCTTGAGCGGGAGGACTGGGGTTCAATTCCCACCAGGACAACTGAGGCTTTTCCCAGCTTTTCCTCAGACCTCATAAATGCCAAAATGCCAGGGAGGTACCCTAAGCTTAGGCCTGGAACGTTTTCTTCCTTTATTTTTTTTTTATTGATTTATTTACGGACGCTGTTTAACAGCTCAGGTCATCAGCATCCCATTCAACTCAGGGCATGAAACGGCCGACAAATTTTGATCAGGCTTGAAGTTCTTTTTCGTGCCGCAAATATACGACACGGGACCCACGGCTTTACTTCCCTTCCGAAGGACGCCATACTTAGAATTTTTTTTTACGCCCGAAAAAATCCATCGGTCCTGGCCGGGTTCGAACCCGCGTTTTGGGTATAGGAGGCAAGTATGGTAACCACTACACCACCAGGACCGATTTGCTTTCTTAAAAAAAAAAAAAAAAAAAAAAAAAAAATCTTTCTCAATATATCATTTCATTTCATGTATCATCAGTGTCCATCGCCTGTGGTCCCTCAGTAGTAAATACGAGCGTTAAACACTATTAAAAGCAGAAGAAGGGGGAAAAGGAGGAGGAGGAGGGGAGAGAGAGAGAGAGAAAGTAAGGGAGAAGTGGTGGAGGAAAATGATTAAAGCTAAGGAAGAATATAACGATGGAGATAATGAAGGATATAGGAAAGTATAGATAGAAAATTTTGGATCCATTTATCTGTTATCTGTGTGTTAGTTTTTGGATCCCAAAATAACCTTGCATGTCATTTTTCACCAATAGTGATAAAAACCACATTACAGGAAGGAATTTCTTTTACTGCTTTACTACCTAACTCAACACATCTCCTTCAGCTGTTAGACGTTGGTCCCCTTAAGAAGCACTGGTGCCGCATCTTGCACAAGTGGAGACAAGAATCTCGACACAAAGAGACTCTTTCTAAGGAGCAATTGTTCTAAAGAAGGCTGGACGATGCTGTTTCTTTTAATGTAATAAAACAATCTTCGAAGTGCTTTTCGACAAAAGGATTTTATCCCTTAAATCGTCAGGAAACTCTAAGAAAATTCCCTTCAAACTATGGTCTGTGGAAGAGTCCTGGACGCCAGTTTACTGGAATTCATGTAAGAATAAACATGTTTCTATAACGACAGATTGTAAGAAAGTGGTTATGTGCTAAGGACAAAAATTGTTGTTCAGAATGCCGGTACCGATGCACTCTAATTATGGAAACCATCAGGAAATATTGAAGGAGAATGACTTCTAGGTTATCGTTAGTGTGAATGACTTCCAGAGGAGGAAAAAAAAAACTAGTTAAATAAGAATCTCTGCACGATTTGTATGTGCGATTTCAGTGTTACAGAAGAATGAATGGATTTGTTGTGTACGTTGCAAGCTCTGTGTGTAACAATGGATAGAAAGATTCTCAATAGGAATACCAAAGATGTGAGGATGTGTCGTGATTTCTTTTCTTTTATTTTTCTCCATTATCTACTGCTCTTTAAAAAAAAAGATTCCCATGTTCATGTTTTATAATTAGGTAATTCCTGATTAATTGCAATATTTACATACATAGTTTACAAACATTGCTGCTTACTTAAGATGGAAATAATTTTGTGTTCTGTTGCGTGTTAGAATTGATAAAGGTGTGTAAGTTTATTTTGTCAAATTATAGTTAATTTGTAATGAGGTAGTTGACAATAAAGTATTAATTTAAAAATGGTAAATTAATGTCAAAGTAGTACATATAATGGGGCAACTTTAAATTGTAGAGAAAACAAAGATAATGTCAAAGTACCCCCCAACATACAGCCAAAACAGATCTAACAAAATTGACTATTGTCCTACTAAAGTTTTATTTGTGGAGAACAGTTCCGTTGGGGATTTGCAGTCAAAGATTCAATTGCTGCAATAAATGATACAGGGAATATTTTCAGCATAAATCACACGAATTACATATTGAAATTACCTTCGAAAATATGTCAAAATAGCCTTGGTTTACGGTACATCTATTAATTTTTTATTTCTTCAATCCTGTTTTAGTTTTCTATTCATTTTATGTAACGAGGCACATGATGGTCATTTGTGAACACAGAGCAGCAGCTTGCAGCATAATTGAGCTACAAGAATGGGAATTCCGCCTTAGACAACCAACCTGCGTGCTCTATTTCCAGCTATCCCTGAGCTAAAAATATCGAACTGGATCGAGTCCACTGGGTGAGGCAGAAAGCGGGAGACTCCCAGAATCCGGTGAGGATCACAGATGCGCAAGATCTCGAAGGTTAAACAGCAATTAGCATTCCCTCCTGAATTGCCCATTTTTATCTCACCTTAACGCTCGGTTGCACCCTTTGTTTACATCACTTGCACACAATTAAAAGAAAAATTTACTTTGACACACGCAAATGAAAATGACAGTTTATATATAAGCAAAATTGAAACTACTGCCTGTAAATGAGAATCCAATTACCTTCGGTCCTTGTCCGTTTGGATTCTCTTTTCTTTCTTTTCCATAAACACATCTACGAAGCCTGTTCAATAAAGAATTTTTTACACACATAATTCCCCGCGTTAAAAATTAACCTTACAATATATTCCACTTGTTTCATTGTTATCACTTTTTTTTCCTTCCCTGTCGGTCTAGTGGTAGCCACACTTATCTCTTACACCCAAGATCGCGGGTTTAATTAAGTGTGTGGCTTCCTTAGAAAGGGAAGTTAAGTCGTGGGTCCCATATTGTAAATATACAGATGTAAAAGAACCTCAAGCCTTAAAGAAGAGACCTCTGAGCAAAATATGTCGGCCGTTTCACGCCCTGAATAGAATGGGACGCTGATGACCTGAGATGCTAAAGAGCGTCCGTAAATAAACAAATAAAAAATCCTTTTTTAATTTATTTCCTTTGTGTTATACAGCCAAAATGTGACAATTTCATTAATAGCTTGCTATAACCCTGTAACAGTTACTACCCTTGTTATAAGATCATTTGCAAACAACAATTACGTTTCGAACGACGAAATATCTTATGCACATGATGCCAGCTGGGCATATTTCGAGCAATGCAGTCACCAAATTTTTGTATTGGATTTAAAAAAAGAGGAAGAACACTGGAGCACGATTCACTGTTGTATGTTCAGTAAATGCTCCCATCTAGTACTTGAAAAGCAGCCGGTTAAGTGTTTTGTTCTGTAATGCAATGTATACAGAACATGATGGAATGAAGCCTTTAAAGGTTCATAATGTGAATCGTTCTTAGAAAGATGTCCCGGTTCATTGCTACAGAACTTGTGCATTATATAACAATGGAAATAAAATAAGAAAGGCAGGCCGCAGAGAGCGACTGTATTTCCTTGTAGAAGTCGTAACCATCAATTCTGTGTTTACACAATCAAGTGCTGTGTCACTTCCGGCCTGAGGTTTTGCCTACAACAGCTTCTAGCTCTGCAGATTCTACCTGTACGTGGAGTAGCTAGGAAACCTTGCATGCGTTCCATTTTCCTACATTCAGCTATTTCTTGATTTCGGATTTTAAGTCATAAGCTAATTTGGTTTATTTAGGATAATGTGGATAATAATAACAGGTGTTTACGAATAATGAAAAATCGACCCTTTTGAAAGCACTTAATAGTGTCTAATATGCCCTAAAATGCCATTTTAATATTGTCTCTTTTGCCTAGCAGTGACATATATAGTTTAATTATATTATTAAATTTACCTCACTGTGATAAGATTCATTTACAATTGGTTATCAACAATTGACATGTGTCTGATAATGTTTTAAAAGCAATCGTTTTGAATGCTTTAACCACAAGGCGCAACACTTATTTTAAATTTCATTTCTAGTTTTTAGCAAATTCCGGCCAAAGGAGTGAGTGTAGCCTATTGCCTATAAAAAGATTTTGAAAAATTTCTTCAAATATCTATCGATCCCCACCTACTAGGGATCGCAAATGACAAAGAAAAAATTACATTCGCATATATGTCTCTGTTAACGCTCTAGCGGTCGCAATTTTTATTTAATTTTTTAAGGAAAACTTGGTATAAGAAATTGAAATAAAATAAGAAAAACAAATTTTGAAATCAGTGAAATCAGATTATTAGGAATGGGGCTTTACCTGAAACTCGAAATTTAAAAATCCCTCTATCAGTACCGATTTGCTTTTTCGCGACAAAACTCGGTATATACCATTTAAATAAAATAAGAAAAATAGTTTCTGAAAATTAGGGAAATCGGACCTTTAGGAGTAAAGGAACACTTGAAAACCCAAATTTAAAAAGTGCTCTTGCGTTTAATTTTCTCTCAATTGTTTTAAAATAAAAGGACAAATTAATTCAGCATATAAAGTGTATTTATAGCGATGCATATGTTTTATATTTAACAAAAGCATCGTAATGAAGACAGTAACTATAAAATATTAATGTAATATATTATATTTGTATATAAGAGCGCCATGTAATAACCTTCAGAAAACGTTTGGTTACTTATTTTTACTACATTGAAGCTTAAATTAAATTTCACAATCTAAATTCAATTCAAATCCTATTATTAATTCTAGAATCAGCAGTAGCTATCATTCACTTAATAATAATAATAATAATAATAATAATAATAATAATAATTATAATAATAATTGTAATACAGATTGCAAGAATTCTAATTTGTTCCCCTAATATCACACAGTAATGTCATAACTTATTTCATTAATTAATAAGTCCATAATTTCTATTTTATATTCTTTTTTAAAGTTATTGTACTTGCTGAGGTATTCGCTTAGTTTACGGAGCTCCTACGTGATGGACTTGTGTTTTTGATGCTCATATTCTGTGTGGTGTCAGTATGAAGGAAATACAAGGTTTTCATAACTTCTATAATGATTTCCTTGTTGGTGGATTATAAAGACATTATTTATGGTGGATTTTTTTTTGTCGTTTGTGTAATAATCGGGCATAATTATAAACATTTTCTTAGGTATGTACATAAAAACATTTAGGAAAATAGCGTCACATTGTATATAGTAAAATACATAAGGTTAGAAACCCTGAAGAACAGTGGACGAATCTATGAAGGTGACATTCAGAGCTGCCCTGGCGAAAAATAGAGCACATACATGCGAACAATGGCGACTATAGCTTATGGACCATATTAGAGAAAATAAAGGAATGAATATTAGCAGAGAATAAAAAGTATATTCAAAACATGTATAAGGTTCGTTTCGTTATTGTAAAGAAGTGGAGAGTAATCAGGAGATGTAAAAAGGTTGTAAAGGAGTTAGTACTCATGGGTACACCACAAGCAAGAAAAACTCCTCAGCTGGGACTTTCTCTTAGCATTTTGTGGGACCCCCAAGATATTTTGTTCATCGATTTTTCGAACAGTCGAATTGTCAATGCAGCCCAGTGCGAGCATCTGGTTAAGGCGAAAAAGACGTTAATAAATCGATTGGAGAAGTTGTTCTCCTCCTCCGTCCGCAGACAGGAGAAAAACTTGAGGAAATCTACTGGAGATCATTGGAACACTAGTCTTAACTCCTTATGGCATGGTGCTCGAGCGTCCGGAATGCAAGCGGTCCTCCAACTCTTGAGAGGAAGGGAACTGCAGCCGTGTTAGAGTATTCTATCTGGAAACAATGCTTGGGACTCCTTGTCTCACTGCCCATGGATCCTGGCAGTCACTTCACATCTTCCTACCAGGAGGTGCCACAAATGACTGGCCCTTGAGCAAGCCTCAAATACGGGGATCACCATGAAAGTTTTGAGATGGTAGCCCCATCTCTTACAGTAAAACTGTACCAGCTAGCGACCGTCCCCATTCCCCCATTCCAGAGTGTGAGGGTAAACAACCCCTACCGTGGAGAGAGAGCATTTTCGTGCTATAATGCTTTATGATTTCCAGAAAGTTTTAAATGAGTCCCAAAGCCTAGAGCGCATGCGACATACTTTGGGGACCTTGCTTCATTAAGGGCAGTTGTTTTCCACTGGTTTGCGGAATTTAAAAATTGGCCGAACTTGATTGTAAAATGACCTGAAAAGTGGACGTTCGTCAACGGCAGCGACCGAGTACCATATTGTAGCATGGAAAAATAGTACCGAAAACAATCGAGCAGCTTTCCAGACTGCATCGTCAGCAATATCAAAAATCCTGCAACGATCATATGCGTGTCAGGAAGGTTTCCTCCCTTTGGGTGCCCCACAATTTGAAAGATACAGGAAAGCTAATTGTGTGAAGTTTGCAGTCACCTTTCCAGATGACGATTCATCAACGAACGTGAAAAGGGGCCGAAGTGCTGGTGGCCACGATTCCTCGGGAGGAGCAAAGGACTTTTTAAATTGTGTTTAACGCCCGTTTTAACTACTGAGGTATTTATTACAGGCTATGATACTGATGATACACGAGATGAAATGATACACTGGGAAACTACTTTTTTTTTTTTTTTTTAAAGGAAGTAAACGTTCCAGCCCTAAGTTAAACATACCTATCTGATATTTGCCATAAATAAGAACTGAGGAAAACCTGGAAAAAACCTCTGTCACGGAGAACGGTCCTGGTGGGAATCGAGCCCCGGATCTCCAGTTCAGAGTTCGTGCCTTAACGACCTCGGCCACCCGAGGCGGTAGAACAAAGGACGGTTACTGCTATGTGGTATACCTGCCGAAAGTTTTCCATCAACTCCGAGAACGATGTCCAAGGACAGGACTGAGGAGGATGTCTCCGCTCACACGGTTTAACATCACCATCCAGTTCCTGGAGTCTACAGAGGACAGACTCATCCTCCTTACTGTCCTGACTTGGCTCCGTGCAATTATTTTCTTTTTCCAGTGGTAAAAAATCACATGCGAGGAAAGTGATTCCCCAGCTCTGAAGAAGATCTAGATATATATGAAGATGACCTTTTCAAACTTGAGGAAAATGAGTGGCAGGGTGCTTTGATGAGTGTCTTTGATGATTGGAAAGTGTTTAGAGTGTGATGGAGAGTAATTTGTAAGGAAGGAAATTTTTATAAAGAACTTCATCACTGCAGGATACTCAAATTTATCCCTTAGACGGAATACCGATAAAAAAAAAAGAAGAAGAATCACACTGAAAACATTTGAAACGAGGCCAGGATCCGAACCACGGATCTTCAGTGTTACAGATTGACGCCTTAACAAACTGAGCTATTGTGCCTCCTCCAATCACCATGACCCGAATTTTTAGTCTGATATCTATATTTGAAACAATGATTTGGTATTTCAAATGAATGCTTAACAGAGATGTACCAGCATTATCCCAAAATGAACATTAATACAGTGCAAAATACACAAGAGTGTCTTTACGTAATCTTTGCTATGCACGTAGGATTTCTAATTGGCAAGCATACCACCAAGAAGCCATTATGAACGATTTTGATAAGCATAACAGCATATTTATCGAGTAGGTAAGAATACCGTATTTACGCGAATATAATGCGCCATCGAATGTAATGCGCACCCCAAATTTGAAACTTAAAATCATTAAAAAGATGTTGACTTTTTGCTGTACGGAGTTTTAGAGATAAACCCGTCTGCTACATAAAAAGATCAGAACACAGAATTTATAAGTGGACTATTGTTACATCTTGGAGCACGAAGGACAAAATCCATCACTCGTCCTATTGTCAGGACAGTTGACGTAGGTCAAAGAAAAAGTTATTTCTTATGTTGTCACTAGTCACGGGTTGCCTGTTCTTTCTCCTTTCAAGTACTAATTACAAAACTTTTTCTTCAATGTCAGGATATCTTCCTTTACGAGAACAGTGAAGTTCTTCCTACCAGCTTTAGTTGTAATATTGCCAATTTCTGTCGCCGCCATAAGCGAACGTAGCTCTCAGCTCTCAGTTGAGTTGAAAGCACTTCAACACGACGTCGGTCTTCACGAACAATGACGTCAGCTGTGTTAATCATGGTTTCGTTTACCTTGTTTTGTTGTTGAAACACGGCCCTCCTTAAATTCCCTGAACTATCGAAGTACTGTGGATTGTTTTTTTTTTTTTTTTTTTTTTTTTTTGATTGATTTATTTAAGGACGCTCTTTAACAGCTCAGGTCATCAGCGTCCCATTCAACTCAGGGCGTGAAACGGCCGACAAATTTTGCTCAGAGGCCTCTCTTTCAGACTTGAGGTTCTTTTTCGTGCCGTAAATGTACCACACGGGACCCATGGTTTTACTTCCCTTCCGAAGGAAGCCATACTTAGGATTTTTACGCCCGAAAAAATCCATCGGTCCTGGCCGGGTTCGAACCCGCGTTTTGGGTATAGGAGGCAAGTATGGTAACCACTACACCACCAGGACCGGCGCTGCTGTGGATTGTGGCAGAACATCATCACCATATGGCGGCTGCAACAATGTGTAAGCTTCCATGCCGGATTTCTGCAAACGAGAGCAAACTTCAAATTGCTTTTCACGAATCAACTCCATTTTGTATGAAACTATTGGCGAATGACGTAGTTGCTCGTCCTCTGTGAGCGCATTTTTGTCCACCAATCGGGCCGGATCCGTTTTCACATTCAACATTGTTTCAAAGATGCTTCTTTGCTGTTCGCGATTAACGAAAGTAATAAAATAAAAATAACTCAGTTTTTGTTGACTAGCTCTTGTACATTGTACTCTCTTCCTGCCTTTCTGTTACCATTTTTCCAACAAAAAGAATTACATTATACTTGAAAGTAGCATGTTCTTCTCTGTTTGCCCTACATTTCGTATTCAAACGCTCTATGCAATAATAAGCCAAATAGGCAATGAAGTCGAGAGCTCTAGCTCTGACGTAATAAGCGATACATTTGAATGAAGTTACCGGCGAACTATGGGACGGATTTGCACGGGAATCTAATGCGCATCACAATTTTGAATGCTACATTACATTCCCGTAATTCTGATACTTCGCATTTTACCAAAGTTCATAGTGAACTGAATGGAAAGTGGGCGCACTATTTTCTCCTTCCTAAAGTTTTTATTGTGAATACGCTCAAAGTAGTTCTGTTTATTGCCATCCTTCTGTGCAAGCATAAAAATTTCCATCCCACCCTCCTTCTTTCTCTTTCTCTGCTGAGAGAACGTGCACACTTATTTTCTCTGTCTCACTCACACACATACATGCATACAAAGTAATGTTTTCTAAGATGGATGGGGCTCTTTCAACAGTAAGCTTCTTTCATTGTGAGTAAAGATATTTCCAACTTCGTTTTTTTTTTTTTCCTCGCTTTTTCTTTTCCGAAAGTTTTCTTTTATCGCATATGTACACACATCTGTCTTCAATACAAGATGGCTTCCAACTCTCCCACCACCACTCACAGCAAACGAACAAAAAATAATAAAAGACCGATTTAGAAATCGCCGTATGGTGAGGGATAGCTGCATTCATAGACCCAAGGGACTATGTAACGAATGAATAAATCCGAGTCTTTGATTCATTAGCGTGTACCGCGAGTAACAAAATTTCTTTCTATTTTGGATGCACTTGACAGAACATTTTGTAAGCCGAAACGTTTATTTTAATGTTCTCGTTTAAAATAAGAGGGTAATTTGAAAAGTTATCGGAAGGACCCACAGATTGCAGCAGCAGTTGCGAAGCAGTTTTGTTATCAAAACCCGCCATTTTCCATAGAAACGTTTGTGCAATAATACTTGGGTCAGCCAAGAATACCAGCAGCTATAGCTGTTTGCTACAGCGTTGTTTGTGTATGCGGGGAAAATATAAATATGGAACATCATGCGATTGTTAAATATTGCTAAAGAAGGGTATAAATGCAACAGAAATTCACACACATATGACAAACAATCTAGCGCAGTCTATACCATTATTTTCAATGTTTCCAAGTGTACCTCGCTATTTAAACGCGGCCGTGAAAGCTTGGAAGATGACCCACGCAGTGACAACCAAAATACGTCAAAACATTAAAAATTATCGGGAAATGGTTGTGGAGGATTGTACTCAGCAAGTTGAATTTATGAAGGGTATGACAGAACGCTAGAGCAGAGAAATTAGTGGTGCTACAGAGCGTTTAAATTACGGTTTTAGGTATGCCCCTATTTCTAATGACCCAGTTTCCCTGACTTGCACAAACATTTTTTTTTTTTTTTTATTATTTTACTTAAATGGTGTATACGGAGTTTCGTTGCGAAAAAACAAAAATTGGTGGCGCTAGAGCAATTTTTAAAATTAGGGTTTCAGGTAAACCCTCACTACTAATAGTCCGATTTTAATGATTTTGAGAAACTATTTTTCTTATTTTATTTTAATAGCATATGCGGAGTTTCGTTGATATAAAACAAAAACTGAACCGATGGAGCCATTTTTAATTTTGGAGTTTAGGTAAAACCCCTATTCCTAATAATCTGATTTTAGTGATTTTCAGGAATTATTTTTCTTATTTTATTTCAATGGCATATGCCGAGTTTCGTTGATATAAAACAAAAACTGAACCGATAGAGCCATTTTTAATTTTGGAGTTTTAGGTAAACCCCTATTCCTAATAATCTCATTTTGATGATTTTCAGGAATTATTTTTCTTATTTTATTTCAATGGCATATACCGAGTTTCGTTGAGAAAAACAAAATTTGAGCCGCTAGAGCGATCTTTAAATTTTCGCTTTGAAGTTCTCAGGTTCTCCCAACTTCTAATGGTCCGATTTCTCTGATTTTCAGAAACTATTTTACTTATTTTATTGAAATATGTCTGAAATGGTAGAAGCTCTGGGCATTTCAGGAGAACGAGCATTTCACATTTTGAGGGAAGAATCATGCTTGGAAAAAAAAGAAGAAGAAGAAGAAGAAGAAGAAGAAGAAAAAAAAAAAGAACTATCGGCAAGATGGGCCGCGACTACTAACTCAGGATCAAAAACGGATCAAGTGCAAATCTCTCAGCCAAGTTTGGCTGAGATATCCCGCTGACTTTATGCGTCGACTTGTGACCAATGATGAAACATGGGAGCACTACTACACACCTGAAACAAACAGTACTCCATTGGCAAGTTTCACGATTCTCCACCGTCAAAGAAGGCCAAATGTGTGTGATGTCGGTTTTCAAAGAAGCCAAAGACCTCCCACTAATTCATTATCTTCCCACTGGGGCGTATTATCCAATTTTTGAATCTATTGATGACACAAATACGGGAGAAAAGGCCGGTTTGTCGAAGAAGAAAGTCATCTTGCATGAAGACAATGCTTGCCATTACACATCTATCATGTATTATAATTATTATTATTATTATTATTATTATTATTATTATTAGTTAATTGGAGTACGACCTGTTGCCAAATTCGCCTCCCCTGACTCCATCGGACTTTCACTTGTTCCCTAAACTGAGAAAACTTCTTGGAGTAAAGAAATGTTTGTCTAATCAGTTAAAGCGTATTTAGCAGGCAGTAGAAATCTGACTTTCGTGGTGGGATAAAGGCTTTGGACAAAGTGCATTAGTGTCAAGGGTGACTATGTTGAAAAATAAAAATAATTTCAACAAGCTATGCTGTCATGTTGTGCTTCATTACGAGAACTTTTCAAATACCCATAAATACTCGACAGATGTAGGCATTAGGGATAAGAAACTTATCGACAGCATTGAAATTACCAAGCTTATTTTTTCCAGTTTTTACATCCATGTTACTTTTTCTTAAAAACCCATTCAGTTCTCACTTTAAAGAGATGTTCTTAATTCCCCCACTGTGGCACAAATTACGAGAGTCACTATATAACTTTCGGAATATGAAGAAATAATGCAATACTGGAAAGAGGGTGTCTTCAGCTGCAGCAAGAGTATTTTCATGCAATAATTTACTGCGACTGTAAGTGCAGCCTGAATAAGCAAAAATCTTGTGAAAATTAAAGAGGAATTGCAAAATTTAGACGAAGAAGAATATTTTTAAAGGCGAGGAGCACACGGGGCATTCCACAACGACAGTCATGATGAAAACATCGCTCGTATAGAAGCCATAGTGAAGAACAATTACAGGGAAATAAGGGAGTTTCTTAAAATTCACTACACTAACTGTTGTTTAAAGCTTTTTCCTGATTATAAATTGACACAGGGTGTCAAGGAGCTGATGGTTTTACAATTATATTTGAACTTTAAAAACTGTTAACATTAAGGTTAACGGAATTACTGCTGTGCATTGTGATTACCGTGGCTACCCCTTTCCGGAGAGTTTGAACTCTTAATAAAAAAAAATTGTTACAGCAGACACTAGCCAAATGTGACTACTACAGTGTTTTTCAAATGGGCAAGGGAGTGACCTTTCTCTAGCCTCTAGCCAAACTACCAGCTTGTAGTTTTGCAATTATTGTGCCCCGGCTGTTACCCTGTATCCATTAGGAGAAGAGGAGCAATATCATAAATATGGGTCAAAATATTTCTATATCAAATAAATTACCTAACAAGCCAAGTAGAGTAGTGGGCAGATACATCCAAACAATATCATTTTAGGTTCAGTAGATATAATTTTACTGTTATTTCACATATGCAATAACTGACTACCCCATGTTATAATGAGGCTCTCCAGTACATACCCGACGATAACACATATTACTGACAGCTTCAATGCGATTAGTCTGTATAGATGTAAACACAACAGTAGCTATGTCAGCAACATCTGTCGATAATACATTGGTGGGACGATAACACGCCTTTCTAACAAAATATCCTTCTTTATGTTTACTTCTTAGTAAATTCATTTGCTATCAGCAACTAGACAGTCTGACAAGTGAATGGAAGTGAATAGTACGTGATTGTGTTAATCATGTTGAACAGTACACCGAGTACAAGTGTTCCTTGCTCTAAAAGAGAAGTAGTAAGCGGTGAGGCGGAACAGAAAAAACTTAATGTACACAACGTTTTAAAAAATATCCAGAAGAAGAGAAATATGAACTTTTACAATGTGTTTTATCTTACAAAAATCGGTGTAAAATATACGAACTGGATCAACTGCGTAATTAAAGAGGGCATGAACTTTTTTTTTTTTTTGAGTAGTGTTTAACGCCCGTTTTTACTACTGAGGCACCACAGGCGGGGGCATGAACTTGTTCCATTGCCTCTTTATTATTGTCATTATAATCAAATTAAGAACACATTGTCTCAAATAATACGGAGGGAGGGGTGGCAAATAAAAACAGGACATTTAACATGAAAGACGTGTTAAAGAAGACATAGACAACGTGACGCAGAAAGATTGGAAATCTTTCGTTCGACACGCTGAAAAATTACAAGAGGAAAACTTTAGGAAAGAAATAGGGCGTGACGAAATATTAGAGCCAATAATAATAATAATAATAATAATAATAATAATAATAATAATAATAATAATAATAATTTACAAGATTGTGATGATGACAGTAAGAACTGCTAAATGGTGAAGACAATAAGTATGATAATGGGGGTAGTAGGGACATTAACAACGAGTCTCTAGCATTTCTACTGTATTAAATATCAGATAAAAAATGTGATTTATTTTAAAAGTACGTGTATTTTTAGGAAATTGTGACTATTGTAACAGATATAAAGCTACTTGCATAAGTGTGACATAGAGGGCGATAGAAGTAGGGAGGGATACGACACTTAGTGTTAGCGGCAACCCTACGTAAGCATTTACTTCCTTTTCCGTTTGAAAAACACTGTATTCGCTTTTATTAATACATTTCTCTTTCTTATTTGTTCTCCCCTTCCTTTTTCTCCATGTTCCCTGTTTTATCTGTTTCCACGCATTATGTTAACTTCGAGATTCAATATTTACTTTTACTACCTTCGCTTGTCTTCTGCATTTGAAGAAGAACACAAGAGATTGGAAATATTGCGGTATTTATCCTATTATTTTAAGCGTTTTATCTATTTCTGCCGCGCTTTATTTTATGGATACAGATAAACTTCTTAAATACACAAGGTTTCTTTCTGTTATTTTTTCTCTATTTTAGTGAATACATACATGAACATCATAGAAAGGGCTCAGTTCATAAATACGATTACATTTAAAAATGTATAAAAATACTCAAACACTAGAACTTTGTCTATCAGTTGTCATATATTTCATTTAATTAATAGTATACCATTAATTTTTGTGGTTTAATTTCATCATCATCAACAACAACAATAACAACAACAACAACAATAATAATAATAATAATAATAATAATAATAATAATAATAATAATAATAATTCTAAAATGGGATTTCTCTATTGTAATACCAAGTATTCTTTTTTTGAAAACTAGAGAAATTTCACTATACATATTTTCAAGTAGCTTTGGATCAGGGGAGAAAAAAAACCTGTATAATTAGCGTATTATAGGTTAATTTTTCTTTTATTAATTAGGTTTGGAGTTTCTCATCTGAATTAACACACATTAATGACATAAATTATTTATTTAATTAATCAGGCCATCATTTGGATTTTATATTCATTTTTAAAGTTGTTCAGTTTGCTGAGGAATTCGCCCAGCTCCTGCGTGACGGACTTTTATTGTTATATGTGTTAAATAATTAAAGGATACCCTAATCCTTGTCTTAACACTAATTAAAACGTAAATACAAATAAAAGCATGACATTAAATATTACAGCATTAAATATCGTAAGGTATATAACAATTTGGCTGGCTTATTTGCCGAACTTCTATTTGCTGGTTTGATGTAGTAAAGTTAACAAATCATATAGAGAGAATGTCGAAGTATAGTAATATGAAAAGAAGCCTGTGAACTAAATGTAACCTTATTTTATATTATTACTAAAATATACTTATTTACAACTGAATTTAATACTTATAATTAAATTTATAAACAATGCTTTATACATTTCTCCAAATATTGCTTACTTTCCGTTCATTTTGGTCAGCACTAATGTGTATAAAACATGCACCGAGTTCTTATTAATTCAAAATAATCTCATGTTGTTTGCTACTATTTTCGTTACTGACAGGACAAATTCACTACTCCAGTTAATTTGTCCCGAGTCACTCCCGAGAGGTAGCGGAAAAAACCGAGGATAGTGACTTGCACAGATATAGCTAGAAAATACGACATGTTAACGCAACGGCTTAATAGCTCAGATGATTAGAGCGTTTTGCTATTAGTGTAAAGTTAGTGGGTTCGAATTCTCACGTACTGAAGCTTTTCTTCTTCTTTTGGAGTTATGGGAGATTTGCCACCATTAAAACGATTTACTCGCTAACATAGTATCACGCACACAATGCGCTATAAATTTATATTTACGATTTCTTTTCTGTTACAATCAAAAGAGATTTGCCACGATTACAGTGATTTAACCACTGGGTCCACCGGTTTCTAGGATTTACCCGCGGTCAGCATTAAAGTTAGTGTGTATATATATATATATATATATATATATACACTAACTTTAATATATATATATATATATATATATATATATATACATGTGTGTGTGTAAAAAGTGAATAACTCAGTTTTCTAATAAGAAGCAATATATTGCAACCAGAAAGTTAAGGAGGACAACATAGGTTATGTCACGTTTAACTAAAAATGAATACATACAACATTTACACTTTACAAGCATATTTATTTTCCATTCGGACTGCGGAGCTCAGTTCTCTCCGCTGTCGCTCGGGACTGGAGCTTCGGTTTTTGCCTATATGGGCAAGTGTTTGCTACTGACGAAACCTACAAGCCAATCCCAGAGTATAGACACCCTGTCTTATCTACTTGAGCCAAAGATTATCTCGGCAGGGTCGGCCAAGTCGTGAAACCATCTTGAGCGAAGTACGAGATGTCATATAAAAATAAACGAATGTGTTCTTTCAAACAAATCAAACGCGCCTTGTTTGCGGCGGACTAAGATAAGATACGTTAGAGGGCAGATTATTCTCCCAGAGAATGAACTGTTTCATTCTTCGACGTGTAACCAGGAAATTCAAGGCTTGACATAGGTTTTATCTCTTCGTGAAAATGCGTTATCAAGGTGTTTGGCTTATTTGAGGTGTGGAAGAAACATGAGAAAATCTAAATACTACAGACTGACAGAGACCCATAAACGGCCGGAAAAGATGTTTGGCATTGACATTGGCCATTAAGCATTACATTTGTGCACATTCATGTATGTGCATGGTCCAAAGTAAAACTTTGCCATTAGAGAAGAAAAATTGAAATAACTATGCAGACGTTACTTTTTTTTTGAGCAGTGTTTAACGCCCGTTTTCACTACTAAGGCACCACAGGCGGTGGACACTGATGATAAATGAGATGAAATGATATATTGAGAAGGATATTTTTTTTTTTAAAGGAAGGAAGCGTTTTAGGCCTATGTGTAGGGTATCTCCCCGGTATTTGCCGGTTATGAGGACTGAGGAAAACCTGGAAAAACCCCAGTCAGGGAGGACGGTCCTGGTGGGATTCGAACCCCAGACCTCCCGCTCATGAATCCGCGCCTTAATGACCTTGGCCACTCGTGGCGGTGCAAGCGTTACTGAAACATACACTTAACGCATGCTCTTCCTGCATTCCTGAACATAGACGCCGAATTCCGTAATAAATACTTGACCTTACAAGCAGGGCTGAAACACTACCCGTTGCTGCTTTGCTACTGCGATACCCGAGCGACAGCAGAGAGAGCACAACTTATTTACTCCACCCACTTGTGTCTCAAGTTGAACGTAAAAAAAAAAAAATAATAATAATAATAATAATAATAATAATGTAACCTATATGTTGTCCTGTGAAATACTAAATTAATAGTGCATCGTTACGCGTATAAAATATTAAGCTTGACGGCCTACGCGCGCCTCCTTTTTGTAAGTATAAATTGATAAGGGCGAGTAAATCACTGTAATGGTGGCAAATCTCCTTTGATTGCAGCAGAAAAAAATTGGCGGCCATTCTGTGCGTGATACTACGTTACTGAGTAAATCATTGCAATTATGCTAATCTCCTTCGGCAGAACAAATCTAGCTATAGCTAAGCATCTAAGTCGCACCAATCCTTCTGAAGACGGTTGGGTTAATGAAATCATATGATAAAGAGTACAAAACAATTTTTGGAAAAGGAGGGCGTAATTCTTTGGGATGGGAAAGGAAAATGACGACCTCTTTTATCTACCTGATAAGGAATAAACAGAGTAGATAGAAATTTTAGAAAGTGAATATCCAATTAAATTTTATTAATTCGTTATTAGGTTATGTAAAAACATTAACTTTAGCCTATAAGTGGTCAATGTTTTCCAAATGTGTCATAGTATAAGCACAGGCTCTGTTTACGACGTGCGTTACCAATGAACAATGCACTCCTCTGGCACCATTGCATTATCAGCACTTCCTCTTCTGCCTACCTCTGCAGATACACGCAAATGGGAATGAAGGACCATTGATTCCTATTCCTATTTTAACACTAAAGTAAATAATGTAAGAATTTATAAATGCCAGGCCTGGTTTTTAAAGCTAACGTATATTTTGATAACCAGCAAACTGCTGTTAAAGTATAATCAATCTCTGCAATCTCTCTCGCTGCATATAAACAAACTATATCCCTCGGAACCATAAACAAAACAATGAGGTTACGTCAGCCTTGGTGTAGTGTAAGGTGAAACATTCTTGTACATGAATAGCAAGCGATTTTTACCGTTAATGAGAAACATGCAGCCTGCAATCTCAACACACCAGTTGCGTGAAAACTTCCAGGTGTTTTCGCTCATGACCACCTCCCCTATGGTTTAAGGCACATTTTTATTTACTCATATTATTTTTCGCAAACAGAATTTACACTCATTGAATTTTTGCCCATGAAACATTTTGTAACTGTTATATTTCCATGACAATGCATGTAATCAGAGTTTGTAAATTCTCAGTTGTGGACTGCAGAATTATTCAAACCACTAACGGCAACGACATGCTAGAATATAACAGTTATATTATTGCCATGGAAAAAAACAAGAGAAATAACTCCTATGTATTGGCGTTGTGTTAAACCTGAAATATGTAATTGGAGGGTGTATAACAAATTTCAACGCAACAAGAAAAGTTATCATCCTGTCGGATACTGCAAAAATAAAACACATTCATGAAGAGGATCCGTGGTGAAGGCTGTGGAGGTACTTCTGAAGGACCTGTCAAAAAACACTTTCTCCAGCATGTCTTTGAAGATTGGCAGAAACACTGAAACAGGTGCATTGCGTCCAATGGAGGCTACTTTGAGAAAATTATCAGAATTATGAGGAAGAGTGAAGCTATATTGTCAAAAAATAAATAAATAAATAAATAAATAAATAAATAAATAAATAAATAAAAAATAAACAACTATAACCATTCTTTATTGAACAGCCTCGTGCAAGGACTTATGCACTTATCCACGAGAATAAGTCCATAAGTTTTCTGTGTAGCCATTTTCTAAAAACCATATTTCACTTTTCAATAAAGTTACCCTTTATTGCAATACACTTCTCACATCTTTGAATTAACATTTCAACCTCCCCCCCCCCCCAAATAGTCAGAAGTCTTCATCACTTCTTCGTCACACTTACATTTCCTTCCTCGAAGTTCCTTCTTGAGCTTTAAGAAGAGGAAATTGTCACTGGGATCTTGGCTGTAGAGTGGATGGTCGATCTCTTGAAGCCACATTTCTTCACATCTTCCTTTGCAACAAGAACTGTGCGCGTTGTCGTGAAGAAGGCGCACACCAGCACTAAGTTTTCCTCGCCTTTTCTCTTTGATGGAAGCACGTAGTCTGTGCAGTAGGCCAGCATAGTACTCCCCATTTACTGTGATATTCCTCTCCTTGAAGTCAATGAAGAGTATCCCTTCACAGTCACAAAAGATTGTGGCCATGATCTTCTTGGTTGACAGACTTTGGCCTTTAGAGGTGGTGCTTCGCTAGGTTTACGCCATTCCATTGATTCTCTTTTGGACAAGGAATCAGTAGAGGACCACAATTTCATTTCCTGTAAAAATGGTTTGCAAAACTTCTCTCTCGTTGTCACCGCAGAGCTCCAAAAATGCCTGACAACAGATGACTCGTTGCTGCTTTTGGACTGAAGAAAGAAGTCTAGGCACTAACCATATTCATGTTTAAATGTTCATGAATAATTCGAAGGACTGTTGTTTCAGAAAGGCCCAACCTTGCTGCTATTTCTGTAACTTTGAGCCGCCGGTCTTCCATAATTTCTCTTTCTACAAGAACGATGTTTTCAGGAGTGAGCACCTCCAAGGGCCGATCTGCTCGCCTTCGTCTTCAATGCTTTCTCGACTCATTCGCAAAAATTTGGCCCATTCTTTTACGGTAGAATATGAGGGGGATGGTTCCCCATATACACCGTCCAATCGCAGTTTAATTTCATTTGGAGTAAGTCCTTTTGTGTAGAACTTTATAACAGCTCGAAACTCCATTTTGAACATGTCACAATCTTCTATATATAGCTTTATTTATACAATTGTATCTGAACAAGTGAAAACAGCTATAGGTGCAATTATTTACTTAACAGATATGGTTAGACACCAGATAAGGATTTTCTCAAGGCGATAATCCTGATAGGCGAGGCCGGAAACTTATGGACCTACCCTCGTACATTTAGGATATATACTTTTGTCATCCTGAACAGTTGTGAATTAAGTAAAATATTAATATGAAGGTAAATTCAGGTCATAATTTCTATACCAGTGAGATGACAGTGAACAATGTTTCGACAATTTGGTACCCACTTGTAGTCTGCTGTTTGCGTGCTTGAAAATGTTGCAATGATAGACTTACATTCAAATCACGTCTGAAGTGCGACTCCTCTCCACAACAAAACGTTGACAGGAAGGAAATAAAAACAATGGAAGGAGAGAAGGTGTGGTGAATATGGAGCTTTTTTCTTCCCCGGAAGTTTGCTTTTCGCTCATCGTCTTTTCAAGGATCTTTTCAATAAGGTTTCTTGACCTTGGGCGTCCGGCATGCGCTGACAGGTGAAAGAGTAATGACTCCATTTTGTTCATTTTCTCACACCCTTCTCAATCCCCACCAGCCATTTCTTTAGAGAGAGAGAGGTTTCCATTTTCACCTTCTAAGCTAAAACAGGAGAGATTCGAGGCATAAACGCATTCCTCAAACTGACGTTACTTTTCCTTTCTTTCTTCACCAATCCTTTCTCGAAATTGTGCATCACAAATAGAAAATACGTTCACAGCAGTTCAATTTAGTTAAGTGTTGCGTTTTCATTCGGAGATAGTCACTTTATTATGTCGTGCTATGTATATCAATAAACATCATGTGTGCAAGCGTTCTCGTGGAATGTGCCATCGGTTCTGGTGGTCTAGTGGTAACCATGCTTGCCTCGTAGACCCAAGGTCGCGGGCTCAATTCCGGCCAGGATCGATTGATTTTCTCGGACTTCTTGCGGAAGGGACCTAAAGACGTGTGTTCCATGTCGTATATTTACGGCACGTAAAAGAACCTCAAGTCTAAAAAAAAAAAGAGGCCTCTGAGCAAAATTTATCGACCGTTTCACACCCTGAATTGAATCGGACGCTGATTACCTTAGATATTAAAGATCGTCCTAAAAAAAATGCAATGTACGGAGTAAAAGCCCCTAAACGTGTCCCTGAAAAGCTCATTCAACAGTAGAGTGGAAGAAAATTACGGAGTTCATAGTGTAATGTTTCAAGCCTTGGGATTTAGTTCAAAAGGGTGCGGACGTCATGTCTCTTATCACAATCGATGTGTTTTACTTTTGTTTTTAGGGTCGCGCTGCGTGGGAAAATATACCTCAGTTATTCATTCCTCACTTTGACATTTCCTGTGTGATCGTCTCTGGCCAGAGACCCATTTCCTTAAGGCAGAACTTGTAAATGTTTTTATTTCGCAGTTTACGAGCGTTCGTGTTTCGATAAGCTGGTAAAAGTTGGCACTTTAACTGCACTTAAATATTTCTAATTACAGGTTCAAGCACCTCATAAACCAAAACGAGAAACTTGCATTACTTACCACAAGAAAAGCGAAGATTAGTATACCCCCTCCCCTTTTAAGCAGTAAATTGCGCACTTAAAAGATACACAACTTTTTTGTCAGTTTGAACACTCCTATTACTTTAAGTACTTCTTTGAAACCAGCCTCTATATAAGAAACATATACTTAAATAAGGTAACATTCGATAAACTAAAAAAAAGTACAAAAAACTGTAAAAATATGTAAATGTGAACTATAGCTATAGCAACTAGACAGTGTTAATTATTAACAACAAGCCGCGTTTAATTCTTCTTCTTTGGCTGTTTACCTCCTCCAGTATGTCAGTTCCCTGGAGGGTCGCCTATAGGAGCTAATTATTTTGCAGAATACACATGTACAATGAGCAGCTTCCTAAATGCATGACTAGCCCTATGTCAGGGCGACTAGAAAATATTACAAACACAGAAAGCCGCACACGCATAAGGTACTGAACGTTCCAGAATATGTCCTTATCGCTTGCATTGAGTATTGCGTCTGGGCAGCGGAACATACCAGAGCCGGCCATGCCCGTACTCTTGACTTCGATTTTTAAAATGTGTGTAAATAATGCTGACAATGTCGTTCTTCTTCATCTAAACAGACATTGTACGGGGAAACACATTCCGAATGATTTGATTCGACCTCTCAGTTTTTCTAATTTCATTTCGTAAGTTTTATTCGAGATCTTCCAGTGTGTGTGAGGATTTATTTTGTACGCTTTGCCTTTCAGGATACCCCACAAATAAAATCGCAGCAGAGAGCCGTATACTAGCACTAAACACTCTATCTTCAAACACTTCTCTAATTTTAGCCAAAACCCCCTTGCTGTATGAGCAGTGGCAGAAACCTGTTGAAACCACCCATAAGACTTCTCTTCTTCCGTTTGCTGCTTAAAAAATGGGGTCAGAATGTCATTTCGGTGCCCGTCTCATTTACTGTCCGCTTGTAAATAATAGGACCGATTGTGCATCTTGTGTTAATAGCATGCCAAGCCCAAATTTTCCTGTCATTAAGAGGGGTTTCTTGTACACAATTTGGATTTTCAGAACAGAAATAGCGCATGTTGTGAGTGTTCACGTGAACATTTTTATGAAACCACGCCTTCTCTGTAAAGAACACAAGATATGGGTCTGTTAGCCCTTCAGTCACCGATGAAAGAAACCACTCACAATAAAGCACACATGCTACGGGATCACCCTGTCGTGGGCAATAGATAAGTGTGCACTTGTAAAGTTTGAATTTAAACAATTTTGTTGCTGTATGTGCAGAAGACACTGAAACCCCCACTTGTTGTACTAACTTCGGTAGTGCTTTTATTGACGAAGATTCAATATTTGCACCAATTACGTTTGATTTGTATTCTGTTAAAACTGTGCGTCTTCACATGTGTTTCCTATTTGGCACCGAACAGTAGAATCAAATTTATTCAAAAGATCGTGAATTGCTTTTCTGGAATGAGGAACTACCTAGGGAACTTCCCAATAAATTCCTCACGAACGTGACAAGCTGATTCGTCTTTAAAATAACATTTACACATAAAAATGTTCCTCTAAAGTCAGTTGTCTTGCAATCTTTGCGAACGAATGTAGATTGGTGACTGCTGGATAGTTCTTGGACAGGAAAGCAGGCAGGCAGGCAAGCGACTGTGGATGGGGATTGAAACCGGCCTGGCTGAGATGCAAATTCTATGCGAGCGGTAAGGACATATTATGGAGGCCCGGTATATAATGATAAAATGGAAGGTGAATCCGTGTGAGAGAAACACTAAACCGGCATTTGCTATTTCTGAAAATGTTGTGAGAAAAACAACAGTTTGGATACTCCAGGAGTCTGAAATCTCATCATAACATCGTGTTTCTAAGTGTTTCTCCTTATATTTGTTGGAAATTCAGCCAGTTTTAGTTCAACAAATTGTCAGCTTCCCACTTGGACGCAAATATCTAAAAATTGATACATTCTATCTGTGATGTTGTAAATGTGGTTGGTTTCTTCCGGAAAATATCAAAAAACTAGATATTTATACACAGTTTTCCAGAACACTGCAATGACTCCAGCCTTAGGTCTCAAATTGTGCGGTCTCTTCAATCCCCTAAAAAAAGCACCACCATGTCGGTTGTAGTCTAATGAATGTTTATAGGGGGAATTATTTTTATCAGACTTCTATTTTGGTTTTTCCTTTGTGAGTTTTTGGTACTCTATCTCCCTTTCTCTCTCTCCTCTCTCTCTCCTCTCTCTCTCACCCTTTCTCTCTCTCCTCTCTCTCTCCCCTTTCTCTCTTCTCTCCCTTTCTCTCTCTCCTCTCTCTCTCCCTTTCTCTCCTCTTCCTCTCTCTCTCCTCTCTCTCTCCCTCTCTCTCTCCTCTCTCTCTCCCTTTCTCTCTCTCCTCTCTCTCCCTTTCTCTCTCTCCTCTCTCTCCCTTTCTCTCTCTCCTCTCTCTCTCCCTTTCTCTCTCTCCCTTTCTCTCTCTCCTCTCTCCCTTTCTCTCTCTCCTCTCTCCCTTTCTCTCTCCTCTCTCTCCCTTTCTCTCTCTCCTCTCTCTCTCCCTTTCACTCTCTCCTCTCTCCCCTCTCTCTCTCCTCTCTCTCCATTTCTCTCTTTCCTCTCTCTCCCTTTCTCTCTCTCCTCTCTCTCTCCCTTTCTCTCTCCTCTCTCTCTTCCTTTCTCTCTCTCTCCTCTCTCCCTTTCTCTCTCTCTCCCTTTCTCTCTCTCCTCTCTCTCTCCCTTTCTCTCTCTCCTCTCTCTCCCTTTCTCTCTCTCTCCTCTCTCTCTCTCTCTCTCTCTGAGTTAAGCACGATAGTGAAGGGTCTAGCCTTCAAAATATTTGGGAAACAAACAAGCAAAACAAAGAACAGTAAGATAATAAAGAACGTTTTAACTTTGATCTCTGCAGACATTTGTTACTTTGTATTTACAGCAGGGTCATGCGCATACTTAGGAAGTGGAATGGCGCCGCTTTTACAGTGTTACCAACCTGATGCAAGAACCTTGCATACAATACAATCCCCAAGGTGATCTTGATCGGGAAATACTGTGGGCGTGCGGTAAGGTTACTTCCTGATGCAGAGGAAGACAAAACATCGACCTACGGACCACGTGGCCGTCAGGATAAGGTGCGGAGTCTGCGGAATGCTTGCAGATCTCGTGTATTTTGCCATTAACGACCTTCGTTACCATTTAGCAATATGACGTGCAGTTTAATGGCCTACTTCCCCAACGTGTGGGGACCTTGTGGTCTGCGGACAAGGCCCCAACTCTGAGGCAGAGGAGAAAATTCTCCTCTCTCATTCAGCCAGTTAGTTTCCTTCTTTCTTAATTTTGTTTCTTTCTCACTTTCTCTTTTTTACCCTTCCAATTTGCCCTCTTTATTGACTCATTCCGTCTCTTTATACTTTTATTTATTTTTCCTCCTTTTTTACTTTTTTCTTTCTCTTTATGTCCCTTTATCTTCTATTCACTCATTATCACTTTCTTTATCTTTCTGATTTTATTTCTTTCTCGCACGCCCATTCTTTCTTTTCGCTTCTTCATTCCTTTATTTTCGTTTCCTTCGTTCCTTCCTCCATTTTTTAATTTTTTCTTTCTTTCCTTCCTCCTATCTTATGTCTTTTTCAAATTTTCTCTCCATTCTCCCCTTTTCTCTTTGTCCCTAACCTTTTCTTTCTCAATTTTTCTCTTTTTCCACTTTCATTCCTTCTCTATTTTTCTTTCTACTTTTCTACGTTTCTTTTATCCTTCCATTCCTCCGTTTTTTCTTTTCTTCCTCCTTTATTTCTTTTCCACTTTCAATTACTTTTCTTTCATCTTTCTCTTTCTGTCCCTCTCTCTCTTTATCTATTTTTTATTATTTTCATTTTTTATTTTTCTTTGTTTCTTTTCTTTCCTCTCTCCCCTATTTGTTTCTTCCCTTCTTTTGATTCATACTTTTTCTTTCTTGTCTTCTATCTTTTCGTTTTTCTTTTCTTTGTTCTTTTTATCTCTTTTTCTTTCTTTGTTTGTTTTCTTCTCCCCTTCTCTTTTCATTCATTATTACCCTTTAAAGAAGTATCCCCATGGGTGGACGAGGTCGCTAGGGCGTGGACTGGTGACCGGGAGGTCTGGGGTTCGATTCCCACCGGAACCGTCCTCCCTGATTGAAGTTTTTTCCAGGTTTTCCTCAGCCCTCATTAATGGCAAATGCCCGGAGGTATCCTAAATTTAGGCCTGAAACCCCCCTTTCCTTTAAAAAAAAAATACTCCTTTCCCAATTTATAGATTCATTTCAGGCATCATGAGTGTTCGCCGCCTATGGTGCCTCAGTAATAAAAATGGGCGTTGACACTATTTAAAAAAAAAGAATAAGGAAGTGCTAGCAATAAGTAGGCACTTTGCTTTCCATGTCTACTACCAAAAGTGTTGCAAGTTGCACACCCAACGATACCGCCCGTGCACAGGTGAGATATTTTCATCTATAAAATGCAGAACATGCTTAATTTTTTAATTGCATGAAGATGGAGAACATTTTCAGAAATGAAACACTTTGTAGATCCTTAGCACGGCACTTGCAGATGATGTTAATGTCTGTTTAATCGCATTAATGCAACAAATCTCTCCCATTCTACCGTGTGCAGAGGAATAATTAAGTCGGTGTTCCCCGTGTTTTTTGTTCACTAAATATTTCTCCTGCAAGATATGTTGAGTATACGGTAGCATGCATAGTAGCATTGCGACGTCAGCATATTATCGCAGGATGGCTAGCTTAGCTGGACTGTCTGTTGTGCAAAACATTGTTAGTAATGAGTTTTGTTGACATATGCTTTAAATATTATTAGAAAGGAATTAATTTTTTATAGCCATGCATTTGCTTTCTGTGTTAAAACATCAGACATTTTTTATCATCCTAAAGATACTGAGCTAAAACTAATAGGCACATTTATGTAGAAGGGCCGTTAGTTTCTCTGCAGAAGTTTCCCACATTTGCTCCGTGTAGTTGACAGGGAATATTGAAAGCTGCTTGCAGCGGGAAGTTAACAGTCTTATTAAAGGGAATAAAAACGGTTTCAAAGAGAGATACAAATAAAACAAAGAGTAATTAATTCTCTTTTAGAAGAAACAGGCAGCTTAACTGTTCTGAAGTATATGCATGGGACAGCAGCAATACTTAGAAAAATTTAAGATAATATGGAAGGAGAAGGAAGAAACGAACAAACGTAGTTTCATGTGTTGACATTCTCATTGAGAAAGTAGATTATCTTCAATTAGAAACGTTTGAGGGCTATATAGAATATAAAGTTACAAATACCAAACCCCCCAAAAAATAATAAATAAAAAAATAAATAAATAAAAAGAAAAAGAAAATAAAGAAACTGAGACTATTATGTTTTGCGACATTAAAAGCTGCACCATATAGTAGCAGTGTGACACAAGATATTTTCTTGCAAGACAGTGGATGCATAGGTTCGAAAATGTCTCCTTCCTTCCGTAAAGAGGGAGATGATGATATTAACCGGCTGACCCTGAACATCAAGTATCATTATTATCAACACTTACACAATTCCAAGATCATAGCTTCATTTTTGGATCGAGGAATGATGTTTACCGTTATTCACTGGATTGACGTTTCATTTGGGTAAAAATCGGGCCCATATTTCATCCAGTTCGATGATTCTGTCAACGAATGTACGACCATCCTTGGTGTAAAGTGTCAAATGGTCGCTTACAAAGGTTTTAATGATGTAATTTTAAACATCCGTAAGAAACGGGATGTAGTTCTGCGATACTCAAGCAAGTCTTTCAAGTGCAATACTGTGGGATGGATTATTTCTACGTCTGCAGGAAATTCCTTGCAGTTCATTTCTACTCAGTGCAGAAATTGAATGAATTCTACATACGAGAGCTAAAGTTAATGAAAACTCTAAAGGTGATAGCACTATATTGTTTTTAACATTACTTTGGCATCGTGGTGACTATTTAGGGATATTTAGGGAGCTTAAACCGTGTTTGAGAACCATTTTCCGGCCTAAATTTTTAAACAAACATTCGATATGAAGAAATACGAATTTCGTATTTTAAAGAGGCAACACTCAAACCTTCGTTTAGAATAATGTATAAATGGTTTCGTGATTTTAATGTGGCTAAGCGCTACAAGTGATGCTGGTTGCTTGATGTAAATCACAAGCAGGCAATATAACACATTTACGGTTTTAAAGTGATGGATGCACCGGAACATGTTTCATTCTATGTCCTAAATACCAGTCAATTGTAGCTGCGGAAAGATAGCTACTTGCAGGGAAATACAATTAAAACGTCATGAGAGATCAAGATGATTTTACGGTATTGTATGATTTAATAAATAAAATGTGTAAAATGGCAGAAGAGTATATGAACAATAAAAATCAAATAAGACAGAAAATGCAACTGTCAGAAATCGTATGCTCTCCTAGAAGATCCCAGAGAATCAGAGACAGGCAAGAACGATATACACAGAAGAATAAGTTCAAAAACAAGAAGACGAACAAGATAACAGTCAATTTGAATCAGAAGAAGGGAGCAGAACTAAAAGAGGAAGAGAATAATGGCAGTCTTCGGGCGGAACCGAGAACAAGAGAAGAAGGAAAACGTAACGAAGGAGTACAAGAGAAATGAAGAAAGAAGAAAAAGTACAAAGGTAAAAAACACCAAGGACTAATCCACATTTAAGATGAAGGTACAGATAAAACTTCAAAAGTATAAGAAAATAAAGGAAAAAGAGAAGAGAAGAAAAAAAAAGTGCGCTGTCAACACACCGGTCCAGTATAGTTGCTGCTTGAGACCGGCAGCACCTCGTTAATGTCTAGGGTCCTATTGCCCGGAATTCCGATGGGGAGCAGCCCGGATACAGAGCGTCAGCAGAAATTAAGATTTTATATTGTAAATTGAATTAATATAAATTAATTGTTGTAAATGTAAAGATATTTAAAAAGTGAAATATAAGTGAAATGTATTAATTTATTGCTACTGGGTACTGGTTCAGTACCGGTTTAGTTTTTGAAATTTTAATTTTGTTTAGTTATAATATTAGTACCGTACTTTTAAAATCTGTAGAATTTAAATTATATTGATACATGTAAGAGGAATAAATAGAATTAATCCGGAAAGTTGTGTCGTGATATAGAATCAAGTGGTTAACATTGCAGAATAAAATTTTAAAAAATTCCTGTCGAGGTAACAAACTCCCGAATATATTGAAAAAAAAATTCGCCACTTGATGCTGGGAAAACGGTGACTGAAGGTTAGATGCATTTCTAAAGAACGGAGGCATAATATATTGCACACTCATTTGTAACGGCTAGATGAGCGTCGATCATTAGACTGACTAGAAAAGAGAACGAGTAACTTCAGCGCAGAACTTGCAGCTGTTTACACGAAATGCGAGTGAGCAGCGGAGGCAGTGTATACACCGCCACACACCGGACAAATCCAATCCTCTGAGCCAGGCGTAATTTTAATTGTTGGAAAAGGGCAAAACCATAACGAGTGAATATTACGATATGCTACTGCAGCAATCAAGCGAAGAGAACAAGAAAAGCGCACCAACACAGAAGTATGCGACTGCTGCTTCAAAATGATTGCATTTATAGTATAAAATCGTTTCATATCTCCCCTTCACTCCGGATTTGCTCCTCTTGGACTACTCCTGATCCCCAACTTGAAGAAATGGCCTGCAGGAAAAAAAACTCTCATCAAATGATGGGGCTGCATTTTATGGATGGGATAAACATATTAGAAAATTGCTGGAACAAGTTAGAGACTTGAAAGGAGATTATGTTGAGACATAAAATCATTTTATTTTTGCACGTGCTTATCAAACAGCCTTCGTAGTGTGCTGCAGTGTGACCGGCAAGTCACGCACCTTCACACTAACATGTTCTTGCCGAAAAACAGACACCCAACGCCCCACCGTCAAACTTAGAAAACATCTTCAGGATGATATTTTGTGACACTACTGCCCATTTATTAACTCTGCAAAAATGGACAATGGGTACATCTTCCATCAACCAGTGCAAGCAATGGCAGTGCCCTCATTGTTACCATGTAATGTGGCGAATGTGCTGCTATTACATTGGTACCCTACAGCGATTTTAACAGTATCAGGAGGAACTATGATCTTATGGCTTTGGTTCAAGTTGCCTCGCCGAATCTTCTAAAAATTTAATAAACACGTTTTCTATATAGTGCATACGCGCACTCTTTTTTTAACCTCTAGAGCTTGCAATGGAAAAATTCCACTTAAAGTATTTGGTGTGCTCACACCATCATCGTGAATCACAAATAATGGAATAGAAATGTGTTAACACATGGTAGGCTCAAAAAGCAAAAAAGGAAATTCCAGAGAGAACTGTGAAGAAAACTGCGCAGTGTTTACTGGAGTCTGTTTTCTACTCGCAAGCGCAAGGACGTTATGTTTCTTACGCAGAAATCTTTGTACAATTCATGTACACAAACGTGGGACTGCAAGCACATAGCTGAGGGGTGGAGCCCACCCAACCGGTTCGCAGATTTGCTCACTCGACAGGCTTCAAATTTTATTGTTTTTAAGCTTGTTATTGAAGTTCTGTAGATAGCAGAAATTGCATTTAAAACTTTGCAGGTGTTTCTACTTTTCAATTGCTATGTCGTAGCAACAAATTTATTAACATAACTCTCTAATTTGAAAATATTCAAATAAATGCTAGTGTGTTTGTGATAATAATTTCCAATCTGCATGATTACACTGGTGGCTGGAAACTTTTGATGATGGTATCACATTATCCACACATCTGAGATATTCATACTTTATTACACCTTGTTAGTAGAAGTTAGTTGGTTCATTTGTAATATAAAGATTGTTTTTATTTAATATTTCAATCATTATTAATAAGTGGGGTTTTATTTTCCGGTCTTTTAAGGTCTAAATCTTAATGAGCGATTTTTCCGTCTCGGGACCGCTCCACGTGTAATGGCTGGTCGGTCGGTTCAAGCTGGTACGGCGGTTAAATGAAGTCAGAAAGTCCGCAGCTTATGATCGTCACGTAAGTTATTACTAGCACTTAAAAGTTTCAACTAATTACCGTTATCAAGCAAGAAGATGCCTTCCTTCATTTTTCATACATTTCTGGCATCGGCTTATGAAATTATCCATTACTCTCTGCAGTTCCCGCTGAGAAATGAAAGACATTTCTTCACGATGCTATTCTTCAGTTATCTATGTGTGTGGATTTGACTTGTATGTTTTTTTCTTTAACCCTATTCCCCACTCCTGAGATAAAAGTCGCAGCGCGGACACAAATATTTCATGCATTGCATGCAAGGGGACATGGTCTGTATGTGCTGTTGCAGAAACCTGTTGGAAAGTCGCGAACCGATGTTCCCTCACAGCCAATTCACAGAAAAAGCGTTGCAAAATATTCTGCACCTATCACTATTAATGATTTCCTTGGGTCATGTAGGGAGTTCTCCTGCAGCAGATTAGGTTTTTCTAAACTCAAATATAGGTTGTTTTGTGAATTAACACACCCACTTAGTAGCTCAAGATTCGATCGTAAAGAGAATTAGATTGTGGTAAATTTCTCCGTCATGCACACTATTCAAAATCTACTTCTGGATGCAGAGTTTTTGATTCTTGCAGCACGGTTAACTTTATAGGCTTTTAATTTCAGTAGTTTCGTAGCTGTTCGAACAGAGGATTAGGAAATTTCCGTTTGCTGAGAAAAGTTTGGAAGTATTCCAGAGCATATCCAATGTTATCTAATGTTTCTTTTGTGAGTACTGTTTCCCATTTCACGAACTTTATTTACTAAACAAAACGTATCTACCAATCTCTGAATCGAACTTCCACTTGGAAGATGAATATCAGAGAATCTCTCTTGAAACAATCTCCGTATATCACGAGCCGATTCTGTACACAATAAATTCTCTTTGGGGAATAGAATACCTGAATTGAGCAATATTAACGTAAATATTACACTGTCACACAACATGCAAAAAAAGTTCGTACGTTCCTAGAGTTAAACTCGTAGTGACCTCTCCTCCGGCTTCCCAGCCGGTTTTCATGCTTGTGAAACGAGACGAGACCTGCAGAGCTAGGATTAACAGCGGCCGACTGCACGTGGAGCGGTCGCGCGAAAGAAAAATATACCTGCACCTACGTGGTGACTTTGGCGATAATGCTTTAGAATCGCATTCGGGAGGTATCGAGTTTAAATTCCTTAAGGCCAGCCATCCTGACCTTTTTTCACGCTATTATTCTATTTCAAACATTTTCCTTTGTGTTTGGCTCGTCTAAGTTCCATTTGCAATAGGACGCTAAATTTTAGCTTTCCAGACCAATACAGATGTCGCTGGTCCTAGCCTATTAGTGTCATTTATCGTTTTAATGACGGCGTTTGTTTATAAAGGCTTACAACAAGAAATAAAAAACAAATAAAATTAAGAAAAGACGCTAGAGACACCAAGGTGATTTCACAAGGATGCTAAATCGTTGTCAACCTCTAATTGCATACTTCCGTTTAGAATGAAAATGAGATCGCTTATATTGAAAGCATGTGCAAAATGCCCTTACATTCTGATTACCCATGAGTAAAGCGTATGTTGGTTTCACCTAGCCTCACTTCCTGCCCAGCCGGCACCGGAAATGGAAGTATTGAAAGAGGGAGCGGCTATCGAACAATGTCAACAGTTATCATACGAGCTGGAGAGAGGTGTGGACAGATATAGCTCTAGGTTTACTACTGATTGATTATAAACAGACCTTCTCTTCATCACGTTACACAAACAGAGAGGGTCTTGGAATGCAAGACCAGCAGATACCGTACGTAGACATTACCAGAAATAAATCGTCATTAACTTGACGAGCTGACAAGTAAGGTAACCAGAGGTTAAAATATGTACCTTTACTGGAAACTCAAGTACATCCCTTCCTTAATATATAAAATATTATATTTTAGAGATTATTAATTTATTGTTATGGTTGCAGTATTTTAAAAACTTCTAACATCTAATGTATTTTCTTACGTTATATGCAGTGTCCAATTATATAAGCGCTAATTAATAAATAATAATCATAATTTCTCGTCTTTAAATTTAATTATACAATATTTTGTTAACTTAATATGTAATGTACAGTAGTAGGGAACGGGGAATATGGCCCCTGCTTTTTGGCTCTGTATTACGCTGACATTTAGTGAATGCTACTTCAAACTATTCTTATCGTGACCGTTTACACACCAGTTATGCTGCTGAGCTATTCTTGCGAGTACTGTAAACAAATTGTGTGATTTCCTGTTTTACGGATTATTGAAGTTATTGTTCATAGGTAAAGAACTGCATATTATGTCATGATTTGTTTACTACTGAGCATCCTGTGTTTTCACAAATGTAGTACATGAACTAGTATTATTAATGATGTAACTTGAAACCCTGCATAGTTAGTAGAAAATGTATTTCTTTTAGGTTTTTGTATAACATGGCGATGATGGCAATAAGACACCCCTCCATATTTTGGATGTCATATTACACGTAGCTCTTTTAAATACCATGAGATTGTATTATTTCACATATGACTAGAAAGCAGGTAGGGCCCCCGTAACCTAAGAGAAGAAAACAGCGGGATCCAGAAGCAATGATCAAAGCTGTTAAGGCCGTCAGGGGCTAAAGAACAAAAAAGCAGTTATGGAGTTTTCATTTCCTAAGGCTACTTTAGGGCGTTTGGTTGCAGAAACGGAGACATCTCCAGAGGATGTAGTATTAAGATGTTAGGTAGGAAGACACTTTTGCCTGCTGGGTTAGAACTCGTCAAGTATCTGCTTGTTATGGGAAGTAAGCATCATGGTTTCAGTAGAAAAGACGCCGTTATCAACTTGATGAACGAAATGAGACATCTACTGAGGCCAGTCTTAATGTTCCTTTCACTTCAGCTGTTAAACGGGCATGTTTCTCCAGAACGTAAATGTCCTGTTCCTCAGTGAAAGAAGAAGATCTCAAACCGTGGTCGGAAGCCATCTACAGCAGCCCCATATAAAAGGAATTTAGAAGAGAAAGAAGAAGCGCAGGACCAAGAAAGATGGGCCTGCTCAGACATCACTTCCTGATGCAGAGAATAAAGCGAAAAATGCAAGAGGAAGAAAGAAAAGAACGCTTCGTGATAAATATGACGAATCTGAAGTTTCTGATGTCCATTGCTACTGACGCACTGCGGCCGAGAACCGTCGCCAAACGAGGAGGACGCAGAGAGAGCTTTTTCTGCGCCGAGGAGAAGAATGTGATGTCATATGTCTGTGCTGGATGTGAAGGAGCAGACTATATTTGCGACTACTGTAAATTATAGTGAAATTGGTCTATAGACTCTCACCTTAAGGCTGTTTTTCATCTTTTTATGTGGTTTTAGATAAATCTGTGCACTAGAAAAACATGGAAATATAGTTAAACTCGTTCAATTTAGTTTTACATCGTTTATTTTTCTTTCCAGTTCAATAACTGCACTTAATACATAGGGAGGCCATATTTTCATTACATTTGGTCGTGAGAGTAGTTACATAAGTTGACTATAAATATGATATATAAATAACTATTTAGCATACATGCTTTAAATGATTGTATGCGATGTGAAAATACATTATCTATCTACAAATGTATGTTTTGAAAATATAACGGCTAAGAGTTCTCCTCAAAGAACCAGAAACAAAATTGGGTGTCATTTTGCTACCTTTTCCACTTGCTATTAGTTTCATTGGTCACTTACGGGTTCCGAATGTGAGAGGTGTGCAAGTTGAGGTATGTTCAGTTCCGCCCACAGCAAAATGGACGTGACGCGCTACGAACAATATGCTGCGCTAAAATCCTGCTTTCGTCTCAAAAAATGCTCAGCCGAGGCCTATGCAATGTTACAGGAGGCGTATGGAAAATATGTTCTTCCTTAGAATACAGCTCGAAGATAGTTTAAATTGGCAATCAAGCTCTAGCTTGTGCTCTAACAGAAAATTCCACACATTGGTAGCTGAAAAGTTGCATATGAGAGGTGTTTGAGCACGGTGGGTTCCAAGACTGCTGATTTCCCGAATAAAAGGCAGTTCGGTTGCAGTTTTAAATGCAGTTGAAGATAATATTACACGAAAATGTGGAATTTCTTTCAAAAGTGATCGATTCTGATGATTTGGCATTTTCTTTTTCTTTTCTTTCCCCACCCCTTCAATATAATCTCCCTGTATATTGAGGCGCTTGTCCTATCATTTCAAAAGCCTCTGAAATCTAGCAACATAAAATTCTTTGGGCTGCTGTTGGAACAAGGCGGTGACTTCCCTTTCTACAGCTTCATCGTCGGAAAAACGTTCTCCGAAAGATGGTGTTCAAGAGGGCCAAACAAATGGAAATCACTTGGAGCACTATGAGGACGCGCGTTGTCATGCAAAAGCAACACACCTTTCGCGAGGAGTCCTAGTTGCTTCCGTTGAATGGACTTAAGAAGTTTTCCGAGGATGTTACAATAGAAGTTGGCATTTACAGTTTGTCCTTGAGGCTGGAATGCCTTCGTGGTCCCAAAAGACTGTAAGCACCATTTTCCCGGCTGATGATGTAACGTTAAACTTTTGTTTGCACACTTTGTCTCAAACCTCTGACAGTTCGGACTAGCATGTGTGGTAGCAATTGAGATGCTGTAAATCCAGTTCCATTCTTTGCCTTTTGTGTTGTGGAGTCAGCATACACCGTACCTATCGTGTGAACTCCCAATAGCAGCGCCTATTGTGTCTATAGTTAGCTTTCTTTCTGCTCGAATTAAGTCTTCAACTCGTTGGCCGGCCGACGCAGTGTCGACTTCGATGCGTATCCGGCCTCCAGAGAACGTTTACAATTGTGAACAGCTTGACGTGACAGGCACTTCTCACCTATGGGAAGCATTTCTTTATGAATGTTCTTTGATTCCACACCTTTATCCCAAAAGGGAGAACTGTTCGAAGGTTGCACACTCACTCAAATCGCCGACACCTTGCAACTGCTGTTACGCTATTGAAAACATCGATTGTCTGGTGTCGAATGTCACCAATGGTTACCGGACTAATTCTGCTGTTTGTGGCAATAACCTCAGGTGTCCCATTCAAACAAGTAGTACCCCACACAATTTGTAGCTAATTTAAATGTCTTGCCTTCCTAAAATACGTCCAAAATTATCGCATTTGGCTTTAGATAAGTCAGATTAATTTAACTTATTTATCATTTAGTTTTTTCTAAATAATGATCTTATTTCAATTTTTAACATTAAAAAGGCATTTGTTTTAAAATTAATATTTGCATAACTTCTGTATTAAAATCAGCTGTTCCATATAATGTTATTTCATTTATTTGGTTTATTTACGAACATTCTATAATATTTCAGATCAACAGCGTCCCATTCAATTCAGGGCGCGAAACGGCCGATAAATTTTGCTCAGAGCCTCTTTTTTCAGAATTGGGGTTCTTTTATGTGCAGTAAATCTACGACGATTTTACTTCCTTACCAAAGTACTTGGAATTCTTACGCCCGAAAAAATCCATCGACCCAGGTTGGTATTGAACCCGCGATCTTGAGTCTACGAGTTATGTATGGATATCACTAGACCACCAGGACTCCATGTAATGTGTTTTGCCAGCTTTATAACATATAAGTATAGTTTACCTGTGGAACCGCCCATTGCTGGTAAGGAAGAGATTTGCTGTTTCTATAACCAGGGAAGATCTAGGAACGGATGTATATATTGTTTTATATATATATATATATATATAGTTTTATATTTTTATTTTTAAATTTAATTTGTTTTTCATATAAATAAGCCAGTCCTTTATTTTTTCTCTTTCTATTCTTTCTTTTTCTTTTTCTTTTAATTTTTATTTTTTTAGTTGTTTTTTCCTTATTTCTTTAATACTCTCCCTAGTTATCTTCTTTTTGCTTAAAGTTTAAGGCAGAAATCTACGTATCTTGTTTGTGCCATTTATGGGTAGTCATATATTTTTGATTCCTCTTGATTTATAATGGTTAAAGTACTGTGTTAGTCTTTCTTGTTTCTTATTCAGTACGTCAGTTAGTTACTTCCTGTTAAGTTTTATACTTTTTGGTTAAATGATATATTCCTAAGTCCTCAGGTATTTTTTCGTTTCTTTTATGGTCAATTTTATTACCTCCTGTTATTGGGCTTAGACATTTCATCTCATTTACTTGTTGTCTATGTGTTCTGTTATCCAAATTTCACCACCACATAAGAATTTACTCACCGCCTACATTTTTCTTTGTTTTGTCTGTTCTGTTTTTTGTGTGATAACCGAAATTTCAGCTGCTCACTTGTTCTAGTATCTTGTTTTCTATTACACTTTTCTACCTCTTAATTTCTTTCCCTTTAAATGCTATAACTTTATTTTTACTCGTGGAAAGCATCCATTTTGTTGCTGTTCGTCTCGTATATTGACGTGGAAACTGTTATTCGAGATAGGTTTCATCGTCAGCAAACTCTTGTATTATTAATTTCTTTTTCTCCTGCAATCTCGCACTTCACTTTCAAAAGTGAGGATCTGTTATTTAACTGGGCTGGACATTTCACACAGAGTGGGCTATTTCACAATAATGAAACTAATTTACTGTCTTTGGTGCACACAAGGTGCTCTGAAACAAGCAACGTGACAGTCATCCCGTTTCCAGGAAGCCCACTAAGCAAACAAATATGACTCGTGTCCTTGAGAATATGAAATAGTCATTTGGTCTATTAATGGTCACGCGATTGGGGCCACGAACCGTCCCAACCTCACCTTGAAAATATTAATCATTGTTTGTTACACAGTAAAGGCTTGCTGATTCACGTCTGACCACGTCTGCGGAGACCTTTCGCGTACTTTAGACAATGAATGGCTTACACGTAAAAGAGGAAGAGAAACAAAGCGACAAATGAATAATGCTAACTGAAATGAGAGAGAAATAAGTACAGAATAACAAGCAAAAAAGTTATATACAAAAACAAATCTTTTAGTCTGGGATTGTGCACCAACACTCTGGTAACAGCACCACAGAGCGGTTGAGATGAATACTGAAAGATAAAAGACTGATATCTCAGGTCATCAGCGTCCAATTCAAATCAAGCGTGAAAAGATCGATAAAATTTACTCAGATGGCTAGTTTATCAGGCTTAATGCTCTTTTACCTGCCCAAAATCAACGACACGAGGCCCTTGATTTTATATTCCTTCCGAGGGAAGCCATACTTACGGTTTATACGCACGAAACAATCTATCGACCCTGGTCGGGATTTAACCTGATATCAGAAGTATGAAAGAGAGCAATAATAATAATAATAATAATAATAATAATAATAATAATAATAATAATAATAATAATAATGAAGCGAACAAATCAATAAACAGTACAACACCGCTATGTAATTTATTTTTACTCAAATTCCAATTAAGAGGATTTTCAACGGCATGTCGCCAGATTGTTGGTTTCCCTATGCTCCACCTCTGATTTAATGTGTTTATTATTACTTCACATTTATGAACAAGGCCAAATAAATACACGTGACTTGAAAAATATGTCTGTCGTCATCCTCGTAGAATTCTGAACCTGTTATCTGCCCATCTCGCGGCGGTATATATTCGTTCATAAAGACGCTCTAGAGTAATGTATTTTATGTAAAAGCGGTTTTTTTTTTTTTTTCTGCGAACAAGGGACAACATGAAAAATCTAACATATACGATTTAAGGTGTATGGAATTAATTTTCGAATGAAGCCACCACATGGTGCATGTGAGTACAGCTGCGTGTCTCAGCACTCGCCGAAGTTCAGTTGGCGAGCGACAGTGATCAGAAATGGAGGCCACGAAGAATGAACAACGTGCGTGTATGGAAATAATATTTCTCCGTCGCAGGAATGCACGAGAATGCCACCAAGAGCTACGGGGTGCCCTTGCCATGCCCTATCGAACTGGCGAGGTGAACAGAGGCCTGCAAATAGGGTAAAATAGGGTAGAATGTTGATGCCGATCTGCGCGCAGCGAGCGTCTTGTGTCCGCGGGTGATGGTGGTGGTACAGTGCTTACGCGATGATAGACGCTAGACACTTGTGAAACTAGAAGAGCAAAGAGGAATTCACGCAAAAACAGTGATCGCATTTTGCGGGAGGATCTGGACCTGAGGAAAATGTGTGCAAAGTGGGTTCTACATGAATTAAGCGAGGTACATATCGCATCAATCTGGCGAGATTTCACAAAGAAGGGGATGCTATGTTGAATCGCATCATTGCAATTGATGAAAGGTGGGCAAGGACTTATGAACCAGAACTCAAGCAACAGTCCAGTGTATGGCGTCACTCTGGGTCACCACGCAAATACAAGTTTTACCAAACTCCTTCAACTACAAAAGATGGTCATTCTGGCGCGCTTGTGTGCCGTCTAGTGCGTGAATATTACAGGTCTTTTTGGTGTCACAATAGTACGCACCAAACGGTTGGAACTTTTAAACAACGCCGATAACTGCACAATAACGCAACAACTCACAGAGTCGACAGTGTCCGTCCATTGTACACCTTTCCAGAATCTACTCACAGAGCGTGCGCCTACGTACGGGGTCGCCTGGCTGAAGAATATGTGCCACAGTTACTTTTATATGATTTGAAGTCATTAATTTAGTAGCCTTTTGCACAAACCCATATGAAATTCCCACTTGTTGTGCAAGATGACGAAGAGATTTTCTAGGGAAATTTTCAAAACGATTACCAATGTCATGTAATCTTTCTTCGGTGAGAACCTTATGTTGCTAATTTGGTTACTTGGGCTGGATACTTCCAGTTTCCTGAAATCCATTATACAGATTGCAGACTCTTTACCATCTGGAGCGTTTACACCCGGGAATTTTGCTTGAAAAAGTCTTCGAAATTCACGAGCTGAGTTAACGCATATGAATCGTAGATAAAGACACTCCGTGCCTTTGTAAACACGGGAGGCATAATGCACTTGATGTAAACTGTCGAATTAAGAAATGAACAACACAATACACAACCGGGAACAGCTGCGCCACCACTGCGACAGTTAGCAAGTTAAACAAGTAAGCCAAAATTCTATTACCTTCTCCACAGCGCGGTAAACTCGCTTGTAGGAAAAACTCCGCCCTCCGGGGGAAAGCATCACTGATCGCACGATATATTCTCATCACGGTTAAAGGCTTAATTAAAGAACCTGTAAATCCACATTTATATACAGTAGATTGTTAAATACAATTTAGCTGCAGTGCTAAAGCGTCGTCTAAGGGATTCATTGAGAACTACAATCAACTTGAAGCCGGATTTTAGGAGCAAAAACGTCAAACTTGCCGACACAAGCTGTTTCTACTCTTTATATTCTGTTTATGCCCTGATTAAAGTTTCATAGCAAAAAAAGAAGAAGAAGAAGAAGAAGAAGAAGAAGAAGAAGAAGAAGAAGACTGCATTTTCAAACAGTTTTTTTTTTTTTAATTTTGTCGCAATTTCAAACGTTTTCCTAAATCGAATGAAAAACGAAAATACGAAGCAAGTATATTTTGGAAACGTTACGGCATTACTTTAAATAGCTTTTCCCAAGAACTACACGCCCAAGTTCACTTGAAATGCTAAACAAACGTGAGGTAGGTGCAGATGAAAAACAAAGCCGCCATCCAATTAGCTGGTAAAGGAGAATATATGCACGTATTTGCCTAGGTCGGGAAGCGACGTAGTGACCTTCTAAAAAGTTATTCTTCTAACGGTAAAGTCGGCGGCTCGCTAATGACAACGATTTGCAATGGCAATGAACGTTGCACGTAATGATTTGAAACTTTCCAATTGAGCTGAAATCACTATAATTTCAAAATGCTAATAAATGTCTTCCTAGTTTGAGAATGTACGGATAGCGTTTCAGATTGATCTGAAACATTAACAGTAAACAGAATGGGTGCAGCGCGATTAAGAAGTGAATTTTTTGAGCAATCGAGTATTAACAATAGGTAACTAGCTTTAAACACACCGAAATAGTGCCTACCTATATAAATAGAGATACTCCTAATTAGTAGCATGCAATGTGTAGATATCCTTGAGAAGAGTTAGGCGAGGATAACAATTTTATGAAGAAGAATAAAAACAGAATGATTGACTTTATAGCGTGAATTAATCTGTTCTTAATACACACACACACAAAAAAAAAAAAAAAAATCTTATAAAGGCCGCGTCCTGTCTTGTGGAAGCACGGAAATGAAATGCATTATGCAGAAACAGGTAGCTTGCTTTGTAGTGAGGCATTGGTTTAAAGGAACAAGGAAATTCCTGTAAAAATAGGTAAGAAATATATACAGGGAGCGAGTTTGCCGCTTATTCTAAAAACAAAACTACTAAAAACTTTACCTAACAAAGAAAACGGCCATAAAATAAAACATAAATTCAGCAAATATAAATGTCATGTAGAGCTTTTAAAGATTTATGGAAGAATTTCGCCTTACCTCTTTTTTATTCCATGCCGAAACCTGAGCTGTTCAAAACTGTACCTCGAGAGTAGAAATGCAGTCACTGGTTATTTATGGCTACATAAGCTGGCCTACGTCAGTCATAATGCCCATGGCTTTCTTAGCAGCATAACTGTAAACATATTAAAATAGCAGTTTTACTACCGACTCATTTTTTCAATGCCTTGCTCCACTTTGACTTCAGGGCCAGCAGTTAAAGTTTATATTTATACTACACACAGGCTATAACAAAGAGGTGTGGATATTTATTGACTGTACATTCTTTGCATTTGGCCTTTTATTTATTATTCCAGCAGTTCTGAAACTTACCTTGACCGCGGAATCACAAGAGTTTACCTATAGTTCAAAATCTTAATGTTGCATCCTATATGTTTTTACATTGTTCATCACTGATATAAACAACCAAGTGCATGTTTTTTTTTTCAATTGCAGTGTATCCTCTGCATTATCACTGCAGTAATAATCTTAACAATAATATTACATTAAAAAGTATGTAAAACATAAAATAATATTAATAAGAACTAGTAACATGTAATGGTAAAAATGATGTGGCATATAGAGGGATAACAATATGCGAGGAAAGATATTGTACCGTTGAGGCGGTGGGAATTGAAAATGACAGTTGGGAAAAAGTACATCAGCAAAATTAGAGTCTGCGCAAGCGCAACATGAAGAAGCGTGCTGTTTAACGTCTTAAGAGGGAGAAATGAATGTGGAAGACTGAAGAGAGAGGATGTTGCCAGTTCGGTCCCGAGATGGTTATAGTTATGACGGATCCGTCGAGTAAATAGTAGCGGTAATAAAGTTATGATTTAATTAGAGAAATATTTATAATTATATAGCATACCTTGGTTCATTATCCTCTTGTTTTTATTAGTTTTGTTAGGAATGGTAGGATTCTTCTGGATAATGATACAGCTACGTTCCTTATCTGGTTCTTGGACGAATGATTACAAATTATCCGTAGACAATAAGTCACGATATTTGGTGGAGGCGCCGGTATGTACACATTTTTTGAAGCAGATTGTGTAACATAATGCTGGTATTCGCAGGATAGTTTTTCACTTTCAAATTGTATGTGCTAAATTCAGTATTGCTGTAACAGACCAAGGTATAACGCAGCAGATGCTAATTTGATAATCAGAATTTGTTTTTCACGTTCTTGTAGTAACTAAATTGTGGGGTGATTTTAATTTGCCTACTAAACTTTGAGATATTATATTGTTTCAATTTTGACGGTTGGTGTACTTTATCTATCTTCAGCTTTCCCCTTCCTTTACCTCTTTTCCATTCTCTTCTTTTTACTTCTTTTTCCCTCTTTGTTTTTCTAATGTTTCAGTGGTTTTCTTTTCTACATTTTTCTCTTTCTCTCTCTCTGTTTTTCATAATCTTGTTAGAAACTTTATTTATTTTTTGTTTCCTTCCTCTCTATGGTTCATAACAAAAAGTGGGGGGGGGCTACAATAACTACAATGCATAAATTAACTTTCCATACTTATTTCAGTAACTGGGGAGCGCCTAGAAGCTTTGCCCCTAATACTAATTCAGAAGAATATCCCTAATAAAAGTTAAACAAAAACAAGAGGATAACTCTAATTTTGCTTACATATTCCTTCCCAACTGTCATTTCAATTCCCAACGTCTCAGCGCTACAACACCTTTCCCTCTAATTGCCACATCATTATTCGTCCATTTTAAATCCTGAATGAGAGCAATTATGCTACAAATCGTGATATATCCGGTGTAATATGTAACCAATTTCACTCTAGAGTTTTTTTGCATTCTACGTTTTTACATTTATACATCTGAAGCAGAAGCAGACAAACTCCAGCCTATGCAGCTTGTGTTTTTTAATACCTTCAGTAAAACATGATTTTCCAACTGTGAAAAACAAGCGTCGGCCTGAGCTTCAATCTCATCATTTGATGTGAAGCTTCGTCCATATAGTCATTTCTTCAGGTTTTGGAACAAAAGTAATCGCTGGGGGCCAAATCCGGCAAATGGATGTGGAAGTATTTGGAAGCGAAGACCGTGCAGTTTTACTGCAACAATCCCAGGTGTGGGTGAAGGTGCATTATCCTGATGAAAGAGAACTTTCTTTTTCGCTAGGCGTGGACACTTAGCTTAAACACCATCCTTCAATTGGTCCGCGTAGTGTAGCGTTATACTCCCCGATTCTGCTCTTCTGGAGATAGTGTAAGAGCCACACAATGAAAATCCCAGAAAACCGTAGCTATGATTTTTTCTGCTTTTTCTCTCTTTCGTGCACTTTCACCTGTTGCCATCCACTGTTTGGACTACTCCTTCATCTCAGGTGTGCAGTAATGAATCCATGATTCATCTATTGTTATCAAACGTCGGAAAATCTCACTGCAATTGCGTTTAAACAAGTGTAAACATTCTTTCGAAATGTTCATTCGAATGCGCTTTTAGATCAATGTTAACAAAATCGGAAAGCTCTCTCGTACTCAGAAGTTAGTGTAAAATGTAGTGGACACGGCCTATAGAAGTGTTAGCACTGGGCGATTATTGAGTACAGCATTGTGAATTTTTGTCACAATCTCGTCGGTCGTAGCAATGTTGGGGCGCCCTGACGCTAATCATCTTGAATGGATGTACGACCATGCTTAAATTCAGCATCCTACTTTTTAACCGTCGCAAACGAAGTACTTTATCATAGCTTGTATTTCGGTTTTATTCATTTTGTAGAAAATGTTAACACTAGTTTGTACACACGATCGTCACAAACAAGTGACTATACTTGCGCGTTTGAGACTTTACAGCCAACAACTAACCATAATATAATGGTTCGTGGATCCTCTGGGAGAGCCTCGCAAACCATTATCAATTTCATTCAAGAACTGGTGCAGTCATAATCCCATTAACATAACTTAGGTAAAGTATTCAATAATTTATAGTTTATTTGTCAACCACAAACTTACTTTTAAACATTCGTCGTTCTATTCTGATCTTGACCTTGTAGAATGTCAAACATTTACAAACTGTATACAAGCAGAAGAAGCCAATTTAAGCATTTTGTTAATGAATATGTAACTGAAGTTACATATTCATTACGGACTTTATAAACTTTATAAACTCTGTCCGGTTATGCAGTGTTTTAGGAATCGGCTGTTAAGCGTGCCTTAGTCGGCAGTGTTCGTATTTCAACTCCACTTCCTAAAACGTGCATAGCAAATGGCGTCTTTTGAAAAGATAGATTTCCTTGCAATAAATTGATCTAAACCATGTAAATCCCACATTTTACCTTAGATACCAATTGTTTGCTTGAAAATTATTGTGTGGCAGGGAAATTTACCTTCATTTACAAGACGGGGTATAAGGACCACGTGATACAATTTTATTTTATAACGAACAATGGAATAATCGTACAACCTTGGACATAACGAGCATTGTGCTGGGAAAATATGTTCTGATTCTGTAGTGGCGAACGTGCAAGATTAGCATTTATCTCATTTAGATTTTCCTCTGATAAAGAGTTAAGTTTTTATTTGTGTAATTTTAAATGTGTGCACATATCGTGGATTGGAGTTCTATAAGGAGATAACTGATAAATTTCTACAGTGTAATGAAGCCTGAGATCGGGACTCAGTTATTCACGCCATGTTTCGTTTTGCTTATACATACGAGTGTAATTTAACTTTAAACTGGACTCTTGTTCTCTGGGCTTGGAAAGAGTGGCAAGAGTTTGCAGTGTAGCACAATTTTTGTTCCTGTCATTAACGCCACGAAGGTAGAACTGATACAACATCTTTGATGGAATGTAGTCAGAAAGTAGTTAGCTCTGTATCAACAAGGACATCATCTATGTCGTGTGAAGTTTTATTTCACTTTAGAATTACCGTTCAGTTATTATCCTTTCGTGCACGTTTATCTTGCGGCTGTCGGCTAAGATATTTCCGCAAAGTTTAAGAGTATTGCAAATAAATACTGTACCGTGCGTCCTGAATTGTTAATAATACTTCAGTTTAGTTTGTTATGAGGCATAGGATGTTCAAGAAGTTACCCAAAGTTATTTCAGTGACTGGTTCTTAGGGAAATGACGCCATATGATCTACAAAACAGAAAGGCGCGCATTGTAATACCCTATGGAGAGCTGCTGCATTTTTTCCCGAGCCTTGAAAAGACGAATGTTTAATGCAGCACAAAATACGAGGGTTACTAAATAGGCATTAAGATACGAAACATTGATCACCTCTATGGAAAACTTTGTTGCTGGATCGAAACTATTTGGACATTGGTGTTGCCATGGTAGCAGGCAGAGCTCTGTCATGTTATTCATTTTCCTGCATTTTATGTTTTAAGTCTGAAAAGTGTGAACGTTCTTGTAAGTGTAATGGAAATTCAGAGGGAGCATTTTCGTGCGATGATCTTGTACGATTTCAAACGTGACTCAAATGAAACACAGTCACTTGAGCGTTTGAGGGGGGTTTCGGAGACTTTTCTCCTTCACGTCCTCCTGTGTTCCGCTGATTTGCAGAATTAAAGAGAAGTGATAATCCCTTTAAGATGAAGAGAAAATCTGCAGACCAACAACAGTAGTGAGTGAGTAGAACAGCATCTCTGTAGAAACAATGATTAGGAAAGATCTAAGACTAACCTACAAGGACATTGAGCTAGTTAGCTATTAGTTTGCAGCGGTTTCAACCATCCTTCTTGAGCACTTTCGTGTATGTTTTATAAATAGTCTGAGGCACAGAAGCTCCATGGGGTGAAATGGTACCAAGAAATGCTGCAAAGATTTTCTGTGGAAAGTCTTGCCGTGTTTCAGATATTGTTATGGATGACCAAACATGAATATCAGTTTGATCCAGAAACAAAACGCCCGTCCTCCATTTGAGTTTTCACTGATGACTAACCTCCCGTCAAAGTCAAGAGGCCAAGGAGTGTGGGAAAGAAAATGGTTGCCTATTTCTTCTCCACAAGTTGTCATGTGGCATTCATTGCGCTCGAAAATCAGAGAAGTGTTACTGTAAAATCGTACAAAGAAGTTTCCTTCCGAAAGTGTTTCAGAAAATCCAAGAACGACGTCCGAAGACAGGACTAAGGGGCATTTTGTTGCTTCATGACAATGTATCAGCTCACACCGTTAATGTAACATGAAGTTTCTGCAAGGAACTGAGGCAAAAACTAATGACTCATTCATCCTTTAGTCCCGACCTGACACCATGCGACTTCTTCCTGTTCCCTACTGTGAAGAACTGACTTCGAGGTCACCGCTAGCTGCAAAGAAGCGGTTTCAGCATACGAGGAGGAGTTATCTGTAGTGTCAGAAACTGAATGGCGCAGATGCTTCCAGAAGTGGTTCCAGAGGATCGAACGGTGCCTACAGTGTCAGGGCGGAATCCTTTGAGAAACGGGGATAAATGTTTCTATGAGTATGAACTATTTTTTGTCTCAATGCTTATCTAGTGAACCCCGTAATGCAAGACGTATCCACAAGACTATTGCCTGAACCGCAAAAATTAAGATTAAGATTGGTTTACGTTCCACAGGGCTGTACAATATATTTACTGCAGAAAATGGAATAAGTCAAGATGTACAAAGCTACATTAAATATATCTATATAGGAATGAAAGATTTGTTTAAGGTGTTTAACGCCCCTTTTTACTAATGAGGCATCACATGCGGTGGACACTGATAATACATAAGATGAAATGATAAATTGGGAAAGGATTTTTTTTTAAAAAAGGAAAAGTTCCAGGCCTAAGTTAAGGGTACCTCCCCGGCATATGCTATTTATGAGAACTGAAGGAAACCTGGAAATAACCTCAGTCAGGGAGGACGGTCCTGGTGGGATTCGAACCCCACCGACCTCGGCCACCTGTGGCGGTGGAATGAAAGATGATTTAAGTATATAAACACACATGTGCAATCTCATACATCTAATAATAATATTTAAGCTGCAATACACCTCTGCTTAACTAGCAAATTCTTTAGCAAGCCGAATTCGTGAAGATTATTACAGAACACTAGAGCAGTGAAATTGATACCGCTAGAGCACTTTTTAAATTTCGATTTTAAAGCACACCTCCACTCCTAATTCCTAATGGAACCGATTTCACTGATTTTTAGAAACTATTTTTTTTTCTATTTTATTTAAACGGTATACACTTGAGTTTCGTTGCGAAAAACAAACATTGGTGCAAAATTTCTGGACAGTGTACTGCTCGTTCGGTGCGACTTCATTTTACGTAGCCGACTGGCAAACACACCTCTGTTGCTAAGACGCGCTTCCAATTTATTTTATTTTATTTTATTTTTTGCAATTATCTGTGAAATATGTTCTCACTAAAAATTGTATCACCACCTATCTGCACTGTTATTGACTAGCTCTCCTATATAATATTGATAAAGGCAGGGTCAATAGGTGCAAAGTCTCGTCAATTTCTGTAACTGTTGTTGTCCTGTTACGTGGAACACATAGAAGAACGTAAACACGAAGTACCGGGCTGAGAATCTCAACGATAATGCATAAAGAAAATATAATAATTTTATATAAAATAATTTTAATTTTAACATTTAAAAACCACAAATTACCACGGTAAATTTTCCTGAGGTTTAGGTAATGTATATTCCATGTTCCCACTTGTGAAATATACCAAAAGATTTATTTGAAACTAGAATCCCATGTAATTTATAACTATTTTTGTTAAATTATTTTGAGAAAAAAGAAATAAATACATCTTAGACTCAAGTGTGTTAATTAATTACTTCATTTATAACATTTGCTTGTATCTTATTATTAAATATGCTTTGTTAAATTTATTTTTATTAAATTCAGATTTAACATTGTATTTAAATTAAACGTATTTAATTTTACGTAGAAGTTTTTTTAATCTTTTTCTTCTAGTAAATGAACGATTCCAGGACTTCCAGAAAACCTAAGATTCGTCCCACAACTACCACTACTAATAGTCTTAAAGTAGACTGTCAAATGTAAACGAAATTTCTAAAATTTAGTGGCAATTTCTGGATGGCAAACCTGAACAATATAAATTAATGCACAGCAAGTTTTGGATGCCCTGGGCGGTTTATGCCAGGCCAAACAAATTTACATTTCCTCTTCACCCTTCTTTTCTCGCTTACGTTTTTGTATTTTCTCAGCGAAGATTTATGGAATAGTATAGTATGGAGGCATGCCTTTAAGTTATATTTCTTAAGAATCAGTGACGTAATTGATGAATTCTGCTGTTTGGTTTGGGATTTAGAATTCATTGCTAACGGCGACAATTTTAACCACCTGTAGTAATGATGCGTACGAGATTCTCTGTGACAGCTGTTGTAGGTTGCAGAACGTACAAGATTTGCTTTGAAAACTGAATCCCGGCATCCGGATGGCATCATCAACGCGAAACTTCCCTTGTCGCCCGCAGGGGTGGGGTCCCGAGTGGGCCACTTGTTGGAATCAACTCTCGCTCTCTTTCCCTCATCGCTGTTGGTTTTGTGTTCTCATGTTCAAGGGCAGAAGAACGTGTCCAACCTGTTACCGGCAGCACAGTCAAGGCCGCCTGAGTATAGGACTTGGAAACCAGTTCGTGCCGCGCGGCGTGGCGCAGTGATTTCAACGCAGGAGTAAGAGAATAGCCTTTGCTATAGCTACCTCAATTAAAAAGCCCTGCTTGCATAACGATTCTAGCCGATAAAAGACCAATAATGTTTATTATTACTTTTTTATTACTAATTGTAGTTTACACATTGCATAATGGTGGAAGAGGTTGCGTGACACATTTATTCCATAAGTCTACACGCAAGCGCTTAATGTGATGAGAGAAATTTTTATCTTGGTGGCCTTTAAATATAAATGGGTAATAATTATGAATACTGATGCTTTCATATGTATATCAAATTAAACAATGGCACATATGTTTAAATTAACTATATGAAGGATAAATCATATGTAATGGCAACTATTTTTTTTTTCCTAGAGAACGGACAACACGAAAAATCTAAGATGTACGATTGAAAGTGTACAGAATGTACTTTCGAATGAAATGACCAAATAGTGTATGTGTCTAGCCCCCCCCCACCCAAAATTAAGTTCCTGACAGTGGTCAGTAACGGAGGTCACGCAACGTGTATTTGTGAAAATATTTTTCCGAGGCAGGAATGCACTAGAAAGTCACACAGAGGTACAGGGATAATAGGTGCGCGTGACTTGCCCTTAAGAACAGCACAGTAACACCCTGTGTTCATTCACTGAACTGTCGCTTGAGTTCAGGCACATAAGCCCTTGCCCACGTTTCATCAATCGTAATGATGCGATTAAACGTAGCATCCCCTTTTTCTTGAAATCTCGCCAGATTGATACGACATATTCCGTAGCGAGTCCGCTTCTGTATCTCACTTAATTGTTGTGGCACCCACTCTGCACACATTTTCCGAATGTCCAGGCCCCCCGTAAAATGTGATGTAGTATTTTTGCTGCCGACATTCTTGTTTGCTCTTCTAATTCCACAAGTGCCCGAATCATCGCGTAAGCACTGTTTCACCATCACCCGTACATTCTTGTGGGTGGGGACAAAGGACGCCCACTGTGGTGCAGATCGGTTATCGACATTCTGCCCGTTTTGAAGACCTCTGTTCACCTTGCCAATATTCAATAGGGCAGGGCACCCGCACCCAGTGCTTCCCGTAGTTCTGTAAGGCACTCTCGTGTATTCCTGCGGCGGAAAAATGCTATTTTCACATACGCACGTTGTTCACTCTTAGTGACCTCCATTCCTGACCATGAACTTCGGGGCATGCTGAGACACGCAGCTCTGCTCACATACATTTGGTGGCTTTATTCGTAAGAACATTCCATACACTTTCAATTATATACCTAAGATTTTTCGTGTTACCCATTGTTCTATTTATTCCTCGTAGAAGAAAAGCAAAAGGCTTAAGCTAGTAGACACAACGAAATAACAAATAAAAGATAATAAAAAATATAACGCTGATAATGCTAGAGCGGTCATCGTATAATAAAAACTTGCCTTTATCATAAAAAATAATACGTGGGAAACTATTTAAATTTCTGGCTTCTACTAATTAGAAAGCCTTAACCCACCAACTACGCCTATTTCTTTTCGAAGTAGTCTATCTCACTTCGAATACAGAGTTGCATCCTCCGTAGCCTCGTGGAATCAGCCACTACATGCGCGGGTCGTTGTTATCCATGACTTCTATATGAGATTATTGTCGCTGAACACCCCTTGTGCTCCTCGACTTTTCAAGACTGTTCTTCCTCATCTAAACTCTGCAAATCATTTTTAAACAGTATGGAAAAGTATTCTGTAATTTTTGCAGATATTGTTCATGGCTCAACCACACTTAAAATAGTACAAAAGCATCGTCACACCAAAATGCTCTGGAGTCACCTACCACTTAGAAAACCAGACAACAGCGCACGATCATAATTATTTTTTTTTCCCCTCCAGCTGTGGCAATGTGCAGCAAAATAATTTCCACTATGGTTACGAATCAAAAATATGCACTTTACAGCGGTATGCACAGGAAACATATATCTCTGATAGTTTCTTCAAATCCCGAAAATTAATAACGAACCTCTAATTAGAGTTTCTTAAGCTTTAATAAGTGGTTAGTTTGTATGGTGAAGCAGAAATAAATAGATAATAAATGCATTTTATTGCATCTGTGAAACAACATAAGCTTTGGTAAGTTATTAGGCTTTAATTATCAGGAAATGGAGGAGTCACACATACAGGAGCGAAAACGATAAAAGTGAAAGTTTCTCGAGTGGATAGAGTTGCAGTAGGGAACTCCTAGGTCTCGACGGCACTTGGGCACTATAGTTGCGCTGCATGGCTGTCGCCCACTTGCCGGGGCCCGGTCAAAAGGAAAACAAGAGTCTGTCGGTCGCTCAGTTGGATCAGGCTGACATAACTACAGGCCCCTGCAGTGACTCCATGTGCTTCTGGCGATTACTTCGCAAAACTGCCCACTACTTCCCTAACAGTTAATTTATAGGATGCAGGAAAACTACCTCTCCCGTATAGCCTGCTTGATGTTATACGTAAGGTATATACTGAGCTGTTGACTAAAAGAGCACGAAGTAGGGCTGAAGTTATCGGATCAACAGGCAAGATAGGAAAACAGAAAAGAACAATGGAAATGTTTTCGTAATAACCAGTACAGTAGACAATTGAGGTAATTATTAACGTTTCCGATACCATAATTAAGAGAGCACTGTGGGTGAGATTAAGGAACGGGGCGCTAAGTACACAGTTTACGGCGGTAGAAGGTAGGATGTGTATTTAGTTTGGTTTTGGGACCTCTTAGACTCGGCCATTTATGCGTGGATGAGCATATTTTAACAAACTTTTTAGGTCATATTGAGCATAATTTCGATTTCTCAAGGAATAAAGATGTTTCATTAAACAATTGACTTTTACTATAGTGCATTTCCATGTATGTCTTACAAATCCACTATGGTAGAAGTCAGAAAAAGGGTTGTGGGTTAAAGAATTTGGGTAACGATGGATGAAACTACAGACAGTATGGGGAGATACAGCGCAATCAGCTTTGTTTTCCACCGAACTCCTTTGCCTACAAGCGAACTCATCGCTTGTTAGGCGATTAAGCGGCCAGCTGGGTCTCGGTGATTTGAGGGAGGGTAAAACAATACACAACCCAATTAAGAGATTAATCTCTGATCAAATTATCAAATGAGGTGTTGAAAACTGCCTGCCTTCATTATACACACATTTTCGACATCTCTTTAGAAAATTATTCATTACTCGCCGTAGTTCATTTTGATGAATCCGGAAATTTTCTGATGAATATTATCTTTGAGTTCTCTAATGGTGTGCGGGTTTCTTATATACTGCCTCTTTTAATTTATCCAAGAGATAATAATCGCGGGCTGTTAAGTCGGGAAGCGAGTAGTCAACAAATTCCCACTAATTCCCACTCTTGTATAGTGGAAATTGCTCTCATGGAATTATTCAGAGACCTATTGAGCAAATGCATGATCACGCTCCCTGTTGATTAGTTCTCTGAAAAAAGTCGTTAATATCGTATTCACATTAGTAACGGAATCAACTGTATGTTTTAAATAATTGGTCCTATGATTCTTTCACCAATGAATTAACACATATAAATTGTACATAAAGACACGAGGCATAATAACTTTATGTATATTGCCGAATTAAGAAACAAACAATACAACACATACCTACATAGCTGCGCTACACTGCGACAGTCAACAAGGTCAAAAAGTAAGCAAGCAGGCTAGTTACACCATTCACGGCGTCGCAAACGAGTGGAGGCTCGCTCAAGGAAAAACCCCGCGCATCACTGACGCACAGTATATAGTGAATGTTATTTGGAGCATTAAACTAAGAAAATAGTCCCGGTCAGCATTTTTAATAAACTGTGAAACTTTAGAGAAAACACTGTGAGTCAAGTGTTTGACCAGTGTATGAATTTAATACGGCCCGGAGACGTTCAGCTTGACAAAGTGCTGCTGTCTGTAACAGATTCTGCAACTTATCTCATGAAGGCAGCCGATTATCTTAAAGCACTGTACAGCAAGATGGTGCATGTTACTTTCTTAGCTTATGCCCTACACAGTTGTACAGGAAATCCGTGGCCAGATCAGTGACGTTGATAAACTGACGACGTATGTGTTAAAAAGACCTTGAAGTTCCTTGGGATCGTGGATTGATGCCTGCATTTGCTACCGCAAGAACTTTGAGGTTTTGAAAAACATCGTTGATTCGATTCATTTGACAACAACGAAGCCTTTTATAATGAACAAAGGTACTGAAGCCACAGGACGAAACTGCAGGTAAACTTTGCACATCAAATGTAAGTTTGTATTCCTTGCTGTTATAAATGCTTTGGAACAATCAGGTTTGCCATTACAACAGCAGACTTGTGTACAAAACTGTGGGTTGGTTAAGTAATAATTCTGGTAAAGTGGGAAAAGTCATTTTAGAGAAAACGAAGAAGGTTCTCAACAAAAACAATGGGTATGCTACATTGAGTTCAAATGTAAGAATTTTATCGGAGGAATGTTTTTCACTTGGTGAATCAGAGGTAGATTCCAATAATACTGTTTATTTCAAAATTGCACCAATGAAGCCTGTCGAAACAGAAAAAAAAAAAAAAAAAAAACTTTTCAAAATTAGTTGATAATTGGCAATCGTTCAAATTTAGAATCTGCATCAAGTAGTTATTGTGCATCATAAATTGTAAAAACTTTCCAGCAGCAATAAATCGAATAAACAAACATGCTAACACACCACACTTTCAAATTCATGTGTTGTGCTAAATCAACAGATTGCAATTTTATTTTGTGCATAATATTTCTATACTATATTTATTTATCTTTAAGAAAGGTGGAACATGCTACATTCTGTATAGATATTAGAGACAAGTTTAATTAACATAATTCAGTAACTTCAATAATTCTATCTTAGTGTAGCAGACCGCCACGGGTGGCCGAGGTCGTTAAGGCGCGGACTCGTGAGCGGGAGGTCTGGGATTCGAATCCCGCCAGGACCGTCCTTCCTGAATAACGTTTTTTTCCAGATTTTCCTCAATCCTGATAAACGGCAAATGCCGGTGAAGTAGCCGAAACTTAGACCTGGAACGTTTCCTTCCTTAAAAAACAATCCTTTCCCAATATATAATTTCATCTCATGTATCATCAGTGTCACAGCCTGTGGTGCCTCAGTAGTAAAAATGGGAGTTAAACACCATTAAAAAAAATTAGTGCAGCAGCAATATAATTGTTGTGCAACTATTGTATTTTCAACCAACAGAACTGTTGTGTTCGATTGTTGTATTCTCTCAGTACCTAAGTCGTGTGATTATCATTTGTGTATAGCAGTTGGCAACTAACTGTGAAGTGAACATCTTTCAGAATGAGTTAAAAGTTATCCTGTAATTTCAAACAATGGATCCTAAGAAAAAAGGCGCTGATTGGTCACCAAGTAAACAAAGTAAGACAGTAACACTTTGTGAACAAGGCTATTCCTATGAAGAAACAACGAAAAGTTTGGGTGGTGGTGCTACAAAATCAGGCATTAGGAAAATTTACAAGCGGTACGAAGTAACTGGGAGCACAAGAACGTCTCCAAGAAGTGGCAGAAAACCAAAACTAGCTACTCAAGACGGCCACCTCTCTTTACAAGATCGCCGACGTACGACATAAGATATAAATGTCATCTTGAGAACTTCTGGGTTACAAGTATCAGATAAAAACTTTGCTAAAATGATCTACGAGCGAGTACCCCATGAAAGAAGCCTTATCTGAACCAAAACCAAAGGCAAAAGCACGTGGAGCTGGTTTTATCACCCAAGAATTGGATGCAAGAAGACAGGGGTAAAGTCATTTCGAGCGATTAAACGAAGATCAACATCTTTGGAAGTGATGGCATCATGTTTGTGAACAGACATGTTACCTGAGTGCACATCGCCTCTATGAAGCATTCTGTCAGCGTCATGCTGTGGAAAAGCATGGCATTGCATGTCAGGTGCCTAGCAGTGTTAGAGGGCAACATTAATGCCAAAAAAATACCAAGGAGAGGTTTTAGACTTAAAACTGCTGCCTACTGTTCATAACAGTCAGCGGTGCATCTTCCAGCAGGATGGCGCAAAGTGTCATACCGCTCGAATCAATCAGAAATGGTTCGGGGACCATCAAGTTACTGTCCTCCCTTGACAAGGGAACAGTCTCAACCTTAACCAATTGAAAACTTCTGGACAAGGCTGAAAGTTTTGGTGTCACGTCGGAATTCCAGTAACAAGAGGGAGCTGCTAGAGGTCATCATCTAATCGTGTTTTAGAGTGATAACAACATAAGATCTGTAGTGTTTGGTGCACTCAATGCCACAAAGAATCGAGGCAATAATCAAATCAAAAGGAAATCCAACAAAATATGAACACAAAGCAGTTACAGTAATCCATAAGAATGTGTGAAAATGTACCATTTACAGCTCTTTTGATAAGCAGTAATTGCAATTTAGTTTGCTCATTTTTGAAAGAGTGAACATTAAGATATCTCTAGTTTATTTTTCCTGAAATTTTAACTTCAATAAAGGAATACATTTAAATTAAAGTTAAAAGCTTAATGTAATAATTAACAACATTCTCTAAAGTATCCAGAACTAATGCCACTACTTAAAAAAAAAAACAATTTTAGGAATTAATAATAATTAATGTTGTTAGGCATATTTTTGCGGCTTTAGGGTATGTTCACATATATTTTAGGTTCAAAAAGTAAATTTTTTTAAATTTTTCGGGCATAAAAATCCTAGTCCTAGTGATAAATAACTGAGCTCTTATACTAACAGAGTGCAACAGCAAAATTCCGAAAATCTTTTTTTGTTACTATCTTTCTGTTTTTTTAATTTTTAGTTTCTTCATTTTGAAGAAACAAATTTGAGAATAAAAGAGGAACTGTTGCAACAAACGTAACAGAAGTAATAAATATCTGCATTTAATATAAAATCATAAAATTCGTTTTGTTCAAAGTTACAGATACCCAGAGCTCTTTAACTCTAGCAGTTTATTGGATATCATAACTAAATTCAATACCATGGTTGGGTAGATACATGGATAATGTTCTGAAGCTAATAAACTGTCAGCTGGTGACAAAGATAGGGTGATGATTTCTGAAGATTCTTCCCAGCCACATCTCTTTCTTGTTGCCAGCAGCTGGGATTCGTCATCTTTCTTAAGAAGGGAAAAAGCCACACAACTCTGGCTTAACTTTCGTCCCCTCCCTTGAGCGAAGCAAACACATGCAGTGCCCATCATTTTTCATGCCTCGACTGTCTGTTTCCCTTACCTCGGCATTTCTTTGCTCTCAATCAACTCCAACCAGCCTTCCTGGGAAGTTTCTAACATTTTTTCCCCCATTGGGGTCACGAGTCTCCACTTGGAACAGATAACAGACGTAGCCAGAATTGAAGTACAAATGCGGTTGGAAGAAGGACAAAAAAGAGAAAAAAATAGGGAGAAAGTAGAAGACGGGGATTTGATAAAAGAAAAAGGAAACGTATGTCGATTATAAATTACTGGAGAACGTTTAATTTTCATTAAAGCAATACGCTTATATTTTGTAACCCTCATAATCACCGAAACTTTCATATTAAAGTTTTATTTTTGAATTTTAGTTAGGGCACATTAAAACACGAGTGAAATGATAAGTCTGGAAAAATTCAAAGAAATGCGGAACTTTTGTTAAGCGGCAAGACATGGTACGGGTGATTGTTGTAACGTTTAGTTCAAATTTTCAATCAGATGCAAAGCGCAGTGCTTGTTAAGTTATGTTAAGTAACCGGTGTAACAGTTTCGTACAAATGCATAAAGCTGAGTATCTTGCAGTAATAAAACATTTTAATTTAAAAAAGTGTACTGCGGCCCAGATAGAAACAGAGCTTAAGGAAGTTCATGGGGACTCGGTACCAGCACTTAATACCATCTATTACAATATATAAATAAATAAATAAATAAATAAATAAATAAATAAACGTGGCCGTATGAGCACTGCAGATGCTGCATGTTCCGGACGCCCCAATTGAGGTTCTTCTGAAGAAATGGTCGATAAATTTGGGTATATCGTGATATAAGACCGTCGCATTAAGATTCGTGAGTTGCTGATATGGTAGTGAACGGGTATAATATCATAATATCCTATGTGAAGTTCTGCATATGAAGAAGCTGAATGTCCGATGGATGCCGCTTTTGTTGACTCCAGATCAAAAACGCTCGAGAGAGGACATTTCAAAATCTTGTTTGGACAAGTTGCAGCGTAATCCGAATAACTCATGGCTTCGTTTTGTGACTGTAGACGGAACATGGATCCACCACTACAACCCGGAGACAGGACGTCAGTCAACAAAGTGGGTGAAGGTGAAAGTGCGCCAAAAACAGTTTTTTTTTTTTTTTTGAGTAGTGTTTAACGCCCGTTTCCACTACTGAGGCACCACAGGCGGTGGACACTGATGATACATAAGATGAAATTATAAATTGGGAAAGGATATTTTTTTTAAGGAAGGAAGCGTTCCAGGCCTAAGTTTAGGTACCTCCCCGGCATTTGCCGGTTATGAAGACTGAGGAAAACCTGGAAAAAACCCCAGTCAGGGAGGACGGTCCTGGCGGGATTCGAACCGCAGACCTCCCGCTCACGAGTTCGTGCCTTAACGACCTCGGCCACTCGTGGCGGTACCAAAAAGAGTTAAAACCGTTTTGTTGGTGGAAAAAGTGATGATAACCTTCTTGGGGACTCTCAAGTTATCATCGTGATTGACTATTTGGAAAAGAGTAAAACAGTTATTACGCAACGTTATTAGACTATTTGCATAGTGAGTTGAGGCAGATTGGCGCGCAAACAAGTGTCCCTCCTTCAGAACTATGTGACTGGTCGTACATGTGGTGGCAAAAGTGCGCAAGCTGGTCTTCGAAATAGTTTCTCACTCACCCTGCTGCCCAGATTTGGCTCCACGTGTCGTTTTTTCTCTTCCCTAACCTCAAAAACTGGCTTGTGAGGAAGACATTTTCGTGGAATGAACAGGATAATTTTGCTGTAAAAGAGTACTATGCGTAATTAGAAAGAAAGAAACAAATATAAATAAATAAAACAAAATAAAATCAGGGAATAAAATAATTGGAATCTCGCTTGGCAAATGTATTGAACTCAATGAGGAATGTGGTGAGATAAATTTTTGCTTTTTCATATATATTATGCACTGTGTTCTTTACCAAACTTATCAATCCGCCCTAGTATGTAAATCATATATCGTTTACTTATCGACAGTAGGAAACATTTGATATCGCTCAACAAAAATAATGGTGCGAATGTCCAAAGTCTTCCAGAAGTGTCACACCGGGTGATAAAATTGACAGCGCCAACAGTAAGATAAATTATTCGTTTTCACATGTCAGTAAAATTGAAATAACACAAGCCCTTCGATTGTTTTAGCGAATTCCCAGGAATGTAAGGTATTGTGGATGTACAACTGAAAAAACTTTTGAAAATTTTCTTCAAATCTCCATCGATCCTACACTAGGCACCGAAAATGACAATTAAAATATTATATATAAATGTGTGTGTGTTTTTTTTTAATCTTCTTTATTTACTGCATGCTCCATTACTATAATAATTAGTAATACTACATGCATTGCTATCATTTCATTATTACATGTTATCCTTAATACTATTTTTGAACACCGTTTCATTCTTATTCTAACCTAAGCAGCTTTTGAAGATTGCCTAAATTGGTTACATTTGAATGCTTTTACATTCACCACATTTCATATCCTATTAGTCAATTTGTGTTAATTTGAAAACTGTCAAAATTTATACTGTTTACAAAAGTTTTAAACTGTTTATTATATATTAAAATAAGTTCACTATTGTCTATTGGCCATCGCCTAGTTACTTTTGCTACATCTTTCCGAAATATTTCTCGCTTTTTCTTCAAAATTTTGCAGTCCCACGTGTGTGGGTGTGTGTGTGTGTGTGGCTGCGGTGGCGGAGGTGGGGGCGGGGGCGGGGGCGCGGGTGGGTGGGTGTGTGTGTGTATGAACGCTCTAGCGGCGGCAATTTTAATTTTTTCTCGACGAAATTCGTATATGTCACTAAAATAAACAAATAAAACATTTTCCGAAAACAAGCTAAATCAGACTACTAGGAGTGGGTGTTTATCTGAAACCCAGCATTTAAAAATCGCTCTAGTTGCACCAGTATTTATTTTTAGCAACGTAATTTGGTATATACAATTTAAATAAAATAATAAAAAAGGTCTCTGAAAATTGGGTAAATCGGATATTTAGGAGTAGGGGTATACCTGAAAATACACGTTTAAAAAGTGTTCCTTCCTTCCTTCCTTCCTTCCTTCCTTCCTTCCTTCCTTCCTTCCTTCCGTCCTTCCGTCCTTCCTTCCTTCCTTCCTTCCTTCCTCCGTCCCTCCTTCCTTCCTTCCTTCCTTCCTCTCTCTCTTTCTTTTTCTTTCTTTCTTTCTTTCTTTCTTTTTCTTTCTCTCTTTTTTTTTCTTTCTTTCTTTCATTTGTTTGTCTCAAAATGTCAAACAAAAGGACAAATTAAGTCAACATATAAACTTTATTTATTATGATGCGTTAGTTTTATATTCAACAATAGCATCGTCGTGAACATAGTCAATGAATTATTAATCTAATATGTATTTGAGAACTATATTTGTATGTATGTAAGAGCGCTCTATAATAACCTTCAGAAAAGGCGTGCATTGCATGTTTTTACTACAATAGCATTTCAATTAAATTTCGAAACCAATGAAAATGATGAAACCTTAGATTGCTGATTGTTTTTTTTTATTTGCTTAGTAAATTTTTTTAAATAATAACATGTTTTGGTTTTATTGAAACGTATAAACATTATCTTCTTAAAATTAACTCTAAACTTTCTGTTATTTCTCTTTATTTTAGTGAATGTAAGGATGATACTAAGGGTTTAGTTCATAAACATGGTTAAATTTAAAATGTTTAAAAATACCCTCACAGTATATTCTTGTCTATCAGTGGTCATATATTTAATTTAATTAATTGTATACCATTAATTTTTGTGGTTTAATCTCAATAATGCAAAGAAGAAGAATTTTACAAATGTGGTTGCTCTTTTTAATATTTACATATTGCAAGAATTTTAATTTTGTTCCCTATTTGACACATTGAAACCATACCTTATTTCATTTCTTGAATTATTATTGCCATAATTTGGATGTTATATTCTTTTTTAAAATTACTGAGGAATTCGCATAATTTACGCAGCTCCTGCGTGAAGACTTTTTAATGTTTTACTCCTGTACCCTTTATATATGCCTGGCGAAACAGTCACAGTTCCAGCTCGCATCTTAGACACGATACCGACAGGGTAATCTTGCCGTCTAAACGCTCACTTATTCCCTGAGGCTTGAATACATTCTGAAAGTTGCAGTCAGACATGGTGGCGTGTCAGCATCCCGACTCAGATGTAGCCACGTCTTATAATTGCTGCAATTTGGGAGACAGCACGCTTTAAATATACAGACAGTAATAACAATATTAATTCACATTGTGTTTTTATGCATATAAGAGTAGAAATACTGAAGCCTATCTTGAAAATGCATATTTTTTTTTCCCTTCTATTCTGAACACCTGTGTTCCTATGTACTTATAATTTTACCTATTCTTTTGAAAATAAAACATACAATATCTGGAATTTATTACTGAAAAGTCTAACAAATTGCTTAAGATTTGCAGAAGCATAAGAAGAATATTCGTTTTTAAATTGCATGAGCTCGATGGTAAGAAGCTCAAACATGTACTAGAATGGAGAAATGATTTTTCTTTCGCGGGATCGGTCAGTTCAAGCTGGTACCACGATGAACATAAGTCAGAAAGTCCGCTGCTGTGATTGTCACATATGTTATTCTAACACTTAAACACTTAAAAGGTACATTAACTCACCGTAATCAAGCAAAAAGATGCTGGAACTGCCTCCCGTCTTTTTCTATACAATTCTGACATCGGCTTATGAAATTTACCATAATCCTCTGCAGTTTTCTCTGAGAAATGGAACACATTTCCTGATAAATATTATTTTTCAGTTTATCTAATGTGTGTGGATATGTCTGGTATACGCAGGTCGTTAAATCGAGGGACCTGGGATCCATATGTTGCTAGTGACCGCTCTATCGTCGAATATTTCACGAATTCCACACAAAGAGACATGGGCTGTATATGCTGTTGCAGAGGCCTGTTTGAAAGCCGCGTACCTACGTTTCCTCACAGTTAACTTGCAGAAAAAACAAGGTTGCATTTTTGCCACACTATACTCCTACCTTTTGGTAATAAAGAGGTTCTTCGTAAACAGATTAAGTACTCCGGTATCTGTTGTTTTGTGAATTAATATACCCACCTAGGTGGAACCAAGATTCGTCCGTAAACAACATTAGATTTGGGTTAATTTCTCAGTAAGCACACTATGCAAAACCTATTCATAACATCTAATCCTGAATGCAGGGTCACCCGGTTTAAGTTAGTGCACTGCAGTAAATGTATAGGGTTTTACGTTCAGTAGCTTTGTAGCTCTTTGAACAGACAAATAGGAAAATTTCTTTTATTGAGAAGGACGTTGAAGTGATATTATAGAGAAACATTTCCAGAATATGTCCAATGATGTCTAATGTACTCTGCATAGTTTTGTACAATTTTTATTAACAACACTTCCCGTATCTCAACTAATTTTTCGATCTGAGAATCGAACTTCGACTCCGTACGTACTTTGGGGAATAGAATACCCGAATACATTACTAATTTCTAAATACACTATATTACGCCGGCTAGTGAATATTTTATACACTGCCACACAACATACAAGAATAAGCCCGTACGTTCCTACAGTTAAACGCCGGTTCCCCGGCCAGGTTTCAATCATGGGACCAGAGACGAAAACTGGAAAACTCGGTTATATGGGGCCAACTGTAGGTGGAGAGGTCTTGGAAAGGAAAAATCATCCAGTATAACTAGAATGAAAATAAACAGGTATCTTATGACAGGTGTTGGAAATGTTCTTTGACTACATCCACATATTTCTGGCGTCTTCTTAGAAAGTTGTAATACACACACATTCATCGGTTCAGTTCATCCACCGAAATTGAGTGAAATTTTCGCAAGATATTTTCTTTCTGTTCTTCTAAATGTGTTGGAGTTTGTTATATAACTTTATTTTTCAATTCCCACCATAAATATGATTCCTGTAACTTTCTGCATTTAGATTGACCTTATTACTCTGTACGCATTTACTGCGCACTATACACCTCTAAACAGGTTTCGTGTATAAAATCTGTACTCCAAACCTTATCATTTTGTGTCGAAACATGACAACAATGTTAAGCGTCCATCAATTATTGTATCATCAAGGGGTGGCCCAGGTAGGGCTTCGGTTTCCGACAGGACCGTCCTCTTTTTTCAGATTTTCCTCAGCCGTAATAATTGGCATATGCCGAATAGGTACTCCAAACTTAGACCTGGAACGCTTCCCAAATATATATAATAATCATTTCATGAATCATCGGTTTCCACTATCTGCGATGCCTTAGTAGTATAAACGCAAAATAAACCACAAAATTAATGGTATATTATTAATTAAATGAAATATATGACCACTGATAGACAAAGCTATACTGTGTGGGTATTTAATAACATTGTTTTAATGTAACCATGTTTATGAACTGAGCCCTTGGTATCATCTTTACATTCACTAAAATAACATAAAGTTTCGATTTACGTTGTGCATTTAAGATGCTGATGTTCATATGTTTCATACACAATCAACAATAAACAATCGAAAGTTTCATTGGCTTGAAATTTAATTTAAATGTTATTTTAGAAAAAAAAAAAAAGATGTAAGGCAAACGTTTTCTGAAGATTATTACAGTTTATAACAAAATATAATTCTTAAACACATATTAGATCAATATTTCATATTTGCTATCTTTACGACGATACTTTTGTTAAATATAAAACATATGCATCATTATAAACACAGTTTATATACTGAATTTTTGTTACCCTTTTATTTTAAAACAATATAGAAAAAATGAAACACTAGAGCGCTTTTTAAATTTCGATTTTAAAGTATACCCCTACTCCTAAATATTCAATTTCTCTAATTTTATTTAAATAGTAGGTATATACCGAGTTTCGTTGAAAAAGAAACAAACATTGCGGCCGCTAGAGCGATCTTTAATTTTCGCTTTAACCCCCACTCTTTAAAATTCAGTTTTCGGCTATATCCGCTACTCCTAATGGTCCAGTTTCCCTGATTTTCAGGAACTATTTTTATTGTTTTATTTAAATTATATATACCGAATTCTGTCGTGAAAATAAATATTGGTGTCGTTAGAGCAATTTTTAAATTTTGGGTTTCAGGTAAACTCCCATTCCTAATAATCTGATTTTACTAATTTTCATAAACTATTTTTTTTTATTACAATGGTATATACCGGGATTCATTTAAAACAATTTACAATTGCGCCGTGGAAAAACAAAAATGGCGACCTCTACAAATATAAATATATTCATTTTTCCAAAATCTTAGGAATGGCTTACACAACAGAGCAAGCTTATTTTCTGTTGCACATATTGCATACATTATGATAGTCTGTATTGCCCCTGCTTCAATTCACTCTTCTTTAACAGAGTCTGCTATAATTAGATTCGCGTTGAACGCGAAATCCGGTGACAAAAAACTGGTACATCAGCCCAACTTTGGTTCCGTTAACACATTACAATATGAATGACAAGTTTCCATTGTCCAGGTCCCAATGACTGGACTTCCGCATGTTTATGGCTTTCCCGTAATCTTTTGAAAAGCCCGGTTTTCAAACATTTATAGTCGTCAACCGTAACGGCATGTGCGACAAGCACCCTTTGTGTCCTGAATGCTCGTAAAAGGTGCTGATGGCGCTCAAGTAGAAACATAAGGCTCCCCTAGCACTGCTGTACGTTGTTGCTATTGGGGCGAGAGACATGAATATTTCTCTAACCCAGCGGAAGATTGCTAAATATTCGAAATGACATTTTATAAAATTCTTGTACATTTACAGAACACATTCTTTCTGTTTAAATTTTATTTAATTTTCCTTCTATCAAACCTTTTATTCTCTGGGTAGATTTCATAATCACGATTTCTTGTGGTTGTTCTGACAGTTATCGGCCTGACCAAGATAACACAAAATTTAAGGGGAAAAAAAAACCTTTTTTTCCCAAAATAGTCCCGTTGCAAATCAATAAATTAGGTCGAACTTTTTAATAGTCCCAGCAAAATAAAATTTGTTCATGGAAAAATAAGCGTCTGTCTCAGTTTCAACCTCAACAGTTGACGTCAATCTATGATGAATTATTATTAAATTACATATTAAGTAAATAATCTTATGATATTTTGTAAACAGCGATATACAAAAATATAAATCAAGTAAGGCTCAACGGTCTACCCAGCCATTTCTTCAGGTTTGGGAACAAAAAGTAATCGCTGGGAGCCAGATTCGGCGAATATAGCGGATGTGGAAGAAGCATTCCCAGAATGTGTGTGAAGGCGCATTATCGTGATGAAAAAGCACTTGCTTTTTTGGAAAGGTGTGGAAGTTTATCCTGAATAGTATCCTTCAGTTGGTCCAGTAGTGAAGAGTAATACTCCCCGGTGATGGTTCTGTCCTTCTGCAGGTGGTCTACGAACACCACGCCATGAGATTCCCAGAAAACCGTAGTCGTGACTTTTCCTGCAGACGGAACCGTTTTTGCTTTCTTTGGTGCACTTTCACTTGTTGCCACCCACTGTTTGGTCTGCTCCTTCGTCTCTGGAGTGTATGTTTTACCTACTGTTATGAACGTGGAAAAACTCACTTGTATTGCGTTTAAATAAGTCTAAATACTCTTGTGAAATGTTCATTCCAATACATTTTTGGTATATTGTTAACAAATGCGGCATCCATCGAGAGGAAAGCTTGTTCATACTCAGAACTTTGTGTAAAATGTAGCGAACACGGCCATTCGAGGTCTTTACAATGTCATCCAACTCGTGTACCTTCAATTAAGGATCATTGCGAACTTTTGTCACGATCTCGTCGGTCGTAGCAGTTTTGAACGGATGTACGACCACACTTAAATTTAGCAGCCCACTTTTTAACCGTCGAAAACAAAAGGGAAGAATCTTTTATCGTGGAATCTAACTCCATTTGTATTTATGTCGGGGTTAAACTCTTCGAGCGAAATTCTTTATCACAGTTCGTATTTCACTTTTACCCATTTTGTAGAAAACGTTAACACTAATTTGTTTACACGATCATCACAAACAAGTGAATATACTTATTCGTCTGAAACTTTATAGGCATCATCTAAAGGATGATACTTAATAATTAACATAGTAATTTGGCCATGCTCATGACATCTCTGAATCAGGCCGAGAAGTTTTAGAACACCCCTCGTATTTAAAGTTGGAAGTAGTAAAAGAATAGTGGAAACAATTGCTGCTAAATGTTGAAACAGGTCTTGCTAGCATCCATTCGATATATAAATGAGGGTAAGTCATATAAGTTTCAAAATGATGTGGGACATGTTTGAACAGTGGCAGTGATTTCGATACAGTCCAAGAACAGGATTTTCAACAACCTCAACAGTTCACACAGACAGATCTTGATGACTTTGTTTAGGTACTTAAGTTTTCCAAGATTTCTACTGAAATGTTGGAATTCAGATTAAAAGAAAATAACGTGGCTGTGGGCACGTCATTTTCTTGGTACAGACATCGTGAAGAGAATTTTGTTTTAAATTTCTCTAAAAAAGAGAATCTTACATATTGTCATTATATTCCTGATTAGGTGGTTGACTTGGGAGCTGCAGAATACATTCCAGGTGATTGGGGACTTTCTATAAACTCCTATAAAATTAGTCTCAAAGATAACTGTTTGGTAATAGAACAAATATGCATCAATTCCATTGAGTTCACCTCAAGAAAACACATCAGAACTTTTAGAAAAAGTCAAATATGAAGAATAAGTGACAAGGTTATGGAGATGTAAAAGTTATCGGCATACTGCTAGGTCAACAAATAGGCTGTACTAAATTGCTGTGTTTCATATGTGAATGGGACAGTAGAGCCCGATCTGATCACTGGATAAGAAAACATTGGAAGTAGAGAGATATTCTTGTGCCAGGAATGCAATTGTAACTCACGAGGGTCTTGTGAACCCGGAAAATGTTCCATTATTACCTCATCTAGTATAAAAGTAGACTTAATGAAACAATTCGCAACTGCTTGCAACAGGTTCCCTGGAATATCTGATACTAACGTTAAAGAGGGAATATTTGTTGAACCGCGGATTAGGAAGTTGATTCATTATTTGAGGAAACTATTACAGATGCTTAAAAACAGGCTTCGATTGGTTTAAAAGTGTCATTTAGAACTTTCTATGGATCCAAATTACAAAAAACACTGTAGAAGATATTGCTGCAGAAATTTTGAAATCTAGGATTCAATATAACTGTCCAACTACATTTTCTACACTCTCATTTAAACTTTTTCCCGGAAAATCTTGGATATGTCAGCGAGCAGCATTTTCGTATCTGCAGTGCCATCGTGCGTTTTTTGTTATACACTTCTGGTTTATATGAAACTGTTCTAATTCAGCTGTTAGTACATCTAAAACCTTCTGCTGTCAATTCAGAAACACAATGAATTTTATGAATCTTTCAACCGGTTTACCCCCACTGATTATTGCAATGTCACAATAAACTGTGACATGCATATGTTTCGTCAAACAAATTTGCCCTTTCTGTTTCTTTTCTAATCTCACTCCTATTGACAAAATACGTTTCTCACTTCATGCTCTCTCAAGATGTCACCCCCCCCCCCAACAACACGCTCAAAAAAAAAAAAAAAAAAAAAAACTAAATTTGTGCAGTCTTGCTGAGTAAGCTCCTATAGCTTTTGGTTCATGAGGTCCCAATCGTTTCACTTACAACTTAACACTTAAACTTAGAAGCGAAAATGGAGCCTTCAGTAAAACGTTCACTTTATTCATTGCCACAAAAGAGTTACGCTTTTTTATAACAATGACAAACAGTGAAGAAGGCACCAAATTTCAAACAAAGTGTAAAAACAACCCCTAGCCAGTTAAGCGTGTTGCAGTAACACCTCAACATCTGGTTCCTAAGAAAAGAGAGAATACCGAGCGCTGGCCATGGGCCGTCTTCCTACTGGCACAAGAGAACGCAGAAATAAGCAGGAGAAAGGCCAACCCATCTTGGAGGAAGACAAATATAAGTGCTTGTAAATTATTGCTGTCTCAAGGTGTAAGTTTAAAGCGTAAAAATTTTCGGATTAGCCTCCCTAGCTAAAGGAGAACCCGCAAGTTACCACTACCACAGTAGAGAGAAAATGCACGTTTTGCGTTAGATCGGTCACACATCGCTGTTTTCATGCATTTTTCTTTTTAAAAGTAACCAGGAGAAGAGAAAATGGGAAATAATTAACAGCATTTTCTTTGGGGACCGGGCCCGCCTGGCCCTTATTGACAGTCCGCCCCTCAGCAGGGTGAAAGACTTCACCAGGATATAGAGATGAAAGGACATTACCAGGGATAGTAAACATGACAGCAGACTATTACTGGTTACTAAAAAGAGATGAACCAACGTTTTTCATAAAAGGAACTAACAAATGCGGCCAATTCAAGATAGCGGATAAAAACTGGGATAATGTTCAAATATAAATTGTTAATTAAGAACAGAGGTCAAATATTATTTATGCTGAAGTGTGTTGTGAATTTATAACAAAACATAAATTTGATAGGACCGCGTTTAGGAAAGTGTATTTTATTATTTCTTATATTGTGGAAAATCGGTACATGATGGAGGAAAAATGAACGTATTCACATATTGTAATAGAAACCTTAGGGAAATAGTTAAAAACTTTGCATACCATGTAATCATCTCCGAAGACACAATTCCGAACTTTCGCTGATCTGGAATTTGCACAGGATGGGTCTTTTGCTTATCACTCTAAGGAGTTGGAAAAAGCTCCTCTATCGAGACAGCGACTGTACTGGATACTAAAGATGCTGCTTCGAAATTCTGAATTCATTTTCACTGTACTAGAAATTCTATTTACGCGTATTATTTGGACGTACTTTCAAAGCCCCAAACCGACAAAGAGATGAGTGTGGGTTAACTTTCATCTCTTGAAGAGCTCTAACATAACAACGTGCTGCACTTGAGGACCGTTACGGTTCTGGGTCCCTTTTAGCCGCATTTAACTGCCTGTTTCCTCTCTGTGCAAGAGAATGTGAGCGAACCCATAAATTCAACAACTTTTGTTCGTACACCTACCCAAACCATTGCATTATTACATGAAGCAAGAGGCTGCGATTTTATGCTATCGTAAAATCTTACCGACCCCTCCATTATGTAATTTAGCACCGCTCGCAAACATAAAACTTGCGGACTGTTTTCTATTCCTATATATCCGCCACTTTTAACTTTAAGATGCTTTACGACTTTCCGCTTTTAGCCCTACATCCTGTTGGAAATGGAGTTTGCTGTTTAAGAAAGCAAAGTACAGTTTGCCTAACATATTTGATATATTTTCCTGCAGGCCTTGGTGTTTATTTACTTACAATTAAATACAAACGAGGGTGAATTACGTTACATTATTTTAACACAAACAAAATTCTTTATTTTATTTACGAATGCTCCTTAACATCTCATGTCATCAGCATCCCATTCAATTCAGAGCGTGAAACGGCCAACCTTTTTGCTCAGAGGTCTCTTCTTTCAGCCTTGCCGCAGATCTAAGACACGGGACCCACGACCTAACTTCCTTTCCGAGTACTTAGGAAAAAAATCCATCGACCCTGTCAGGGTTTGAACTCGCCATATTGGTCCACGAGGCAAGAAGTGTGGTTGCCATTAGACGGACCAAACAGATTGAAATAAAAGCCATTTTTCCCCCAAGCATTTTAGTTTACTTATCTTTTATTCTAGATTTCTTTATAAAACTTGCCCGAAAAAGAGACCACGATTTTCGATACAAAATTCACGTAGTTTGGTCAGCGGTGTACATTTTTTTAACGCCCATTTTAACTCCTGAGGCGTCACAGGCAGTGGACATGGTATACGAGATGAAACGATAAAATGGGAAAGGACTTTTTAAAGGAAGGAAACATTCTATGCCTAAGTTTAGGATACCTCCCCGGCATTTGCCATTTATGAGAACTGAGGACACATTTACACACCACATCTAGAGAAAGAATGTACATAAAAGAACACAGTTAGTGTAGAATAGATGAGTAAATATTTTATAATTTGCACATGATATGGCGTTTATTTTTGACAAGGAAGATACACTATAACAAGCAAGATACCAACTAAAAAGTAAATAAAGAACACACTATGACAATTTCAAAGACCAAAACAAAAGTAGTGGCGTTCCGAGGTAAATATCCAGTCAGAACAAACATTTGTGATAGACGGAAAAATAATAGAACAAATATCACACTTTCAATATTTAAGTTGTGATGTTACCTGTAAAGAAGATCAAGATGTTAATATAAACATACAAAAGTTCCAAGCTGTGTGTGGAACAATTAGAAGTACTTTAAAAAACAAAGTGAGAAAATACACACAATTAAGATTCTATAGCCATGGTCTTACCAATTACTTCTTATGGAAGCGAGACTTGGACTTTAAAAAAAAAGGAAGAGATTAAAATTCAACCAGCTTTTTATGTTCTGTGAAAGTTTGCACAAAAGACGACCAAATGAGTAATGGGGATATAAGAAAAGAGTCAATTAGTGCAACCAATGTTACAACAATTAGAATTATAGACAAGAATCGGTAAAACGCTTAAAAAGAATGACAGAAGGACGGAATACCAAAAAATCTGTTAAGTATAACTCGAAAGGAAGAAGATCAATTAGAAGACCATAAAAAATAATAAAAAAAAATGGACAGAAACAAAAATGTGAGAGCGGAACAGGCAGGACCTAATCAGCGATGGAAGAAGAAGAGTATTGAGAAAAACCTCAGTCAGGGAGGACAGGTCTAGTGGGAATCGAGCCCCAGACCTCCAGTTCATGAGTCCGCGCCATAACGACCTCGGCGGTATGCACAAAAAGACATGACAATTCACATCTACATTCTGGTACGACTGTTCATCAAGTGTTGTAACTTATTTAGTCACGTGGTTTATGAAAAAACTTCATATGTAGTTTGGCGATCAGAAGAAGGCAAGCGAGAGGAATATGGTACGTAAACATTAACAATGTTGCTAGATACTCGCCCATGGTTAGACGCCCAGCAGAGCTTCGTGTGCAAATAAACGCTCAAATCCAACCTCCTTGCACTTCAACCCGTACCCGCTTCTTCTGATTGCTCATACTGTGCTTAATTGCTTGTTTAAGAAGTTCACGAATTCTAAATTGGATATTTTATCTATGATTTCTGGTCTCACAGCCGATTTTGGAGCTCCAGGATTTGGTGCATCTTTTATGTTTGTTCTGCCATACTTGCACTCATTTGTTAAAAGTCGAACGGTTTCATAGGAAGGGCATGCATCACGGAATGTGGGAACCCTTACTCTAGGCTTCTTAATCTTATCCGCACTCAGTGATTAAAAACATATGACGAGCAAAACGCAAACTAATAAAATACCTGAGTTGCAAAAGGAAGGCTTTCTCTGATTCCAAATGTAAAAGAAAACACCAAAGAAGGTATGAGAAAAGGAGAAATGAATCGGAAATAGGGAAACGAACAATGTTTTATTTGCTTTACGCCATTTACCTATTCAAAGTGAATTTCAAAAGCTTCGATGTTTGAACTGGGGCTATAAAAACAAATTGTTCACTTTGCGGGATTTCGACGCCTTGGCTCTACACAGAAGTGAGGGATGGCACAACCAACAAGTGGGAGGTGGGAGATACAATTGTACGGCCGGAGCGAGGGAAGGGCGGCGACGTTGCCACAGTAACAACGTTTCGTGACGTAACTCTGTCACGGCCCCTTGCACTCACAACATGGATCAAGTTGTAAGGCCAGGGTCGATTCCACAGCACGCCATCCTGTGGTGCTACTATTAGAAGAGATTAAAACAGCAGCAGCTCTATGCTCTATCTGTTTAAACTAACAATTTAAATCTTTAATATGTAACATAAGATCATAAATTAGAAGCTGAATACGCTTAACACATTCACATTTTTTTCCTTCTAATATATCCACAACACATTTAGAAAAGAATTGAAATATTACGACTTAAACATATAGTAGATGAAATAACAATAGAAGAAATGAAAAATGATGCCAAAAGACTGAAAAGTAGAAAAAACTCTAAGAACAGACAACATCACAATGAAATTGATATAGTACAGATTGGGAGATAATTAAAACTACTTCAATATTTAAAAAGGAACAAAGAAATAGGTGCAAAAACGAGGATAAGTTTATTAAATTTAATGTAATAAAAGATCATTATCTCCAGATTAAACATTTTATGTAATGTCAAAATCAGAAAGGAACAAAGTGGGTTTAGAACTGGCGGATAATGTATACATGTATATATTGTTGTTATAGTAAAACAAATTATAGAAAAACGAAGGGAATGTAACTTGGAAACACATATGGCATTTGTTTATCAAGTGTCAACATCGATAGAGCAGACCGCTTATTATTATTATGGAAAATGCTATATCAAACAGGACACCCTATACATCTAATAAATGTCATAAAAACTTATGTATAAATACAAAAATGATAATACATGTAAATGGGAAGTCAACAGAAGAAATAAAAACACATTGTGGTCTTAAACAAGGGTGTAGTTTCTCTCCATTATTATTTAACACGCACACACACGCATACTGCATCCTTAAACAATAGAAAAAGATTGTGCATAAAGGAATAGAGTTAAGATAGAATAGACCAGTAAAATATTTGCAAATTAATAGTATTAATTTTTGACAACAAAAAACAATATACCAACTAAATAAAACAAATAAAGAATACAATAAGAAAATTTCAAAGACCAAACAAAAATATTGGCATTCCGTATTTAAGTTGTGGTGTAATATATAAAAAAAGATCAAGATGCTATATAAAATACAAAAGTTCCAATTAGAAAAAAACGTTTAAAAACAAAGCGAGAAAAGATACACAATTAAGATTGTACACAGATGGCCTTACGTTTTATGAAAGTGAGGTTTGGACTTAATAAATAAATAAATAAAGGAAGTGAATAAAGTTCAAGCAGCAGAAATACGCTTTTTACGATCTTTCAAAGGAGATCATATAAGAAATGAGGATATAGTAAAAGAATTAGAAGTGCAACCAATATTACAACAATTAGGCAAATGCACACAAGAATGGATAAAACACTTAAAAAGAATGACAGAAGATAGAATACGGTGCGGCAGAAATAACGACCCATTTTAAATCGTGCGCTATAGTTGGTCACGGATTTTTAGACAGCTGATGTTTGTGCCATTGCGCAGTGCAGTTCAAAGCATTTTCTGTGCGCCATATTGCATGACCTTGGCCGCTCGCTTCGCTGCACATACTTGGCAGTCAGTATCGGGTGCAGGTTGAATGAACATTTGCAATTGAAACGTTTTTCAAATGTGGCGATTGTGTCATAAGAATGCAGCTGTTGTTTCGACAACATTTCGACATCGGTCTGAATGGACAAGCTCCGTCACGGAAGGCCATTATTAGATGAGTCAAGCAGTTCATAACAACCTCTGCTTGAAACAAGAAGCCAACTTCGTAGGTCACAGTAGTTCGCACTCCATAAATATGACAACAGTAAGAGCTACTTTAGAGCAAAATTAACGCGATCAGTTCGTCGGCATTCGCAAGTCCTAAACATATCGGACAGTAATGTACGTCGGATGATGCCGACGAACTGATCGCATTGGACTTTGCTCTAAAGCAGCTCTTACTCTTGTCATGTTTATGGAGCGCGAACCGTAGATGACCAACCAGGTGGCTTCTTGTTTGTTGCCGAAACAAAAGCTGCGTTCTTACGACTCAGTCGCCACATTTCAAAGTTTGAAAAAGTTGCACCATGTTCATTTGACCTGCATTCCATACTGACTGTCAAGTTGTGCTGTGCAGCGGAGCGAGCGGCCAATTTGGCGTACTGAAAATGCACTGCACAATGGTACAAACATCTCTAAAAAGTCGTGACCAACAACAGTGCACGATATAAAATGGATCATTGTTTCTGCCGCACCTGCATAAAAAATATGTTGACATATAACCCGAAAGGAAGAAGACCATAAAAGAGAAGGAGAGAGATATAAATGTGAGATCGGAACAGACAGGACCTAACGCAGAAACGCTAATTTTAACCGTATAAACAAGAAAAGCAACACGCTGCTGAATCAATGTTACCTCGTAAACTGTCATCATATGAAAAAGAATTTACAACGCATCTATTTCGTCAATACACTTAATGATATTTATATGAACAAACATCAGAAGTTTCCCGCGGTATCTCGACAACATGTCCTGCAGCACATACGATCGCTATATCGTTTTTTGGGCAAAAGGAAAATCTAATGCACCACGTGTAATGTTATGGGTCGGCGTTGCTGGTTGGGGCACCTTTTTTTTTTTTTTTTTTTTTAATAGAAGAAACTATTTGTAGATGCTTCGAGACTGATTAATACCTCAACTAACTGAACTAGGAGCTACAAACCAGGTATGGTTGCAACAGGGTGGTGCGTCGGCGTTACCTGTTCATCATTTTCTAAATGATAACTTTCCAGGAAGGTGGATTGATGGATCTCTAACTTTACTATGGTCTCCTCGAAGACAACAACCTATAGGAATATATAAAAGAGAAAGTGGCTGCAAATAAACAAATGAACTGAAAGATGCTGTGAGACCTTGTTGCATAAAACGTCACAAAGGACCTGGAGAAGCATCCAACTCTGGCAAGACAACAATAAGCTCACATAATCCCGTTAGATATTATGTATGTAAGGGTACGGTGACTATACCGCAACTGTATATACAAATCAAATGGACTAACAAAATAAAATTTGTTAAAGTGAAATAGGGAAATTCTGCCATCTCTTGACTAAAATCGATGCTGCGATGAATAAGTATATACAAATATTCCAAAGAGGAACATTACCCTTGAATATTGAAAATTGCATAACACTGTATATTTACGAGGGGCATTCCAAAAGTTAACAAATGTCACCTTAAAGTCCAAGCTGATTACTGGATTAGAAAACTTGTCCTCACAATCCTTCAAAGTACTCTCCATCTCTCTCCACACACACGCACACACAGTTGTAGACGGTGCAACCACTTGTAAATGCACTACGGTATTCGGACTGAGATATTGTCAACAGGGCTGAATTTATAACTTGACCAAAGTCCTGCACTCGTTCAAAAGTTTTTTTTTCCAGTAGTGCGAGATCTCACTCCAGAGGAAACAACCAGAAGTCGCATGGTGCAAGGTCAAGGCTGTAGGGTAGATGGTCAAGCAACTGGACTTTGGCGACTTTCACTTTCCTCAAATTTGCAATTCTCTTCAGTAAGGAAACGCATTGTCATGTAGAAGCAACAGCGTTGAAGGTCCTGACTTTGGAAGCCGCCGCTTTAGCTCTTCAGATAAAGGATACAAAATATAAGTGTCATAGTATTCTCCATTCATTGTCATTCCTTCTGCCATAGTCAACACTAATGATCCTTCATAGTTGAAGAAAACGGTGAACATTCGCTTCCGAGAACAAAAATCTTGTCGAAAAACAACCGGTCTTGAGTCATTCTCATTTACCCACATGCGTTTCTGAGCTTTATTTTGTGTTGGTATAGTAATAAAACCAACTTTCATCATCAGTGCGTATATCTATCAAACGTTTAGGACCATTTGGTGGAAGGATGCTCAGCAAGTTTCTTTTCTCCTATTCTTCTCTTCACTGGTTAGGGAATGTGGAATCCATTTCTCACAGATTTTTCGTAGTTCTAAATGTTCATGATGTATACTGACAATGCTGTCAACACTGATACCCGCTTCCATACTTTTGTTAGCATTTCATATGTCGATTTTCCCCCATCAAATTTCTACTCGTTCCTCTCGTTCACAGCTTCTCGAGGCCGGCCAGAGCGGGTTGTCTTTGAAAGTCTCTCGCTTTTCTTCAAATGATCGAATCCATCCTACAATGATATCAAATAAAAACATTTGATCACCATGAACAGCTACCAGATCCTTTTGAAATGCTTTCTTTTTCTTTTTTTCCCCTTTCTTTTCTTTCTTTCTTTGTTTGTTTCTTTCTTTCTTTTTACCGCTCTTTCACCTGCTTACAGCGTATGAAAATGTAGAATGTAAAGTTTTCTTTAGAAATATTCATGGTTTATCACGAGCTACTGACACAGGAATGAACTCAAGAGACTGTACGACAGTGAATATGCCAGTTTAAACTTGTACTTATACATATTTTCATAACTTAAGGTTCAATGTTACCAGCTGCGTTGGTTACGTTTTTATAGACATTACTGTCCAATAATGGATGGGCTGGTTGCAAAACTTTTTAAATACCCCTCATAAACGACTAATTACATTAAGTTAACATACGAGTTTATTACTAAGGGATGAACACATCCTAATTGAAGGAAGTAAACAGCTGTCCCTTCACCTCGCTGTTATACATCACTGTAATTTTTCACTAAAACACTACACCCTTTCGGCGAAAAGAAAGTTACAACTTCATACTTTACAAAAAGTTAAACTAATATATTTATCATGTACTAGATCGTACTTTTGTTGAATAGGGATTTTATATTTTGTCTTTGATGTTCTATTGTTTCACAGCATGACTGGCTACAGTTATAGCAACTATATGATAAAAATGCAAGCTGCCATATGTTGGACAGTTCTGATCTTCAGTATCAAAATACATAATTATAGAAAGGTTGAATTTCTGTTAAGAAACGGATGTAAGTTTTCTGTCCGATAAACTTTATGGAACAGATAGTTATCTAGTACATATCTAGAGCTTTATGCAACTGGGCTAGCAATACAATATCAATTGTTGCCGTGTATGCCTGCCTGTATAAAGTAGAGGTAAATAATTCGTATAAAACAGATAATTAAATATATCACACAGCATCTGTTGAATATGTCCTACAAAAGCTGTATATCAATTCTGATTCTCAATCTAAGGTATTGAACTGCATTCTTTTTGTTCATAAATGGCTTTCTTAAAACACAATATAAGTCTGAAGTGTTAAGAAAACATCTCTCTGAAACAATAGCTATGTTTAGTTAATTTGCTCATATCCTTTACGAATTCTGTGAGAAAAGCCCATGTGGATGACAGCTGAGAAAGTCCAAAGGGTGCCCAACATGTAAGAAAGTCAGATATGGTTCCTTTATCTCAGATTGCTCTGGAACCGCACTCCCTTTTTAAAAACGTCGTAAAATGCATTTAAAACACAGAGGTACATAGATAAATGAGAATGCTGGTGCCAGGCGGAGGAGATGCCCTTGACTTAACAACTAACCTACTTTCTCCATTATTGTCTTTAGGACAGCCAGACAGAGCTACCCTGTTTTTCACGCGTAACCGTCACGCTCGGATCACCCGCCAAGTCCAACCCCTCAAAAAGTGACCACGAAACAGGGGAAGATCCTTTGTTCTCTATCTGACCCTCACGGCTCTGGGCAGGGATTTCAAACTCATCTGAGGATAGACCCTTTCCACATTACTGCCAAACAAATTGCTTTTCCGTGACCCTGGCTGATCACAATTTATTTATATCTCAACAAAGATGAGTGGAATTTCAACATGCGAGCATAATATGGGAATGCAGCACAGTGCCGGTAAATATTTCTTCTTTTTTCTTTGTTATTTCTTTGCGACAAGATCAGGTGATCCAATATGGAGAGAGCTTTGTAAGTACACACAGAAAGACAAAAGACAAATTATATGTGGCAGCGATTTTGAGAGGTGCATTCTGTAATAAAGCGTTTTAAAATGTTCCCAGATGTCCTAGGGAATTATTGAGTATTATAAAATGATCCAAAGCGTTCTAGAATGTTCTTAAATGTTCTAGAAAGTTCTGAGTATTCCAGCAACTTCTATAATGTTTCAAAATGCTGAAACGCTCTAGGGAATTATCGAGTATAAAAGATTCAGAATGTTTCCAAATGTTTTAGAAAGTTTTCGAGTATTCTAGCAATGTCTATAACGTTCCAGAATGTTTCTAAATGTTACGGTGTGTAATCAAGTATTTTTGCAACATATAAAACATTCCAGAATGTTCCTAAAAGTTTTAGGAATTTTTCGAATATTTTATCAATAGCTAAAAAGTTTCAGAATGTTCTCATATTTTCTAGGGAGTTATCAAATATTTCATAATGTTAAATGTTTTAATGGTCTGGAGAATTCTTCAAGGTCTAACATACTTCAGAATGTTCTCAAAAGATCTAGAGAATTCTCGGGTATTTTAGCAAGTACTAAAACTTTCAAAATGCTCATAAATCTTCTAGGAAGTTTTGGAGGTTTCTAGCAACATCTAAAGCGTTTCAGAATGTTCTGGGGAGTTGTCCAGTATTCTAAAATTCTATGATACGTTGCAGAATAGTTTCAAATGTATTAGGGAATTCTCGAATGTTCCAGCAATTTCTTGAATGTTCCGGAAGCTTCTCAAAGGTTCTAACGATTTCTAGAGTGTTCTAATAACATCTAAAATGTTTCTCCTGCTTTTTAGAAATTTCCGAAATATTCCGAAAATTCCGTTTCAGTTGTCCAGGGCATCTAAAACTTTTCTCAAAATTCTTAAATTGCTAGAAATGTTTCGAATTTTTAAGCAAGTGTTTATTTCTGAGATTCTCCGAATGTTCTACCAATTTCTTAACATCCTGGATAATTCCAGAATTTTTAGCTAATTCTTCGGCGTTCTAGCTAAGTCTAAAACCTTCCAGAACGTTCATTCATTTATGCAAACAATTCCTGAATTTATCAGCAATTTTCTGAATATCCAGAAAAAATTTAAATGTTCTAGTGACTTCTATATAGTGTTCTAACTATAGAGTTCTAGGAAGCAAACATTTCTCATAAGTTACAGTGTTTAGTGTATTTTCTTAAAACATAAACTTATAAAATTAGAAATATAAAAAATATTGTTTATATTTTTAAATTTAACACCCCTTTGGTCTGAAGAGTACAAAATGAAACAAAATATACGACATAAAGAACATAAAACCATACGATAGCAGAAAATATCGGCACAAACCGGAGAATCCTACATCATAGATGTTAGGTACTATAGGTAATTGCGAAACATTTTAAAAACGTATTCCTTTATCCTATTGTTCATTCATTTCTTCATTGTAATAGTTTCTAAGAACCGTCGCCAATGTTGACTCAACTAATATGTATGTATAAGGGTAGAGAAATCATTAGGTGGTAAGAATGTTTGCATGTTTTCTAACGTTCTTTCCTCTTCAGCAAATCATTACCTGGAGTTTAATCATATGTTAATAAACAGAGATCTCCGAACATCTGGCTGGATGCAGCAAGGGCAACAGAGTCAAGTCTGAGCAGCAGATTGGAAAGTAACACGACAAAGTGCAATGGCTCCACCAAGTTGAGCATTAGCTTTAAAAGAATTTGCTCACTCTTTCGGACGTTGTAGACAGCTGTTAATAAAAGAAATAAATTCACTAAATTACTAACACTGTTCCGAAATCTAGATGATTGCGAGCTACAGATGCTCGCATGAGACGAACAAAGATTAAAATTAGCCACCACAATGCTTACATTAGCACCAGTTGGTCAAATGTATCAGAAAAACTGATGAACTGCCTGCTCACTTCACATAAAATGTGTCGCTTTTTATTTATGTTTGCTCTGTAATTTGTTATGAAAATAAGAAAGAGGTTGTCCTGTGAACTTTCGACACTAATTAACACTTTTATGTAAATACTCCGAAATAGAGGCAGCATAATTCGAGAAACCTGTTCAGCACAATAGGGAACAGGTTATAAATCTGCTGTATGTAAACATTTTATATAGAGTGCATAAAAAAAAATAATGGCAAGAGTGTTGTAATGTCTAGAGGACGTCATTATGAGATGAAAGCTACATACATTTCTTACATGTAATCTCCTGCCATGTCTACCACGTTCTGCCACACATGTGCAAGACGCCATACTTCATCAGCCCGTTCATCTCTGTTAATGTACTGAAGTGACCACCCTACAGCATTGAAGTACTTCTTTCATTTTTGCAAAGAGATCGTAGTCACACGGGCTTATATCGGGTGAGTATGGCAGATGTTCCAGTATGTTCCAGATTCATCGACGTAGAAGGTTCGTGACAGCGTTAGTAGTGTGACACAGCATTATCACCAAGGATAAAGGACGATGTGTTTCACTCTCAACAAGTGTTGTCGCTTTCTCCTTGGTGCTGGACGAAGGTGATGTTCCAAGAAATTGCAGTAGTACGCAGCAATTATCCTTTGTCTTCCAGGTGCAGAACAACATCATACAATGATCATTACCTTCACACCATGTTCAGAATCTATGGACGAGAAGAGCCGGGATGTTTCCATTCTCTTGATTGTCGCTTCAAGCGTGGTGCGTAGGAACGGTACGGCAAGTCCTGTGCAATTGCATAACGGTGCCATTGTTGCCCCTCCGTGATGAATGGGGTATTCAATGCACTGCACTTTTGCGGAACCCAAGAATGTTCTGCAGAATATGGAGTACGATCTACCTCTGCGGCTAATTAACATGAAGGCCATCGGCGATCAACGTTCAACAGGGAAGCATGGAGCTGAATCGTGTGGTTGTCAGTTTGGAGTCGTCCCTGCCTGCATGGAACAGTTTCCCCCATCTTGCCACTGTGCGATATGGCAATGCTGCATCACCACATCATACACATAGTCCCTGATAACACGACCTCGTGCAATTTCAATTTTGATCCACTAACTTTGTTGCAGTTTCGAAAACATTTGATCTAGCATTTCAATCACCCTTTGATATATATATAGTTTAATTTGGTTCCTGGAGCATTTCGTGAGTTCGCGAAGTAGTCACATATACTTACGAACACAGAATTTGTCATTTATAATTACCACAGTAGCATAAATTGTACATTTACAAAAAATATCGAACACATCTGCATAAACTTTACAGTAAAAATGAAAAAGCAATACCTAGAACAACTCGGTCAAAACAATAAAAACCAGAGAAGCACAAACAGGCAAATCACTCAGTCACACAAATTTGACCATATATATGTTTACATGTATGTTGATTAAAAAAACCATTGCACTGTTTCTAAATCAGTATATTGTCACTCATATATTCCTTTACAGAATAATAAACCTTTTTACATAGGTATTTTCTAACAGCAGATTTAAAGAATTTACCATTGTTTGGATGGAGAGAAGAGTATTTTGTACTAAAATGCATTCGTAATCAACTCCTTTTTGATGGCAGGAAAGTGTTGAAACCGGTCTATGTACAGTCCCTACCAAAACTTTAAGGACACCTGCGTATATCAACTAAATGCATTCTTCCTTAAACTATTTTGCTCAGCAACTTTGTGCTTCGTCAAAAAAAAAAAAAAAAAAAAAAAAAAAAAAAAAAAAAAAAAAAAAACCACTTTATTAAGAGGTACACTAAAAAAAATATGTAAAGGTCATTATTTTTTATAATTTATGGCATTTCTTCACTTTTAGATAAAATGCAAAATGATTCCTTTTTTTTTTTTTTTTAATCTTCCTAGGGATTTAGCCCAGAAAATATATGGGGTATAAACATTATATTTTCCGAGGTTAAACGCACATGCATGAGGAACATTTATTAATATAATATTACTATCATATATTTATAAAAAATTTACCAATGTTTATTACTTTGCAATACATTGTGAGGGAAAACAAAGCAGCTTGAATTGACACTATTTCACCTTGGTTTAAACCGAATGTTGAAAGAACCAGCAAAGTTGGGGCGGTGCTTGTTTACAATGTACGATGTATTATGAACAGGCACAGCTCCGACTTCGCTGGTTCATTCGATTTACACGAAGGTCAGATAGTGTCCATTCAAGCTCCTTCCCCCACCCCTCAATTTGTTGCAAACATTGTGTCAATTTGTGATAAACCAATATTGATAGCATAAATGTTCCTTATGTATGTGCGTTTATCTTAGGAAAAATAACATTTGTACCTCATGTATTTTCATGACTATATATCCACAAAGACAAATAAAAAAATTATTTTTTAACTTTTCTAAATGAGAGAAATTCCATAATTAATGAAAAAAGGATTTTTACATAATTATTTTTTAAATGTACCTCTTAATAAGTTCTTTTTTTAACGAAACTCAAGGCTACTGGACAAAATTGTTTAAAGACAGAATGCATTTAGTTGATATAGCAGGCGTCTTTAAACTTTTGGTAGAGCCTGTAATATTTTTCTTGCTTGGTGAAAGTGTTACACTTAAAGACAATGTATTGCCAGCAGAGAGAGCTGTTTCACCTGTACTGTAATATGACAAGTTTATCCGTTACATTTTCATCAGCTGGCACTACTTGACCTTGGCCGTATCCAGTTACTTTCCTATCTGCCCACGCTATTTAATGCAGCATCCTTGTACATAGTAATGACGCGGCGTGCACTAGCCTCCCTTTCCTTGCGCTGACGTAATGGTCTACTCCAGGGCAAACCGCGGGAGGGTTCCTTATACGAGTATAATGACAGTCCCTTAATTTTCACATTTTATGGCTCTACCCGGAACAGCAACTCAGGCAGGCGGATTCCTGCACATTTCAACCAGAAGTTGCTGCAGGAATGAACAGAACATTTCAGATATATCTGCTGTTATGTAAAAGGTTATTACTAGGCCTTCTCTGTCCGGCAATAAATCCACTTCAAAATACAAATAGCAGGTATAGATTGGATAAAGACTTTCTGTAAGTCACATTATTGGCAAAAGAGTTGTTTTTGCTGCATTGTGTTTCGCAACTCTCGAGTTCTTAAAACGAGATACATAAAGAGACGGAACGCTTTTCGCTCGAATAATAAAACTATAACAAATGACCAACTAAGAAACGTTCCTTGTACATGTTAGGATTATCTAACAGTTCTCATAATGATCCACAGATTGCAGCAGCAGTTCCGAAACAGTTTTGTTATCAAAACTCCCCATCTTCCATTGAAACATTATGCTATGACACATGGATTACTCAAGAATCGTAGTCAGCGTTGCCAATTCTACGGATTTATCGTACATCTATGGTTATTAGTCTCATTTACGGATATACGAGTTTTAAAACTGAATTTACGGATTTTTGACAGTATTGATTTAATATGTAAATGATAAATCGATAATGCTCTTTTACCATTAAATTTTAGTATTTTTAGCGGACTACCATACGTAAATAACACAGTATGCTTCATATTAATCAGCCATACAACAACTTACATAAGATTGCATATTTAAATAAATAAGAAATCACAAATCGAGTGCGTTGTGTTTGTCTGCCTGAGCCTGCCTATGGTTGGATTATTGCGGAGTCAAACTGCATTGTTGCGTTCAACTTGTAGCAATTTAAAATTGATTATTACGTCATCACTCAGTTTCAGCTGTGAACTTGTGACTTGTGTTTGTTGGTTAGAAAGTGTGGAACGTTGTGTTTTGCTTTCTTAGTTTTTTATATTTTCATTATTAAAACTGTACACTTAATATTTTGTATCAAAACATGCGGTTAGTACATGAAATACAAATGAATTAACAAGGACCATCAATGCTGATTGTAAGTACCGCAGTTAATAATTGTAGTATACGTTACGCTTGTTCTTTATACCCACCTGCCAATGATGTATGATATAATGTTAACCACATTTTTATATGCCCCATCTTTCGTGCCTTAAACCACGTTTAAAAGATTTCGCGACTTGTTACATAAAATTTGCGGGTTTTTCAAGGCTCGTCTACGGATTTTCACTGGAAAAGTGTTGAAGTAGCAATCACAGCTGTCTGTTGCCGTACAGATGTGTGCATAAGGGGAAAATGACAAATATTGGACATAATGCGGTTATGAAGTACATGATAGGCCATAGAGTGTTTGTCATATCTGTATGAATTTCTGTTGCATTCATACCCTTCTTTATCAAGTGCTAAAGTCTAGGGGACCCTGTACCATTATTTTCAATCATTGGTAGATAGCCGATTAAAATTCACCGTCAAGACATCAGAAATTATCTATATGATGCACGGCAATCCTCCGGGTTGCCAATTAAAGGTAAACGAAATCGGTGAAGTTCTCGACATTTCAGGGAAGAACTATGCTTGAAAAAGTATCAGCAAGATGAGTGCCGCGATTGCTAACTCAGGAACAAAAGCGAATCAAAGTGCAAATCTCTCAGCAAAGTTTGGCCAGTGTTCAGAGAGATTCCGCCGACATTATGCGTCGATTTATGACTAATGCTAAAACATGGGAGCACTATCACACATCTGAAACAAGACAGTAGTCCAGACAATAGAAGCATTACCATTCTTCATCATCAAGTCTGTGAAATCGGCTGCGAAGATCATGGTGTCGGATTTCTGGGATGCCAAGCATGTACTGCTAATTGATTATCTTCACACTGGAGCACATATCACCAAAGCGTATAACCTTTTGGGCCTAATACATAGAAAAATAGGCAAGAAAAGGCATATCAAATGTGTATCAAAGAAGAAAAAATGTCATTTTGCATGAAAACAATGCACGTCCTTGTGCATTTGGTGAAAATAAATTTATTAGGGTACGATTTGCTGTCACAAGTCTTATTTCCCTTAATTGGCTCCACCAAACTTCTATCTGTTCCCTCAACTGAGAAAATTTCTTGGTGGAAAGATTCGTCCGATGAAGAACTTACATGATCAGTTGAGGCGTATTTTGCAGACCTGGAGAAACGTGACTTTCATGATGGAATAAAGGTTTTGGACAAAGTGCATTAGTGTCAAGGGAGATTGTGTTAAAAAAAATGAGAATCATTTCAAAGAGCTATACCTACTATTCAACGATATTCAACTGAAACCAAATGCTTCTCCCCAAGTTAGCTGAAGGAGGTATTTATTTGCTTTTATGTACATTAGCCGCTTCTTTGCCTTTATTATTAAGAATTTTATGGTTTAAAATGGGTTTTTAAGTATCTGATTTTTCATATGCTGTTATTTAACTTAAAAATCTCAGCATTCTATTTTATCTTCGTTTTGTTTTTCCCCGCACGCGCATCAGGTTGGCAGCTGGAAGCACATACCGCAGCTGCCTGCATTCAGCCCAATGGTACTGTAAACTTGCTTTCAGGGAAGAGAACACATTTTTCCTTCCCTGAGCTGGTGGGTGGAAGGCGTGCACTTTAGTACGCTTGTAAAGATAAGAATAACTGACCTCCGCTTGCTGTGCTAACTTTGCAAGAGATTTCCGCAGTGAATGTTCTAATCGAGTAGCGATGTCATCCACATGGCACCTGTGTCATTTCTTGTTCAACATTGATCTTGTTGTTTTGAATGTAAGCACTATTTTATGAACCGTAGATCTGTCAAGTGAATAAACCCCCAGAAAGTGTTCTTGAAATGTTGTACGACATTGAACGGCTGAATCATTTCTAAAACACTTACAGCAGATGAAAAAAACCTTGTTCTCTGTTAAATCTTTGAACCATGGCAAAAAAAGAAATGAAACGCAATAACACAGTAGATACTGTTCCGAACCTAAACAGCACTAACTGACCTTATCAGCGGCAATACGTGTTCTTGATAGTCAGTGTGTGCAAAACATAGCCTGCCAGCTTCGGACCCAGTCCCTGTGCGGGAAAAGGCAAAATAGAGACCCGATATAGATTATGCAGATAGTCACAACTTCCAAAATTTACAAGAGTATTTTATAAGGCAACACCTTTACTAAACGAACAACTCAGGGATTTCAAACTTACTCACAGAGATTATATTGTCGTTGTCATTACAGATGGCATAGGGTGTTTAATCGGAAGCACAGCGTGCAGAAAATGGCGGCGCCCTTAACTGTGAGCACCAGAGAGGAACTTCGAGCATCCCTCAGATTCCTGTCGAATTTATAGAATATTGCTGCAACAGTATGAAGAATCAATTTAAACTTGAATGCATACAAAGTCACTGTTGTCCACGAACTGCAGGATTCTTTACTGATTCAGCATGGTCCATTCACATGGTTATGATAACAGGCACAATAACAGCTTTTTTTACAGTACATTTCCTTGCATGACGAGAAAATCGATTTATGTTGCACAGTTATTTATTTAATTTGTTTAATTAAAGATGCTTTTTAACATCTTCTCTGGTCATTGGCGTCCAATTCAATTGTGAGCGTGAAACGGCCGATTAATTTTGCTCAGATTCTTTCGGGTTTGAGGTTATTTTACGTGCCATAAATCTATGACCGATGGCTTTCCTTCCCTTCCCGGAAACGATACTTAGAATTTTTACGCCCTTAAAAAAATGCAATCCTGGCAGGATTTAAATTCATATGGTAGTATGATTACCACTAGACCACCAGGATCGACTATGGTGCACAGTGCATACAGAGTTAAACAACATGTCTTTTTTTTTTTTTTCTTTCTTAAATACCACAACAGCAGAAAGATACACATGCCATTTTGTGCAGACCGGGGTGTTTCGAACCAGAATGCCACTACACATACAACTAATGAGTCATGCAGAAAATGTTTGAAGATAGGTAATTAGTAGAGAATTATGACTGGCACGGTCCCTTAAGTTGATTTTTATTTATGGGGGAAGTTGAAAAGAAAGTATAGCTAACAAACCCCAACACATCAGAAAAAATTATAGAAACTTTCAAGCGGGAAATCGACTCAATTTCGTAAAATAATTGAATAGTGTGAACGTAGCAGAACAACATTTGCAACATCTCTCGGCATATACACGAGGTGCTAGAACTTGAATCAGTTGCGCGAATATTAATTCTTCATAGCCGGGAGTTACTACTCTGAGTGCCGACCCCCAAATGTCGTGAAGCACGTATCAAAACCATGAAAGACCGAGGTACAGCCTGAAAGTGACGTAGCCGTCTAAACCATTATTATATGCCCAAAATTAATATGAATACTAATTTTAATTTTTACATAGGGGAAAAAAGAAGCAATATTAAATTATTTCATTGTGTTACTTTTCGCAATTTGTTTTGACGTATAGTTTTAATAATTATTTAATTTCAATTTTCACTTACTGGATATTTGTATCAGCGCCCCTGCATCCTAAAGCAGCTGAATTTTATCTGAACCCCTTTTCTTGTTCTAAAAAAGGTTAATGCTGATTGCGCAGTTATTATCTGCTTACATTGAAAGCTGGTTTTTAGCATTATTTCCACCACACAACTGGGGAAAAAATTGTGTCACAGCCGGCCACCAGTGTCGACTGCTCCATTGGAATTTCTGTGGGGAAAAGTAACAGGTGGTCGCTATGGCAACACCGCAATGCGAGGGTTGTGTTTATAGCAGAGCAACCTGCTGGAGCGAGAGAGAGAGAGAGATGGATGAGGGTAGCTGGTTGGAGTCTGCTGGACCCTTGCCGTTGTTGTTATGGTTATGACCCAGAGGTTTGGGTTTCCAACAGCCGTTTTAATGCATTGCGTTTTCTTCCTTCTTGGTGTACTACCACAACAGAAAAACATTCGCTTCAAGTCTTCAAAACTTCAGTTTCTCTTTGAGTGTTTCATCACTCACATTTCATTTTACTTGCCATTTCTTGGTGCCCACACACCGTTGTTTTGTCAACATTCTTTCACATTTTAGTTTTTTAACAATTGGTTACTGTGGGGATAATATGCCGGAAGTTACGCAAAATTCCATTTCTATCTGGGTGGATATGTTTAACATTCAGTTAGAAATGAACGTGTTCCCGTACATTTGGGATCGATAGGGCCAGTTCTTATTTTGCTTTTTTTTTCTGTTGCTTATTTTAATTTTTTTTTTTGTTTTGTTTTGGATCGGCATGAATTTTTTGCGACAATTTAGGCATTTTAAAAAGCAGGAAGAATTTCACATTATCGAAATGAAAAAAATTGTAAAAATTATATGGCATACCACAACAATATCTATTGAGAATCTTGTTAACCATTTTTTTTTTTTTTTTTTTTTTTCCCCTTTCAAGCAGTCAAATATTTTCTCCTCGACTCCATTCACTTAAGCTCCTTAAATAGCTGAGCCTTCACTAATGAAAGGCACGCACTGTTTCCTCGGGCATACGAATCAAAAAATAGAGAGGGTGAGGGAAATACTGTAGTTTTGCATAGCCTTCGTGAATGTCCTTGTATCGATCTGCGCGAGGCATTGTAGGAAATTTGCGGTGGGAGTAACTTCTCAGCTGCATAAATGTAACAAACAATTGCAAGCGAGAAAGATGAGAGTGGTACAGCTGTACAATAAATCGCCTCTACAATGTGTTCAGTATGGAAGTAAGAGAGATATTAACTTGTTTCCCTGTAAACGAATACACAGGCAATGAACTCGACCAGCTGCATATTTTTTGCTCATTCCCCAGGACTATTCAAAACTACTTTACTTTGTCTTGATCAACATTTCCATGATGTACTGACAAGCGAATGTTGTGTTGTAACTGGTATAAAAATGTTATGGCCGACTATGACAGTTGATACCTTGAAAAAACATCTTGTTGTTGCTTGTTACCTAGAAAAGTAAGGTTAAGTACTTTAATTATGTGATAAGGAAATTATTAAGTATCTTAAATACCTGTTTTCATTAATAATGTGTCGTAATACTCTTTGCTTTCATTTTTAATAAATACATATTTTAATTATATTATTGCCATTTTCAGTATTTTAAGTGCCTTTTGGCCTGCCTATTTCAACCAAAACAAATACCTGATTTTTCGGGCTCTGATTATAATAAAATTATTATTCTGTTATACAAGATACCTTATTTTGTCATGTTCAAAGTTCTACTGTGTTTAGGTAGGATTGTGAACAAGAAGCCTCTGGTCTAGGGGAAAACAAAATAGTTCATTGATGCGTAAAGCACATTTTAATTGTTGGAGAACGCAGAACAGGATTCCCTTTTATGTCTCAAGACCACCAAGTGACAAGTGAGATACGATTTTTTTAACCCCAAAATTGGTTTACAATTTTCATATATATTTATGAATAAGCACATACACAGCTGTAAAAAATGCTAATACAGACACCGTTATGTAACAACTTTTACTTTAAATTTTCTAAATTATAAACGGAATCTCATCATAAGATATCTATAATCACGTTCATAATACAACACCCTTTTTTCATTTTAATGATATTAACTCACAATAAAAAATTACGTAAAATTACCCATTTTCTCAAGTTTCTCAGTAATATGTAGCACCACTTCTTGGCAGTGAAGAAATGTGTTTGGAAGTTCTATCAGTGATGAAGTGCGATGAGTTTCGGAAGTGATCGACACCTTTGACATTACAAAACCATTGTTTGGGTGTACTACACAATCCGAATTTCTTTGTTGTTGCTGAATTTTTTACCTTGCAGCAAGTCCTTCATGTTGCCGAATAAGACGAAGCGAGATCTGGTGAATATGATGGGTGCGGCATAACATTGAACACCAGCGTGGCCAGCCTTACACTCACAGTGTTGCTGTGTGGGGCCGCGCATTGTCATTATTGGAGGAACAATGCTGTCTACCACTTCTCTTTCGCAGTTGGTGAATTCTGCATCTAAGCCGTTTAAGAATCTCGCAGTGCACTCGTCGTTCCTCGAGGAAGTCAGTACATTAGCACTATGCCTAAAGTGTCTTGCTGGAAGTGTCACTTTCAGTGACATGAGGAGTGATCTAAAAGTTCTCGGCCTGATTCAGAAATGTTTACACCTGCTTTCCGGTTATACGTGAGCTTTTCTTCTAATATCTAAACACGGTGATAATATCAATAAATAACTCTAATGCCTTAACACATTTCGCAAGAGTGTTTAGACTTGTTTAAGCGCAAATCCAGTGAGTTTCTCCCACGTTTCTGAACAGTAGATGAAACATGGATTCATCACTACACGCCAGAGGCGAAGGAGCAGTCCAAACAGTGGGCGGCAACAGGTGAAAGTGCACCAAAGAAAGCAAAAACGGCTCCATCTGCAGGAAATGTCATGGCTACGGTTTTCTGGGATTCTCACGGTGTGGTGCTCGTAGACTTCCTCCAGAAGGGCAGAACCATCACGGTGGAGTATTACGTTTGACTACAGGATCAACTGAAAGATGCTTTTCAGGCTAATCTTGCACACCTTGTGAAAAAGGAAGTTCTTTTTCATCACGATAATGCGCCTTCACACGCCCGGGAAAGTTTCTTCCACATCCGCCATATTCGCCGAATTTGACTCCCAGCGGTTACTTTTTGTTCCTAAACCTAAAGAAATGACTGGGTGGACGAAGGTTGAGAGGTTGAAGTGAGACAAACGCTTATTTTTCACAGATGGACAAATGTTACTGCATTAAAGTGGAAAGTCGTGGACTAAAAAGTATTGATTTACAGGGAGAGTATTGAAAAAAATCTGTTAAATCTTGTGTTAGCTTGGTCAGGCCGAGAACATTTAGAATGCCCCTCGTATGTTGCACAGATTCTCATCAGTTCCTTTGCACTAAAGGGCCTAATTACTGGTATTCCAGTATTTCAGAGATTGCCACTTACATTTAACTTTTTAATGTTCTGGGAAGAGTTGGCTATGCATAATTCCGTTATTTCTTTATGATAATAAACGCCCGTTTTTACTGCTGAGGAATCACAGACGCCCATTACCCATGAGATTAAATTACAAATATGGAAAAGAATTTTTGCCTAAGTTTAAGGTATCTCCCAGGCTTTTTTCAATTTATGAGGACTGAGAAAAACTTGGAAAAGCCTCAGTCCTGGGGAATCGAAACTCGGACTTCTCCCTTACGAGTACGTTCCTTAACAGCCTCGGTCACTCTTGGCGTGCAAATCGTCATGGATGAGTTAGAAATAGGAAACGAATTTTCAGCAGGATAACGTGGCAGTTCTTTCAATCTTTTTATCATTGAGATTTACCCAATTTACCGCATTGCTACACAATGATGAAGCCGTCAAGAAACATTTTTGTTTGCACCGACAGCTGTAAAATGGTGCGAACCCTGTGTAAATTCCGCTCGAATAGGGAGGCAGCGTGCCGCCCGCATTTTGTGCATAATCTCTAAATTACTTCTCGTTCCCTTACTGTTCCATGCATCAACAAAGCTTATATTTTCTGTTCGGTTAGTAAAGTAAACAAGAAAAAAAAATTAAGGAGCTTTAAAAAGTTAAAGCCTAAAGAAAAATATAAAAGTCAAATAAAAAGTAGGCTATAGGAAAACATAAAAAGGTACTGGCCTCCATAATAATCTCGAGGGGGAGAAAACATGGAAGAGAAGTGGATGTGAAGAAAGTGTAGGCCATAGTTTGGGCGGAGAGGCAAGGGAAACATTTTTTACCTCCACCACCCTCACGTATCATCCCTTAGAAATGTTCTCTTAAAGAAGAAAAAGGTTTCACCCTTAGTGCACAATCCATCTACACACATACATAAATCCTAACTGCCAAATCTTTCCCCCTTTACCTCTCTAAGTTTCCCGCCCACTAGAAGAGCAGAAAAAAAAAAGTTTCTCTTTTTCTTCCCCCCTCCTTTTTTTAAATCTGACAAGCTTATTGTTTCCTAGGACGATAACCTCCTCAAATCCCTACAAAAGACCTTAAATAAAAGAACTGGTTTTTGCATAACATTTTTAGAGGGTATAACGCCGATATGTTACAGTAAGGCTTCAGATGTTTATGTATGCCATGGGTGGGTAAGATCAAAGATCTACATTTATTGTTCCGAAGATATACATGCGATGATCATAGTAGCCAGTGGAATGTAAAAAGGTCATTTGAAAAGTTCTCGGAATGACCCACAGATTGCGGCAAGAGTTCAGAAGCAGTTTTGTTATCAAAACCCGCAATCTTTCATAGAAACATTTGTGCAATAATACATGGGTTGTCAAGAATCGTAGTAGCTATAGCTTTTGTTGCAGTGCAGACATGTATAAGTAAAAATGACAAATATGGAACATCGTGTGGTTATTAAGCACTTGGTAAAGGAGGGTATGAATGCAACTGAAATTCATACAGATATAACACTCTCGGGGACTATGTAACATCGTTTTCAGTCTTTCCAAATGAACCACGAACTTTAAACGCAGCCGTCACAGCTTGGAAGATGACGCACCCAGCGAACGACGAAAATCTCTCGCGATATCAGAAATTATCGATAAAAAATAAACAATATAAAAACTCCCGTGTGTCACTTCAGCAGGTGCATGAGTGATTCAGCTCGCTCTGGTCGACCGATTACGTCAGACACTATCTGCAGTAGGACAAGTGATACGAGACAATCTATGAAGTGACTGTAGAACTGAAGATCGTTCATGACTGCGCAGCACGTTCTGCAGTAGCGCAAAGTCTCCGCTAGGTGAGTACCAGAACAACTCGCCCCTGAACTGAAAGAACGTCAGTGAAACACGTTACGACGTCACGAAGCCGAAGGAGACAGTTTCCTAAAGCTTATAGTCACTGGTGATGAATGCTGGGCACAGCCAGAGACCAAGCGAGCCAGTAAAGAGTGGCGGCATCATCATCGCCAAAACCAAAAAGTTCCGTACAGCTGTGTCAGCCGGTAAAGTGATACTCTCGCTCTTCTGGGACTCTTAAAGGTCCAATCATTGAACATTACATGCCCAAGGGACGCAATGTTAACAACAGGTCGAAACGTGGAAGTTTGCTTACCACTGGTGTACTCTAACAGCATGATAATGCAACACCTCTTACAGTTCATGCAACGGCAGAAAAAATTGCAAATTTTCATTTAGAGTGTATGCCTCATCCTGCTTATTCACCGGATCTGGCACCTTCCGATTATCCTGTCCCTACACCACTCAAAGAGACACAAGTCGGCAAGAAGTTTCGCACTGAGCACGAGGTGAAAGACGCGGTGCAAGGGATGGTTACGCAGTCAGTGATCGCGGGTTCGATCCCGACCAGAACCCATGGATTTTTTCGGGCGCAAAAATCCTAAGTATGGCTTCCTTCGGAAGGGAAGTAAAGCTGTGGGTCCCGTGTCGTACATTTACGGCACGAAAAAGAACCTCAAGTCTGAAAAAAGAGGCCTATGAGCAAAATGGATCGGCTGTTTCACGCTCTGAATTGAATGACCTGAGATGTTAAAGAGCGTCCGTAAATAAACCAAATCAACAACGCAGTGAGTCAGGAGAAATTTTTTCTCTTGAAATCCAGGTATCATGAAACGGTGGAACATGATGAAGACTGTTGAAACATGAAGAAGTGTTTTCAATCCCAATGCATATATTTCAAGTATAAAAAGAGTTGCTTTTTGACTCAGCTTTGTGCAACATTGCAATTAGGCTGACAGTCAGTTTTTTCACCCTAAAGAGACATGTTATTTTTAAAGAAGCGCCTCTTTCAAGTTTTACTAGTTGCTGAATACACGGCAAACGTTTTCCCTGAGATTATACACCACAAAAGAACTACGGGATTGAGCAGATTAGGCATAGCAATGTAGAAACGTGATCTCTCCCTTTTGCAAGCCCTCACATGTTCCTCCTTTTGGCCTTTCCTTATTCTCCTCCCCCTCCTTTTATGCTGCACCTTCCCTCCCATGGTTCTCTGACCTCAAAAGATATTTTTGTGGGACAGGGGAGTTATAGAGCCTAACTCTCCACCTGTTATCATGCACGCAGCAATTTGCAGCTGGGGATGTAAACCTCTGAACACTGTACCCTCCTGTAATTTCCGAGTTTTCTATTTAATTGCATGACATTATAAAAACTCTAAAAATGTGAGAACATTTAGTTCGTTTGTGTTAACGTAGATGTGTTTTCTGCAAAGTGCATTTAAAAGGTTGATTTCTCTTGAACTGCAACAACAAAAACATATTCAAATAGGGCAACTACCAACAAGATTCTTTGTTTTAAATCCTCCATAAGAGGGGGGGGGGGCTAGAGAGAGATTTGAGTCTTTATATTAAATGTACAGAGAACGGTAGTTCTGTCATAAAACTTGAACTAATCTCTTGCAGTTGTTGATATATTAACTTGGAAATTATTGGGTCTAAAATTATATAAATATATTATTTCATAAAATTCGTTCTGTTCTATAAAATGAGAGTATAGAATAAAAAAAAGAACTTTATTTTTCTGTTCAAGAAGAGTAAATACAATTAATTTTTTGCCCAATTTTTTAAACACAAAAAAGGCGCTGAAGCATCAAAGTGGGGATGTAGATCAATATGCCGAATTAAACCAAAGATGCAAAAATATTCATAAAATTTTAAGTGTATTTTTGCTTGCCTCTTTTAACCAACATAAATGCCTAAACTTCGGGGTTCTGGTCATTGCTAAGGGACGTATTTAAAGGTCCCTTTTGCAAAAACACAACTGTATTCATACAGATAGTTTGAGATTTATATTTTAGGATAGGAAATGTAACTAACGCAGCTGAACCTTAAACTATCAAAATATGCACAAGTACAAGTTTAAATTTGCATAGTCACTGTCGTAAAGTCTATTCAGTTCAGTCCTGTGTTAATAGCTGGTGAAAAATCATGAATATTTCTCAAGAAAACTTTACATATTACGTTTTCATACGCTATAAGTTAGGTGAAAGAGCGAAAATATGCATGATGGCTTGACAGGTGATCTAGTATGTTTATTTGATACCATTGGGGGATGAATTCGATCATTTTAAGAAGGGAGAGAGACTTTGGAACACAACCCCCGCTCTAGCCGGTCTTGGGAAGCTGTGAACGAGAGAACAATTCAAAGAGTGAGGAACTTGATGGAGGAAAATCGACATGCTACTGGTGAACTGCTAAGTATGAAAGTGTTGGCAGCATTGACAGTATACTCCATGAACATTTAAAGCTGCGAAAATGTGTACAAAATAGGTTGCACATTCCCTAACCAATGAAGAGAAGAAGAGGAGAAAGGAATGTGCAAGGAAACTACTGAACACACCAAATGTTCCTAAACATTTCACAGATATATGTACTAGTGATGAAAGTTGGTTTTATTACTATACCATCGCAAATAAAGCTCAGAACTGCGTATGGGTAAATAAGAATGACCCAAGACCAGTCGTTCTTCGACAAGATTTTCGTTCTCGAAAGCGAATGTTCAGTGTTTTCTTCAACTATGAAGGTTCATTAGTGGTTGACTGTATGCCAGAATGAATGACAATGAATAGAGATTAGTATGACACTTATATTTTGGACCCTTTATTTGAAGAGCCGAGGCGGCGGCGTCCAAAGTCATGATCTTCAAGGCTGTTGCTTTTGCATTGTCGTGCACAGAACAGCTGCAAATTTTAAGAAACTGGAGGTCACTAAAGTCCAATAGCTGGACAATATACCCTACAGCTCTGATAGCATCATGCGACTTCTGGTTGTTTCCTCCATTGATATCTTGTTTTGCTAGAAAATCTTTTAAACGAGTGCAGGATCTTGTTCAAGCTATAAGTTCAGCTCTGTTGACAATATCTCAGTCCGAGTACCAAAGTGCTTTAGACAAGTGGTTGCATCATCTACAACTGTGTGTGGAGAGAGGTGGAGAGTACTTTGAAGGATTATGAGGATAAGTTTTGGAATTAGCTTGAACTTTCAGGTGACACTTGCAACTTAATGAATGCCCCTCGAAATTTCTCGTTGATTTTCAAAGTGAAATTTTCAGCTAGATAGTTGAACTGTTGGTCTCTTTTTATATCATTGTGTTCGGTCTCATTGTCCGTAATGGATCTGTGGCATCTATATTCATATAATCGGTTTTTCAAACGAAATTAGTAGTTCCGCTGCTGTTCCCCCCCCCCCCCCCAACGTCAATCTGTCTTGTCGCAATCGGGAAGAATACAATGTGATCTGTATACACGAGACATTTAATTTTAATCCCAGTCTTTTGATATAGGTCTAATACCATTTATAATTTTGTTCTGATTCGTTTCTTTATCCTTCTATTCTCTAAAACTTTCTCGAAGACACAATTTAATAGGATGGGGAAAGACAGTTTCTCAAAAGGTTCTGATTATGTCCCATAAATCTAACTTGTGTTTTGGTGTTTGTTAACGTGTGTTGTATCAGTGCTATTGTTTTAGCATCTATTCCAAATTCTGATTTATGGGATTTTTTTTATTATTAACTTTAGTCTAACACTAAGCTATTTTTATTAATAATTGTTAAAATATATATAAAAATATTTTTCAGCACCAAAAGGAGTAATTTTAACAGAGAATTGGCATTTCCTACATGAAGACTCTGCCGTTAAAGTAGAGCATGCAATTGTAGAAGCTGAAACTGTTAAGAAAGAAGTAGAAAGCAAACCAGTATATCCTGAAGCATTTAAGTTGTGTTCTCAAACTGAAACGGTTTTTGTCGTTATAAAGATGCATTAGAGAAAAGGGAATGTCTCTACCACATGCCCTCAAGGTCTACGGGGCTCCCCTCAGCCGGGGAATGAGTGGCCTGACCGCCCCCACCACTTTACCGAGAGTGGGTTTGTTTGGGACCTGCTAAGAGTAGTTCTTTGTTCGAGTTTGGGAGAACGGTACCTCAGAATATTCCAGTACTAAGGGTACGTTGAAAGTTTCTTACTTTAATTAGCAGAAAAAAACTGTTCATCATCTTCATCTACACACTTCAATTCTGACTTAATAAGAAAGTATTTGTGGGATATCGGTTTTGACTCATTAACATAGTCGTTTCAATTTTGTTCGTAAATATGAATGAAAATATGCAAGATCCTGTCTTACAACTTCATTTAGAATCCTATCCTCTCTTATATAATGTTTTACTGATTGAAGAAAATGTTTATTTCACACATTTGATGAATTAGTTAAGTTTATTGTTCTGTACCTAAGTTTTTAAGAAAAGAAATATTGTGACTAGTGGTTTCCAAACTTTTTAAATCATGAAACACTAATTTTCACCTAGCACTTATATGACCATACTTTACAAAATAAATAAATAAAAAACAAAACAAAACAAAATTGAGGAAACTTATTTTAAAACGAACTAAAAGCAAGTATTGCAAATCCGTAATTATCCTCATAGATTTCGTGCATAAAACCATTTTTAATGTTGCAAAGCCAAAAATGCTACTTGGGACTATAAAAGAACTATTCCAATGTCAAGGATGAGACTGAATTGTTCACATAACTTGGCTACATCTGGTTGAATTTGGGACAGCTGGGGCCGAATATCTGGCTCTGCATCCAGACGAGATCTGTGTTTTGTTTTAGTGCCTGCATAAGCGCAGAATCCTAATTCAGATAAATAAGCGGTTGCAAAGGACAAAAGGATGGGTTTAGCTTTATTAGTCAAATTAGTGACTACTTATTTGAAAAAATAACTTTTATCATAGAATCTGATGCCAAAGCAATCAAGCATTCATATTGCTGCATTGTCAGAGAGGCTGGCTTTTCTAACACAGCACAGAATGGGTTTACAACTCAAAAGTTTTCTTTCGTTTTTCCATGTAGTTCTTCCGGAAAGTAACTGTTGAAACTATCAAGAAAACTTAGTAGGTGAACTTGAAACATCCCCAGGCATCTGAATCGAGTTCTTCTATAAATTCTTTTACTATTGGGAAGCTGTCAAGATTGTCATTGTTCACTGATTCTGCCCAAAACTTGAAAGAGCCGATTCAAACTTTCGCCTCGAGAAAGTCACCTTATTTCTGTGTGAAGAAGTAAAGATGTATGTAAACTCCCCATGTTATCACACAACACTTGAATAGCCTGAGATACTTAGGTCGTGATTTAATACAATTAATTAATTTCACAGTTTCGTCCAGACCCCTTTAAGGGAGGGTGGCATCTTCTTCGCAGCAAGAATTACTGTACCACGATAAACCCGAAATGGGTACAAAACCTGGAACACTGTAAAACAACATGTTTGGAAGAGAATAAGGAATAGGCATATTATCCTATGCAGTGATTATCGAGCTATGGAGCCAATGATGTCACAAATGACCGAATGCTGAAGAGCAACAGGTCTGTTATTCAAGAAATGCGTTTTCTTCACTTGTTTGCTCCTGTAATCTGCGAGACAAAACAGAAGCCACTAGACTATTATGCTGACACAAGTGTCTGTTGGCAATGGAGGGGGAGAAAAGGCTGACGGATGTCTGGTGTAAGGTCTAAACTGATGTACGTGTTTCTTTTTGCTTGAAAGCGTGCATTGTCCCTCAATTTTAATGGGCTGGGTGAACACTTTACCCTTGACATGTAACTCGGTGAAGCGGGGATCCAAACAATACCACGTTCAGACAGGTCTTGACCTGGGTCTGGCGCCCCGTTGCGCGACACCTGCAGCAGTTTCGTCGCCAATCTGCAGAATTCCCTCTACATAGGGGAGGGCATCGGCCTCCAGGTTAGACTTCCGTCATCAGCTGTTAACAAGCCACACAACGTTGATAATTGTCAAAGATGCTATCTTCTTCAGATTAAATATCCCAACATATGGGACGCAGCACTCTCGCGTCATCACGGGAGGTTGAGACATGATTAACGGAAAATATAAATAATACACTTGATTCGTGTTCTAAATTTTGGTATTTCGGCTAAAATTAAATGCAATGTTAAACAACCGTCAAGCAGGAGCTGCATAAACTAAGGAAATTCCTTAGCAAGTTGAACGCTAGAGCTGAGAGTTTACAAAAATTGGAGGAAGCAGCCCACAATTCAAAATACTCACCTCTCGCCATTTTCCCTTCTCTTGTAGAAGACGGGCCAAGCCAGTGTAATTAGTCGCCACGTTTTTTTTTTTTTTTTTTTTTTTCTTCAGACTTTGGTGATATAACAATAGATCTTTACTTATCGCACGGTACCAATAATATTTAAGTTTTAGCCAATAATACTCTAGGATTTAACAACTGACAGACTCCGGGGAAGGGGAATCCGAACTGGAATAAGGATAATTTTACTGATTTGGCAACAGTACAGTTAATAATCTTTCGCTCCGTGTGAACAATCATAGACGTTCTGTTAAACCAAGTCTCCTTGCCGGTTGCCCAACATGCCCTTTCTCATTGTAAGGAGTTCCATGAACTTACAGACTCAGACTCAGCTCTGAAAGTTTACTCAGAGATAGCGAAATGATAGGGTGTATTTTGCATAAAACGCGTACCTACACCACCAGGTTTAACTCTGACGTATTAATATATTTTTACATTCTCTCTCTCCCCACTCTTGTTACTTGTTTAATTTTTTCCCATACATTACGTTACCTTTGAGATTAAATATTTATTTTTACTACCTTCACTTGTCTTCTTGCCTTTGAGGAGCACTGGTTGTTCGAAATATAGCAAGTGATAACTGTGAAATTTTAGTATTTTATTTATTTCTGATCCTTTAGTTGTTCTTTTAGTTACATTGATCAAAGTGTTACCAAAGTTTGCCAAAAAAGTTTAAAGCTACTCATTCGCACGAAGACATAACATCAACGACAAGCTGCAAATGCCCACTCTTATTGTAACATCCTGTGGAAATTACATAGGGCCATTCAATGAAAGTAACCAGAACTCACCACACGCACACCAAAGGCGTGTTGTTCCAGCACGATAATGCGCCACATTATACTGACAACAAAATAAAAGAGACTGCAAATTTCAAGTAGATAGTCTTCGAGCATCCTCCGTATAGCCCCGATCTTACTCCAAGCTACTTCCGTTTGTTCGACTTTCTTAAACATCATCTTTCGGGTGAATCTTTTCCCGAAAGGAAGTCAACGCCTGGAGCTAACAGTATGCTGCTGGAATTTAGAGGCTTGATGATTTTGTTTATTTATAGACGCTCTTTTAACATCTCAGGTCATCAGCATCCAATTCAATTCAGCGCATGAAATGACCGACAAATTTTGTTCAGAAACATCTTCTTTCAGCGTTGAGGTTCCTTTATGTTCCGTAATGTACGACACAGAACCCGCGGCTTTACTTCCCTTCCCAAATATTGATAAATAAAAGTATTAATGAAATCATTATTCTTAATTAGTTCTATATCTATTTATATAGAATAAGTATTAGTTTAAGAATTCTCACATAGAGGTCGACAATATTGTTTGAAATAGGAATTTAGTCTTAGGAGTTTAGAAATGTTATCGTAAAGGTTTTCACATCAAAGACAATTTCATCATGTTCATCATATACATGGTCGCTATTTAATTTTCTGGATTTGAAGAAATATGAGAGGTATGGCTTTCCTGCTGGCAGCACTGAAAAGAGCGTGTCTTTCATTGCACCGTAACGGAAATTAGCGCGTAGTAACCATGGTTGCAGCTGCAACAAAATGTTAATTGTAGTCTTGCGCTCGCTACCTGATAGATAACTCGAGAGCACTTTTTTACGATAATAAGTGCAGCTTGAGCTATCAAGAATTACTTGAAAAATTACAACGAGCTTTCCCAGATCAGCTCCTTCACATACAACTGCTTTGCAGTTTTAAAATGAGGAAGAGCATTCTTGAAACAAAAGGAGCACATGGGGAGTTCAGCAACAGCAGTCATAGTGTGCTCCTGAAGCAAAGAGGGTCTTGCGAGTGACTTAAAGGTAGGCAGAGGAGGCTGTAAATATTCATTCGCCGCAAGTGTGTGTGAAAGCTTTCTTGTCGACAAATACCCCACAACCTTACAGAAGAACAAAAGTTCGTCAGGCAGGAGCTGCGTAAACTAAGCGAATTCCTCTCACCTAATGGAGTAACTTTAAAAAATAATATAAGATGCAAATTATGACCTTATTGAGCAATGAAATTAAATAAATTATGGTATTACTGTGTGTTATTAGGGATACAAAATTAGAAATATTGCAGTCTATAAGTATTACAAAAACCCTTTTATAATAATAATAATAATAATAATAATAATAATAATAATAATAATAATTATTATTATTATTATTATTATTATTATTGAGATTAAACCACAAAATTAGTGGTATATTATTAATTAAATTAAATATATGAACACTAATAAACAAAGCTATATTGTGTGGGTATTTTTAAACATTTTTAAATGTAACCATGTTTATAAACTGAGCCCTTTGATATCTTGACATTAACTAAAATAGAGAAAAATAACAGAAAGTTTCCAGTTACATTCTGTATTTAAAAATATGTTCATATGTTTCAATAAAATGAAAATATGTTACTATTCAAAAACAATTGTAATGTAATAAGCAAATATTCACTAAAATAAACCATTGAAAGTTTCATCGATTTTAATTGGCTTTTAAATTTAATTTAAATGTTATTGTAGTAAAAACATTTATTGTAAATGTTTTCTGAAGGCTATTACAGAGCACTGCTACGTACAAATATAATTCTCATATATATATATTACATTAATATTCTTATTTGCAATCTTCACGATTAGGCTTTTGTTAAATATAAAACATATGCAATGTTACAAATACCATTTATATGTTGAATTAATATATCCTTTTATTTTAAAACAATATAGAGAAAATTAAACGCATGAGCGCTTTTAAATGTCGATTTTCAAGTATACTCCCACTACTAATGGTCCAATTTCCCTCATTTTTAGAAAGTATTTTTATTATTTTATTTCAATGATATATACCGAAATTTGTTGTGAATAAACAAATATTGGTGCCGCTAGGACGATTTTTAAATTTTAGGTTTCAGGCAAACCCCCACTCCTAATAATTTGATTTCACTGATTTTCAGCAAATATTTTTATTATTTAACATAAATAGGACATGCAGAGTTTTGTTCTGAAAAAGTAAATATTGTTGCTACTAGAGCGATTTTAAACGTTAGGTTTCAGCTAAACCAATACTCCTAATGATCCGATTGCCATGATTTTCGAAAATTACTTTCATCAATTTATTTTATAGCAATATACCGTATTTCGTTGACAAAAGGCAAAAATTTTGGCCGTTAGAGCGTTTCAATTAAGTTAACACCCACTTCCAATGGTGCAATTTTGCTAAGTAACGAACTCGACGAATCGTTTGTTAACTGATGGTCATACACCGAATTTCATTGAGAAAAAACAAAAATTGCGATTGCTAGAGCGTTAACGTATACATATACACATTCATTGTCATTTTCGGTGCTTAGTAAGTGGGATCGATGGAGATTTGAAGAAAAAATTTCAAAAATCATTTTATGGTACAATGCCATAGCTACATTCCTTCGTAATTGGCTAAAAGGTCAACAAAATGGAAAGCTGCTCCGAAATTGATCGTCGTTTGGACAGTGTCAGTTCCAGGTGTGTCCAGATATCCTCACGGGTGACAGAAGATGTATTTACCAATACGACCCGTAATCAAAAAGGCAATCGGCGAGCAGGGTCATCCCAAAAGACGATCCTATAGAGCACTGTCGAAGTCTAGGATGGAGGACAGTTATCCATATCTCCTTAACAAGTGACCTTATTGCAAGCATTCCTCTCCAGAAACAGCACAGTTTGCCTCCCCAGAGTCCAAGACCGAAGTGAGAGTTGCCCCTGCCCACACTGCTTTGGAAACAAGAGTCGGACATGACACTCGTAAACCACTTGCCGTATAGCACGGATCTTACTTATTAAGACTTTTCTGGTTCCAACTTTCAAGGAAAAACCGAGGGTCATTAGTTTGGGAAAGAAGTGATGTTAGTGCACTCTATCGATGAGAATTGTTCCATTGTGCTGCAATATTCATGCCACGCTACATTGCTCCATAGAAATCGAATCAGCATTAACGAGCTTTCAGTAGAGTTTATTAATTTACTGGGTTCTTTAAAGGGACGTCAGTCAAGGTGAAACTTACACTCTCGATCTGCACGTGGTAGCTACTGCCTGCCAAAGAGTCAACAAAGCGTGAAACTTAAACCGTTCGGAAACTTGGAAATTTTTCATTGAATGCTCACAAAAAATTAGGTTAGTCGGATGAATGAGTGCTGCATGTAGTGGCGTTGAAGGCTGTGAGTGAACTGCATTAGCCATTTACGTTGCGAAGGTTCATTGTGTCTCTGACGGCAATGTAGTCCCAACTGTACTCGCTGCCGATATTCTTGAGAGCCGAACAGAACATCAACGTGCTAAAAAAACTGCCAGCCTGCAGCGCTGGACCGACATTTTCCTCATGTCAAATACATTCGGTTTCATACCGAACACAACATATGGAAGATTTGTTTGGCACCTCGAAATTATCTGAGTTACTAAACGGTCCATATGTATATACGAGGGCTGTTTAATAAAGAATAATCATGATTTTTGACAACATGCCTTTACTCATCCTCCTAATTTTGTTGGTTTTTCTCAAAGTAGTTCCTGTTGGATGCAATGCGCCTGTACCAAAGTTTCTGCCAGTCTTTAAAGACATGCTGGAAACCATTTGTGATAGATCCTTCAAAATCGCCTCTGCAGTCTTAACCACTGCTTCTGATGATGAAAAATGCCTCCCACGAAGATGTTCTTCCATTTGGGGATAAGGAAAAAGTCACGTAAGATCAAATCTGGTTAGCGACATACTTCGCATAGATTTTTGTGAGATATTCAGCCTTAAAATACCACGAAGCAGCGCATTAATAATCCTTCTGTAGCATGCAGCTTGTTGTGTGGCTTGCAGAGTTTTCAGGACGTACTCAATTGCAGTTGTGTGTGCAGGTACGACATGCTGCTGAACGATGGGGCGGGGGGGGGGGGGGGGAGCATAACTTTCCCAGCAGAAGCAACCCCTTTTGCTTTGTTTGATGCTGTGATGATTCAATTTTGCTGTTTGCTCTCAGGATCAAAATGATGTAGCCAAATTCCACCAGTAGAATTATCTTTGTATCTTCTGTCTTGTAACATCTGCAAGAGAACGTTCTTTTGTTCAGGAAACAGCAATCTCGAAACCCACACGTCTCATATCCAACTTTTTGGTTAGCACCCAGTGAACTTTTAAGATTTCCTGAAAGTATTCTTAATGTTATATATAAGGAGAAATATTCACTGTCTAACACTACTTTTCAGAATTATCCATACATCTTCTGCATCTTCAAAATCTATCTTCCTATCGTAATCCAAACACACGCTCTGAAATCTAGCACGTACTCACCGAACATCTCTTTACTCATCATCATTATTCACAGTAACCACTGCATTGCCACGAGATGTCAGAGACTGCCACACATTATGAGAAATTGTTCAATGTTATTAAAAATATTGCATTAACTAGACTTATATTCATTATGTTAACAATATCCTGCTGTAGAATGATTAATTTTATTGTTATTACTATCATGAATGTTTCTATTACCTTCATAATATTGTAAAGATTTTTTCATATGTACTAGTATATTTATTGTCACTTTTATGTTTAATTAGGTTAATATTGTATCAATTGTCTTTGTCAATACTTGTATTATTAATGCTCTTTTTATTTTTTTCTCCTTACGTTAATATTTTTAATATTCATTTTCTTACCTATGTTTACGTATTAGCATACAGTTATTTAACTATTTCATATTTTACATTGGTTTACATGTGTAGGAGTATTGTCAACTTTACCGCCAATGTTGTGATTTGTAATAATGTCGCTATAACTTAGTGTAATTATTATTAAATTGGTAGAGCGGAAGAGAAGCCCTAATGATCTAAACTCTGCCTGAATAAACAAACAAATTAATGTTATTCGACAATCCTTTCTCAGAATGACAGCAGTGGTGTTAATTTTTCTTCCGTTAGTGCACAAACTGGAACTCTGGGTTCACCTTCCCTTGAAATTGATTGAAATGTACGCAGTTGTTCTCTGTTTAACGAAAGTCGACATGCGATGTCAACAGAAGCATGTGTTTATTTTGTACTTCCTCTCCTTTGTAAGTAGTTCATAAAAGATCCTCTCAGCTCAACCTGCTATTTAGGTTATTAATAAATAAAACGATAAATAAATAGATGTAAATTGGTTTTTCAAGAAGTAGTCATTTTAATTGTATATGAAACTGCTGTATTGATAATAAAAAACTATGGCCATTGTGCGACTAGCAGAGAGGTATTTGTTTCAATGTGCACACGCCTTGCTCCCTTCACCTGTGTCCATGTCCAGTCTTAGTGACTTATCTCCGCCGTTCCGCCCCAACATAAGCAAGGAAATATATATTGTTGCCCGAGTTTTAATGATTTAAAGCAGGCATTTGAATGCTTTAAATTCAGAGTATTATAGCTATTGTACGCTTTCTCAATAGTTTGTTACTTTAATGTAACAGTACGTTAGCATTCAAACTTGTTTTACATATGTTGTGTGCATAATTTTATTGTTCAGCAAATTGCATTAAAACATTTATGGTTAAATTTTGTCAGTTATTAGTAATCACTAGTCTTCTCCCGTACTGTTGAGCCATCTTTCCATGACTATATCCTGCGGGTTTCCTCCAGCACGTTCTTAAAGTAAGAACCAGCCAATGGAGGCTCGTAACATAAAAAGTTACTCCAAATAAGGAGTTTAATTTGAAAATAATGCTGCGCATTTACTACACAGATTAAATACATAAATATACACGAATGTGTTTCCGCACTGTTTTACACAACTTATTACACAAAGAATGCTGATAAATTAAAAACCGGTGTATTTTAACATAAACTACAACGCTTCAGAAGTACTACAACAGGCGTTTAATAGCAAAATTAATTTTTTAAAAAAGTACATTGATTATGCATCGGAATGGCACCATAGAAAACTGAAGCTACTAACAGTAGTACAGCACCAACGGCTTCATATAACCGCAGGTAAATGCAATAGTAATTAAAGTATACGTTAACAATAAAAAAATTACAGACTATAAAACAAGTAACTAAATCGCTATACCAGTAAAAATAAATATAAAAATTGTTGTAGCTAAGCGAAAGATAAAAAATTTCTATTTAGCAAGATGATGATGCTCGCTGATCTTGAGCATCCTTCTGATTTACTATGGAAGCGCAGCAAACAATCAACGACGTCTCCACCCTTGATGCTGCCCACTGTCTGACTCTCAGTTTTGCTGTACCTGCTATCTCAGAGGGTAAAAAAGCGTCTACCGTTGCTATGAAACATGTCATAAATGCAGCCAAATTCGTTCTAGTTTAAATGTGAGTTAAAACGAAAAACCATGAAATTAATAATCGCATATATACTGAATAAAATATTCATGCAGCCGGGCTTTACTGGTATATAAAGAAAAAAAATTTTTTTTGAGAAATATGACATCTCTAAGTATGACAGGTTTCATGCAAAAATTCGCCAAAGTTACTCTATTTAATTTAAATTGTTTTTATTTATAGCTATATGACCCTTGAACCTCTTAAAATGGAAAATCTAAACAAAAATTCATTTTAAAGCTCATATCTTGTTCAATATTATGATTTGTAAAACACAGGCGTTAATTTGCAAGATTATAAAAAAAGGTATTTTTAAGCATATTTGAACGATTTCCCCACAAAAACAACGAAAAATATGGCAAAATTTCAAATTATTAAAACAAACATAGTTCTCAAAACTGTGCTCTAAGTGAGTATAGAAAGAAAGAAAGTTATACCTAGAAACAGAGTTCTTTTACCTGCCTTGCACGTCGATGGAGTTACTACACAGTCAGGTGTGTTAACAGCTGATTTCTTGCTCGGCCCGCACCATACATAGATACGAACTGGAAACATAAGAACATATCTTTGGTAATACCAAATCTAAGTTTAATGTAACTACCTTTTAAATTCTGTGAATGTTCTATTGATAGAAGAGAGGAAGATGGTCATGCTGGGCTTTGCTGGCAGGCAAGGAAGCAGAGAAGAGATTAGGTAAATTTCTGATGAAAATGAGACAGCTCAGTTCTGAAAAAGCTCATAACTGGGGAGGGAATTGGGGGAGAAACAAATTAACCGAATCCTGCTGTGTGTGTCATCCATAATGGGATTTCTTTATATGTTTATATGTATTTACATTTTTTAAAAAATTATTCTTCTAGTAGTTTTTAATTTTTTATTTGTTTTTATTATTATTATTTATATATTTGTCTGTTTTTAATTGCTTTTTTTAATGATTTATTTATGGACGCTCTTTAACAGCTCAGGTCATCAGCGTCCCATTCAACTCAGGGCGTGAAACGGCCGACAAATTTTGCTCAGAGGCCTCTCTTTCACGCTTGAGGTTCTTTTTCGTGCCGTAAATGTACGACACGGGACCCACGGCTTTACTTCCCTACTGAAGGAAGCCATACTTAGGATTTTTACGCCCGAAAAAATCCATCGGTCCTGGCCGGGTTCGATATTCGGGTAAGATATTAAACATATATATGTTTAATATCTTATTGTGAATAGCTAAGGTAATATCTTGTGTTATATCAAACACACCAAGTGTATCATAAAAGGACGTACAGTCCGTTGGACCCTGCGCCTGTTGAAATTGTTTTGTATTGTATTGGTGTCACGTAATAAATACACTCTTACTACTCTGTGATTATAAATGTACCAGTACTTTTCATTGTTGTTACGCAGGTTTTTTAAAATAGCATTACGTGAATATTATAAAAATTTGAAGTCAATGTCAACGCTCCGCTTACTACTCAGTTGGGTCCGCCACTGGTAGAAATCTGATTGAAGGCGACTGTATGTCTGTTGGCCTCGGTTTTCACCCACATGATTTCTCCGGGGAATAGGAAGCGTTCATTATAGGGTACAGCTTGTTCAACCCATACCGCATCTGTGATTGAGTCAGATAGAATTTCCTTGAGTTTGTTTTCGTTTGGGACTGAAATAGAACTAAACATAAGGCGTTCTTTACGTGTGTAGCTCTCTATCGTCCACTTGTATCAAGTAAGATTCTTTAATCTGCGAATATCCTCTCTTCCTCTCTTCACGCCAGTATTCTTTTCTTAACGCTCGCGAGTTCAAAATATACGAGGGTGTTTTAATAAGTAACTTGTTCGCGTACTAATAAGTCGCAACAGCTCTACTTGAATTTACCTTTTGCTTTCCATGTATCTAATTTTGGTAGTTGTTTTTAAAACTGACGGTGAAAAATGGACAAAACTGGGATTCGTGGTGTGATTCTGGAAATGATAATAACAAAGGAAATTCATGAGAGGATTTTGCCTACATTGGGTGATACCTACCTTCTTATGAAACAATTCAACTTTGTATAAATCAGTTTAAGTATAGCAGAACAAGTATCGAAGATGCACCACGTCCTGGAGCTCCAAAATGGGCTATAGAAAGCATCGATAAAGTTCTTGCTGTTGTTTTGGCTGAGAAATGAGTCAAATGTGCGAGTTAGCAGAGCTCACACAGACATCTCAAGTAAGTAGGTTCATTTTATTTTGCACAATGAGTTACACACGAAATAACTTTGCGCAAGATGGGTGCGGCATCCGCTGAATCCAGAACAAAATGCAAACATCAGCCGACTGTTTGGTAATGTTTAAGAAGAATCCAACCACTTGAAAGCTGGTGGCTTCAGCTTTTTGGAGCGCAAAAGGAATTCTCTTGATTTATACTTGAAGAAATAAAAAACCATTGCTGGAGAATACTACGCATCACTTATGGAGAGACTGAAGACAACCATAGGGAAAAAACTTCCAGATATGGCCAAAAGTAAGGTGCTGTTTCACAATGACACTGCACCGGTGCATTCATCTACTATGTCGTCCAGGACAAATTGACTGAGCTATGATTTGAAATGCTTCCGCATCCACCCCATTCACCTGGCATCGCTCCTTCGAAATAATATTCATGGAGGAGGCCATATAGGAAGTAAACGAGTATTCTGAGGACCTCAAAGAAACCTACTTCCACACGAATCGCGTTGAACTTTGAGAAATTTATTCTCTTTAAAGTAAAAGCATGTTTAATGATCAAACAGTCCTTGTACATCACTAATTGAGGATTATTTCTGAAGACGTGACGGGTTTCCTCGTCCTCTTCTCGGGTCTTGCACTTAAACTCCGTGGACCACTTGTAAACGGTTGAAAATGATTGATGGTGCATAATCCCCTAATCTGTATGAATTTCTGTTGTATTCATAGTCTCCTTTAACACACACGATGTTCGACATTTCCAATTAATCCCTTATACACGTCTACACTGCAACACACGGCTATAGTTACTACGATTCTTGACCAATCCATATACTATTGCACAAATATTTCTATGAAAGATGGTGGTTTTGATAACGGAATACTTCGGAACTGGTGCTGCAATCTGTGGGTCATTCTGAGAAATTTTCAAATGATCCTCGTAGTATAATGTTATTCTTATGTGTCTTAGTTAAAGATATAATCTCTCCTATAGTTCACAAAGTACGATTTCCAAGATAAGATGATAAATTCTTGATAGATTTCATACTAAACAGATAAACGAATTCAGGAAAGACGTGTCAATTACTTCTGTATTATGACATTTGAATCTCTCTCTTGCTTTCCAAACAAGCAAACATTTACCCGCGGATTTAAATACGAAAGAAAGTAGAGGCGGTTCCTTTAGTAGATTGCTAGTTTGCTCTACCCCCAAACATTTCAATATTTTATTTCCTAAAACTATAACAGGGCGAATTAAAAATGCTGTAGGGGACTTCTATCTGCTCTGATACTTGTATTTGCGGTTATTATCTGTAGGGGACTTGGGATATGAAAATTAACTGTTCAAACTTGAGGAAACTTGAATGGCATGGGTGCTTTGATGTGTGGTTTTTGGAGGATCAGGAAATGTATAGAGTGCAGTGAGAGTACTTTGAAAAGATGCAACAGTTGGAGCAAGTCTACCCAATCCCAATTTGACGTACCTAAAAACATTTTCATAGTGACCCTCGTATTCCACACCCATCTTGTGAACCTTCTGTCTACATTTGTCAACAGCATTCTGATTTGAAAGACATTGGCAGTTGGTATAAATTTAATTATTTTAAAAAGTTCAATTTGATTTATATGTAAACAATTATTTCAAACGGTTGTTCTACAAAAGAAAAATTTAAATCGTTTATTATTTTCTATTTTTGATTTATTCATTTTTGTACCCGTTTGTTAAGAAATTTGGTTTAAACAGTAATCTTTTGGTAATGTGGTATTTAGCCCAAGTGCTGCTTTTTTCTTTATTCTCTATAATTCAGGCAGAAGATTTTGAGATATTCGCATTTTAAGCAATGGTGAATGTCAAGACATGTTTTTTTTAAACACTAACAGACAAATATAGCTTTTCACTGTTATTTCCAAAATACGGAACGCGTATCATTGTTTAATTGTTATTATTATTATAACTTTTATTTTTAAAAACAATTTTATTTTCATATGTTTATAAATTATTAGAAGTTATTACAGTAGAAGCTAAGTCGAAGTAATTTGAGCTATAAATTTCATTGAACAGGTTCCTAGCTTCCCTGGCGGATTCCAGAACGTGAGCAAATAACTGGTAAATGCTCCATTTCAGGCGATTCTTAAAACATTTCTGTTTAAAGCGCAGTATTTCAGAGTGTTGAACTGTTTCTCACGAAATGCACAACATCAAAGCAGCCAGTAGTTACTTTTAAAGTCTCGTTTTAATTGAATATGTAGCGACATACACGAGGAGGCGCCACTGATAAACACCATGGCCGAATGAATTAATGCAGTCTAAACAAACATTTAATGTGCAGCATCTGCAATACGGAAGATATTTTCTCCCGTATATAGCAATGTAAACCGAGTTTGTTATGGAGTATCTCTGTTCTTGTCGCGGTTTTCCGTTCTGTTTTATGATGGCACTAGCGTTTCTATAAATAGTGTCGTTAAGTTTAAATAAAATAGTAATAAGATTTATTACTCTCGGATTATATTAAGGATGGGAAATACTTGCGTAGCCATCGATCAGACCGCAACGAGCAAATTCCCGGCGATTGATCTGCATTTCCTTACTCAATGTTTCAGGCACCAACTCTGCTCTGTCGCTTGCAAAGTGTACATTAGTTCATTTCGGCTTTTTATAGACATTCAATGGAGCGTTGGAGACCCAAATATGTTGCAGGTTTATTTATTTATTTATTTTGTTTTAGGATTGTTTTATTTACGAGAGTCACTAGATAAGTATCGAGAAAGAGAGCATTGGCCCCCCTAGGGAAAGAATTGTTGCCTGGTGGAAATTGTTGAGTCATTGATGTTGCCACGATAACAGGTAGAGATCTGTTGTGTTATTCATTTTCCTACATTTTATGATTTAAGTCTGGAAAGTGTGAACGTTCTTGTAAATGCATTGGAGATTCAGAGAGAGCATTTTCTTGCGATGATCTTGTACGATTTCAAACGTGACTTAAATAAAACACAGTCACTTGAGCGTTTGAGGGGTGGGCTTTCGGAAACTCTTTCTCTTTCACACGCTACTGTGTTCCGCTAGTTTGGAGAATTTAAGAGAAGTGGCAATCCGTTTAAGATGAAGAGAAGAGTGGCAGACCAACAACAATAATGACTGAAGAACGTCATCTCTGTGGAAACAATGATCAGGAAAAATCCAGGACTAACCTACAAGGACATTGAGCTGGCATTAGCGACTAGTTCGTTGAGTTTTTCAACCATCTTTCATGAGCACCTTCGTGTTATATATAAAATGTTCAAGATGGGTGCCCCTAACTTCTCTGAAGCAGAGAAGCTTCACAGGGTGAAATGGTGCTAAGAAATGCTGCACAGATTTAACTGTGCAAAGTCTCGCGCCGTATTCCTGATATTGTTATGGGTGGCGAAACACGAATGTATCAGTTTGATCCAGAAACATTTGGGTTTTCGCTCCCATCCGTCAAATTCAAGAGGCCAAGGAGTGGGGGTGCAAATGGTTGTCTCTTTCTTCTCCACAAGTGGTCACATGGCAGTCATTGTGCTCGAAAATCAGAGAGCTGTTACTGTAAAATGGTACGCAGAAGTTTTTCTTCTGAAAGTGTTTCAGAAAATTCAAGAACGGCGTCCAAAGACAGGACATTTTGTTGCACCAAGACAATGTATCAGCTCTTACCGCTAATGTAACAATGAAGTTTCTGCAAGAAACTGAGGCAAAATTAATGACTCATTCATCCTTTAGTCCCGACCTTGAATCATGCGATTTCTTCCTGTTCTTTACTGTGAAGATCCGACTTCGAGATTATCGATTTTCTAGACCCGAAGAAGCGGTTGCAGCACATGAGGAGTTATCTGCAGTGCAGGAAACTGAGTGGGGCTGATGCTTCCAGAAATAGTTACAGAGAATGGAACGACGAATACAGTGACAGTTGAGAAACTGGGATAAACATACGCTTATTATAAGTATTTTTATTTGTTGTCTCAATGCTTATCTCTCTTATATACAATGTAAATTATAAAAGGTATTAATATTTACTTTCTCCAGAGAAATTACGCCATTTTGCATTGCACTTGCCGGACTTTAATGTTGTAAAGGAATATATGTCAGATAACTTTTGGTGTGTTACGAGAGTTGGTTGTTATCTACTTAATTGTACCTATTATGTAATTGACTGCTACGAGGTGTATGCAAATTTTACAAGTCCAGTTAAGCAGGTTTCTTTGTCTCCCATTTCGAAGCAATTTCGAAACAGATGAGACTATTTTTAAGAAAGTTTTAAATGTTTAATTACAAACAGTTTTATTTATTGCATTAATGCTTATGCTTTATACACATAAATTAGTGTATATAAAATTTTAATTATGTTTATCTATAGTTAATAATTTAATTTAGTGTGCATCAACACATGCTCTTAAATTAAATGTTGTTGATCACTAATAGTTATAATAAAAGGGGAGAAACTAATTATTTTCTCTTAAATGTTACTAAATCCTTATTTCCTTTTAGCATGTTTCCAAGTATCCTCTAGAACTTTAAATGCTCAGGATCAGTTCCATCGGTTGAGAATCACACTAACTGATGATTTCACTAACTCTCTCTTGTCGGTCCTGATGGTGTAGTGGTAACCATACTTGCCTTCTAAACCCAAGATTGCGGGTTCAAACCCAGCTAGGATCGATGGGTTTTTTCCGGCGTAAGGAGACAGTTTCCTAAAGCTTATAGTCACTGATGATGAATGCTGGGTGCAGCCAGACCCAAGCGAGCCAGGAAAGAGTGGCGGCATCATCATCGCCAAAACCAAATAAGTTCCGTACAGCTGTGTCAGCCGGTAAAGTGAAGCTTTCGCTCTTCTGCGACTCTTAAAGGTCCACTCGTGGAACATTACATGCCCACAGGACACAAATGCTAACAACGAATCACATAGTGATATGATTGAGAACAATATTGTTGTATAATAAACACATTTTTTAAATTGAGCCCCTCTGTCAGTTTGTTAGCTTATTGAACCTGAAATTTAACAGATTGTTATAGGTTTGTATTGCGACTAACGATTGTCATTTGTGTATTATTATCAGCTAAAATGTGTTTAGATTCTGAAAGTGCATTTAAAGTACAGTGAATGTTATGCAGATACACGAACTCTTTGTGTAATTTTTGATAAACGAAATGCATCTAAAGTGTCAACAGTATAGAGATTGATAAGAAATATACAGGATCGACAGAGAACACCAAATTACCTGGACGTTCTCGTCGATCGGTAGTGAAAGTTGCCCTCGTCAGACAAAGCATTTCTACGGGCCAAATGAAGTCGGTTAGCCGCCGTTCTCAACATTAAACCATTTCGAGAAGCATTTTGCAGTGAATTGTAACAAAACTAACATGTATTACTCTCGCAACGGCGATAAAAATTAGCCACCGAGATCGTGTGATTTGGCACCATGTGGCTATATTTTGTGAAAGTATGTAAAATTTTGTGTTTATGTGGACAACTCACGAACCATTCCTCAACTTAAGACAGAAATTAGACGATTAATGGGTAAAATTCAATCGGAACTAAAGTTGTTAAAAATTTTGCCAAAGAGTGAAGGTGTGCCATCGAAGCCATGGAGGACATTTGTCAGATGTTTCGTTTCATGTTTAATAGTAATATATGTGCTTCATATAGACTTAATTATATTAGCACTTTTCAAATAAATGACGTGTTTTATTATTGAAACAAAAATTGCATTCCTTATGGGACGCCCTATATATGAAATCTGCAATTAGGTCGAAACGTCGAGGTTTGCTCACAATTGAAGTACTTACAGCATGATAATATAAGACTACACAGCTCATGCAACGGCACAAAACATTGCAGATCTTCATTTAGTGCGTACCACATCCTGTTTGCTCACCGATCTTGGCACCTTCTTTGGACCCTCAAAGAGGAACTAGGTGACAAGAAATTCCACACTGTCAACGAGGCGAAAAATGCAGTGCGTGGGCAGTTACACGTCAGTAAAAGATTTTTTTTTCTCGTGGAATCCGGGTATTAGTGAAACACTGGAACGCCTGCAGTGAACGTGGTAGAAACTTTGTTGACAAAAGAAGTATTTTCGATCTCATGCATGTATTTAATGAATAAAACAATATTAAGGTTGCTTTGTTGGCCCAGCCTCACATTTAGTTCCTGCAATAACTGAATGCTCGCTTCACTGTCATAGTCGCTGTTTTCTGCAATATCTACATCTGAATCTGTTAAAAGCTTCATTCCTGTCGTTATCAGTTTCCGAAAATTCAGACTTTGTATCAAATGTGGCGTACTTACAACTCATTTTCGAGTTAAAATACAGCCATTGCACTAGCAAATCGGACTGAAAAGAGTTAGCACTCTGAAAAAGCATACATTTGCTTAATAGCAAATGACCATATGTCAGCTATTCATCCTGATCCCTTTCCTAATCTTAACAATGAAACAGGAAACAGAAATGAATCATGTTTACCAACTGCGCTACGTCTGATTTTATCAGTTTATAAAAATTGAAAAGAGCACTGCGCTTATCCCGCTACCATAACTTTAAACATTGCAATTTTGGGGGTAGTACAAACCAGCGACCTACTAGAGAAGCCGCACCTGCTTCAATGAGACTGTCATCAATAAGTTTTCCACTTTGAAAAATAGAAGAACAGACTATACATATCAGCATCTGAATTAGCGGTGAAAATCTCAGGAACTGCCTCGTATGATATTCTGAAAGCTTTGCTTTTAGCAAATTCCGAAAGAATGTAGCTATTGCGGTTGTACCCATGAAAAGATTTTTGAAAATTTACTTCAAATCTCCATCAATCTTACCTACTAGGCGCCGAAAATGCCAACGGAAAATTTATGTGTGTGTCTGTTAACGTTCTAGCGAACGCAACTTTTGTTTTTTCTCAACGAAACTGGGAATATAAGCATCAATTAACAAAGATCGAGTTCATTAACCAGCAAAATTGAACCATTGAGGGTGCGGGTTAACGTAAAGCGAATATTCCAACATTTCTATAGTGGTCGCAATTTTTGTTTTTTGTCAACGAAACTCAGTATATGCCATTGAAATATTTTGCGAAACTCAGCGAAATCAAACTATTATGAGCGTTTAACTGTAACCCAAGAATTGAAAATCCCTCTAGGGACACCAATATTTTATTTGTAACGAAAATCGGTATATACCATTTAAATAAAATAAGAAATACAGTTTCCGAAAATCAGAGAAATCAGACCATTAGGAGCGGGGATATATCTGAAAACCTAAATTTAAAGTGTGGGGGTTAAAGCCAAACTTAAAAAACGCTCTAGTGGCCGAATTTTTTTTTTAAAGGAAACTCGGTATGTGCCATTGAAATAAAACAACAAAATTTTTTTTTGGAAATCAATGAGATCAGACTATTAGAAGTGGGGGGGGGGGTCAGAAAACACTTGTCTTACATGTTTTTACTACAATAACATTTAAATTAAATTTCACAGCTAATGAAAATCGATGACACTTTCGACAGTTTATTGTTGATTGTGTATATTTGCTTAGTTTAGTTTAGTTCCTCGAGCATTCAGTGAGTTCGCGAAGCAGTCACAGAGATTTAAGAAAATAAAATTGGTACATTGTAATGTTTTTAAATAGAAACATTTTTGTTTTTGTAACATATGAACATCTTGCTCTTAAACAATGTAACTCAAAACTTTCTGTTATTTCTCTCTACTTTAGTGGATGTAAAGATGATATAATGACTTCTGTTCATAAACATGGTTACATTTAAAAATGTTTAAAAATACTCGCACAATAAGGCTTTGTCTATTAGAGGTCATATATTTCATTCAATTAATAGTGTACCATAAATGCTTGTGGTTTAAACTCAACAACAACAACAACAACAACAACAATAATAATAATAATAATAATAATAATAATAATAATAATAATAATAATAATAATAATCTAAAATGTAATTTCTATTTTGTGATACTGTAAATTGGAAGACTTTTAATTTGGTTTTTCTAATACCACACATTAATACTATAACATATTACATTTCATTAATTAATAAGATCATAATTTGAATTTTACATTCAATTTTGAAGATATCCAACTTGCTGAAGAACGTGCTTATTTTACGCAGTTCCTGCGTGATGAACATGGCAAAGGGACTGTAAAAATTTATTACTTCTCTACTGATAGTTGCCGACAAGAAGTTAACTTCACGTGTCCTTGGTGTGTATTGACACACTCATTTATATTTCTACCTGTCACTGTAATACATTATGAAAACAATTGCTTTATTCAAATGTACGTTAATGACGACGCATTCTAGATTCGCTTTTTGTAAACAACAAACCTCACTTCTAAAAACATCCTGCCCGCATGTTCCTTTTAATAATGACATCACGTAGGAATGGTTTGTGTCTTAGATTTCCTACTGTTGCTGTTTTATTTCCATCTTTAAAACTTTCAGTTCGGCGTTTGACTGCTGTTTCTTAATCGGAGTACGAAGGGCATTCAGAAGATTTTACAACAAACCTATCCATTGTTGCACAACAATGTCTACAAAAATGTAACTAAAGCATCCGGTAATATGAATAAGTGCAAGTTTAAACTTACACAGGCACTCTTGTACAGTCTATCCAGTTCAGTCCTGTATCAATAGCTGCTGAAAAATCATGAGTATTTCTAAAGAAAACTTTACATTCTACATTTTCACACGCTATAAGCTGGGGAACAAAAAATAAATAAATAAATAAACAAATAAATAAATAAATAAATACCCACGAAGAATTGACAGCTGATCATGGAGATCAAGTATGTTCGTTGATACCATTGCAAGATGGTTTCGATCCTTTGAGGAAGGGCGAGAGACTTTAAAAGACAATCCTCGCTGTGGCCGGCCTCGGGAAGCTGTAAACGAGAGAACAATTCAAAGAATGAGGAACTTGGAAAAAAATCGACTTATTATTGTTAAAATGCTAAGTACGGAAGTGGGTATCAGTGTCGGTAGCATTTAGGAGGAGAAAGGAATGTGCAAGGAAACTGCTGAGCATGTTTCCACCAAATGGTCCTGAAAGTTAAACAGATAAATGCACTGGTGATGAAAGTTGGTTTTATTATACCACCCCAAATAAAGCTCAGACTGCTTGTGGGTAAATGATTCAATGCCAGTTGCTCTTCGACAAGATTTTTGTTATCGGAAGCAAATGTTCACCGTTTTCTTCAATTATGTAGCACCATTTAGGGTTTGAATGTATGCCAGAACGAATGACAATGAATGGAGAATACTATGACGCTTATATTTTGGGCCCTTTATTTGAAGAGCTGAGGCGGCGGCAGCGTCTAAAGACAGGAACTTCAAGACTGTTGCTTTTGCACTACAGTGCATCTCCACACAGAACAGCTGCACATTCGAGAAAATTGGAAGTCGACAAAGTCCAGTTGCTTGACCATCCACCCTACAGTCCTGATCTTGCATAGCGCAACTTCTGGCTCTTTCCTCGAGTGAAATCTTGCATTGGTGGAAAACCTTTTAAACTAGTGCAGGACCTTGCTCAAGTTATAAATTCAGCTCTGTTGACAATATCTCAATCTGAGCACCGTAGTGCTTTTACAAGTGGTTGCACCATCTACAACTGTGTGTGTGTGTGTGTGTGTGTGTGTGGAGAGAGAGAGAGAGTGAGATGGTGAGTACTTTGAAGGATTGTGATGAAAGTTTTCGAATTCAGTCCTTAGCTTGCACTTTAAAGTGACACTGCAAAACTTTTGGAGCCCATCATAACAGGGAAAATATTCTAAGTCATGACCAGGAATTGATCATTTGTGTCTAATAAAAAGCGTAAGAGATAGACGCATCTATTAATAAGCATTTATTGTAGTACATTAAGCCGAAATTGAAGCTGTATGCACGCCAGTGATCGTAATGGACACTACAAGCCAGTCTCTAACCGCAGACATGGCCCTCTCTAAGCCTTTACGACCATTTTTTACAGCCGGCATCTTGTCAGATGACGAGAGCCTGCAGCAAGAGAAGGTAACCCTACGCTCTAAGTAGTGGCCTTGGCTGTATTTAAATTAGTTGTTAGCGTTTCTTTCCTTCTCTTCTTCATTATGCACATAGCGAGAACGCCGAAAGCTGGCAGCGGAGATGCAAGTTTTGGCACATTATAACCCTTATCGCTGCCATCACTTTCCAGGAATCCACTGCAAGGCCTCTTGAAGCTCCTTTATTAACTGCTCCGGCACTTCCAAATAGAATATTAAAGGTCATACTTCTCTTCTCTTGTTATTAAAATGCATTTTTCATTAGAACCTTAAAGTTGCGAGACCACTGATAATATAGTTTCCTAACTGAAAAGGCTATTTGATCATTTGGATTGAAATTAGAAAGCAGAAAGTATATAACGATGAAATTGAACATTGCTGTGTGTAAACCATCTTGACACTGTACAAGACACCAGAAATCTTACAAATTGATATTAAATTGAAAAAAAATATCGCGGATATGAGAGCTGTTTAATAAAAATAAACACATCTTTTTTTACAACATACCTTTACTCATTCTCATAATTTATCTTTCTCTAAGCGTTTTTGCCAGATTTCAAAGACGTCCTGATGGTATAGTGGTAACCATACTTGCCTCCTAAACCCAAGATCACGGGTTCAACCCCGGCCTGGATCAATGGATTTTTTTCGGGCGTAAAAACCCTAAGTATGGTTTCCATCGGAAGGGAAGTAAACCCATATCGTACCCTGAGCAAAATTTGTCGGCCGTTTCACGCCCTGAATTGAATGGGACGCTGATGACCTGAGATGTTAAAGAGCGTCCGTAAATAAACCAAAACCAAATCCAAATAAAAATAATAAAACAAAAGAGCTGAAAATCATTTTTGATAGTTCTTCAAAATCGCCTTTGCAGCCTTCAGCACTGCTTTTGCTAATGGAAAATGCCTCCTTCACACAGCTATTATTGCAAAGGAATGTGACTTCAAGGAGATCGATCACCCACCCTACAGTTCAGAACTAATTCCCAGTGACTATTTCCTTTTCTCAAAATTCAAGAAGGACCTCGAAGAAGGAAATTTAAATGTAACGAAGAAGTGATGAATGCTGTTTATGCCCATTTTGCAGACAAGACCTCTGACTATTTGGGGGAAGGGATGAAATGCTAATTCAAAGATGTGAGAAGTGTATTGCAATAAAGGATAACTATATTGAAAAGTGAAATATACTTTTTGTCTTTATCATCTAGAAAATGGTTAGGCCGGAAACTTATAGACCTACCCTGGCATGTAGTAAAAAAATGTTGTTAATTCGTTATTGACAGCCTCATAATTAAGATCGCTTTCCAGTAGAGTTATCGCAGTATTGTGCAGAATGCAAGATCATCTGTCTAATTTCTAAATTATTTTTGTAGAATGATGTAGAAAATGGGAAGTGTGAATAATCTGGAGAAGCCATAGAACTAAGACAAAGGAACAACTCTTCTGATGCTGGAAGATTATTCGAGAAATTAAGTTATTAACAAGTATTTTGAGTTAGGCAGTGTGGAAGGTAATTTCCATGAGTCATAATGCTAACAACTAATAACAGTATAACAATAAATTCCTTTTAAAAACAAAAAATGAAAGGGGTCTCTCATAATTGATGTATTAAGGAGACAAGAACGTCATCAAGAGAAAAACAAAATTGATGTATGCTGGTGTCTAGTTCCGCTGCAACACGACAATGCAAAATCACATATCTTTTCTAAATGAACATCTCCTTTTTGTATAAAAAACAATAATAATTTTATATTAGATTATAAAGCTACGTTTTTGTACTGATATTATAAAAATATACCAATAAAAATAATATCGATTTCTAATGAATTACTATAAGTTAATACCTGCTTTTATTACACTTCTAACGTCTCCATTTTATCAATGTAGACTATTTAGTTCGTTTGTCTATTATTACTGTTGATACCAAAGATGGATTTACCGCAAGAAATATTAGCCTAAGCTGGAAAAGGTCAATTGCCATTAATGCTAAGAAAATCTTATCATACTTATCACAAGGAACAAGAGGGTCAGAATATTGAAGATATTTCAGAAAGATTACGTTCGTATAGTTTTCAGGATGGATAAATATTATCAAATTCTATTCATTTTGGCAGCTAATATTAACTTATTAAATTTTATTAATTCTGTTAATTAATTTTAAACTCTGGCTCCAAGTTGCCTGTAGTTCTCAATGAAACCATTACATGATGCTTTATCACTGCAGCTAAATTGTGTTTAGTGATGTGGAAGTTACGTATATGTTAATTAAAATGTTAACCGTAATGAAAACACTTTTTATTTTTAAAATATATTCTGCATTTCATATTAAAATAAAAGGTAACATTATTTAAGTTGGTTAGATCTTGTGTTTTTAAATCAGGTTTTCGGTTTTGACTGTTTTTTTTGGTTTATGAATAACGCTCAAGCATTTATTATTATTATTATTATTATTATTATTATTATTATTATTATTATTATTATTATTATTATTATTATAAATTTTTACTTTATGTTTAGCGAAAAAGTATAACAATACTTTTTAATTATAACGTTTCTGATATAAAAAATAGGTTAACGCCCTTTTTAACTACTGAGGTATCACAGGCGGTGGACACTGACGATATATGAAATGAATAAGTGTTATTAGGCAAAATGTAAATAGTGTAAGCAGCGATCTAGATCAGATTAGCGTTCAAATGGTTAAGGACATGACAAACTAGGAAAGTACTTTTTTTTTTAAAGGAAGGAAGCGTTCCAGACCTTAGTTTAGGGTATCTACCCGGCATTTGCCAGCTATGAGGACTTAGGAAAATCTAAAAAAAAAAACCTCAGTCAGGGAGGACGGTCCTGGCGGGATTCGAACCCCAGACCTCCCGCTCACGAGTCTGTGCCTTAACGACCTCAGCCACCCCTGGCGGTGAAAAGTTTTCCGGGCTGTAAGGCCGGGTCTAATGGTTTGTCCATCTTTCCAGATGTTTCGTCCACGACTGCGGTGGTGAGCTCGACGAGGAGAACTTGGAGACGAGGCAGTGAAGACAGGAGAATCCTTACAGCCTAAAAGACTCACTTCATACCGGCGTACGTTCTATAAATAAGAGTGTGTTTTGAAAGATTACTATATATAACAAACCATTACCCAGGGGCTAATTTCAGTTCATAAATACTGCCTCGATTCGTTAATTTTTCTGTATTTATTTTCTAGGCACCATTTTGCTACATGTGAACAGCCTAACATAACAGCGATGGAGGGAGCAAGCGATTTGTTTTAATATCAGCTTTAATTATTATTCAATGGAACATTTTGCAGTGCTTTTAACATGAACTTGGAATTTCTAGGGTCATTTGGTCATAATTATTCACAGGAATTCGATTCAACATCAATATTTGTTTCATTGCTAGAACCTGTGCAAGTGTGCAACCAGAAAATGATTGCACACTTTAATTCACTAATTCACAAGAGCGCCATTAATCCAGTCACTTAAACTTTAGCGGCAATAGTAAATATTTCGGAATGGTTACATTTTGAAATACTTTTCTTAAGATTAAGATTTACACACGTCTAAGCTATTTAATTTAGTACCTCCCCCCCCCCGCCCTGCCAAAGGCAGTAAATGTTTCCGGCTTGCATTCAATTTACACCATTCCTTTATTTATGTACAGTCAATTTCTGACTAGCGCACCCAGAAGCAATCTCGTGATGTGCCTAACCCTATTTACTGTGATACTGTCAAAATGCAGCCTTTTATTTACGTTTTACTCAACTATGCCATCCTCACCTCGAATTCTTTCGTTTTCTAGTGCACATTTCTTGTCCTTTCTTGTAGTTTTATCATTCTTATTGCTGTTCTTCACGCCCCTTAATCATTATATTCTCCCTTCACGGTTTTCACGTTGTTGTTACTTTCCATTCGCGCATTTTTTCTAATGTTTTTGCTCTTGCTTCTGTGTCCTTGAACGTCTTCTCCCCCTCTTTTTCCTTTTTTTACACATCTCTTGTATCTGGTAATTTTCTTGCAATGGTCGCATTTCCTTTTTGTGTTGGTTACCCCAGTATCGCCATTATGAACGTCTCTCGCTGACGGCGGAGAAATCTGTTAACAGTTTTTAAGCACACGTAAGCAGCATTTACACCATTGACCAGCAAGCAAACCTAAAGTCACGTAATATGTGCGCCTGGTGGCTTGAAACGTCACTGCGAGCGGCCCCCCCGGCTTCTCTACCAATGCTACCAGTGCCATCTCTTGCTGGCGTGTAGAGGCACTATAAGTGCGAAGACCGCCATTGCGCCGGTTTTAGCTTGTCATTCTACTGCGAGACGGGAGCAAAGGAGCTGGAGGCAGGCATTTTTATATGAGTTAATTGTGCCTTATTGATTTATAATCTCATTGTATATTATATTGTCTTACAACTTTGATTTATAAAAGCATTTACATAATATTTTTTGAAATTTAATTCAATGTTATAACCAGAGACCGGAAATTAGGCAAAATGCCTTTAGTATCTGGGTGGATATATTTAAGAGTCAGATAGAAATTAATATTTCCGTACATCTGGATTCGGTAGGGACAGTTTTATTTTGCCTTTTTATGCATATTTTGGCTTCTATTGCCTATTTTAAGGTTTAAATTTTTTTTTCTGCCTGCTTTGGATATTTGTGAAAAATTTCTGGTTTTGTTTACGCATTTTGAAAAACATATAAAGAATTTCAATATATCCAAGCGACAAAATTTATAAAAATTAAATGGCGAGTTCACTGCACAAAAAATTCTAATGATAATCTTGTTATACATTTATTTCCTTTCAAGCAATCAAAAACTTTCTCCTCAACCCATTCACTTAACCTCTTTCAATAGCAGAACCTTCATTAGTAAAAGGAACTAACAGTTATCTCGGACATGCGAATACCAGGAAATAGAGAGAATGAGGGAAGTGCAATCGTTTTGAATACTCCTGGCGGATGATCTTGTGTCGATCTGTGCGAGACAATTACAGGAAATTTGCGATGAGAGTAACTTTTCAGCTGCATAAATGTAAGAAACAATTGCAAGCGAGAAAGATGGGAGCGGCACAGCTGTGCAATAAACCATCCCTACAATGTGTTCAATATATGAATCTCTCATGTATTGAAACATGAATGAATCTGTAACTAACCTGATTCCCCGATAAACGCATAAACGGAAAAAAAAGGTGAATGTTTTGTTGAAACTGGTATGAGTACTTCCGAAATAACTTGTTTTAAATATGCTCCAATCACTTCAGTGGGAATAGAACGTTCTTTTTTCATGCTGAAAAATGTTCTGACAAGCGGCTCACTATGACAGTTGAACATCTTGATGTTGCTTGTAACCAAGAAAAGTAAGCTTAAGTACTTTACTGTGCGATAAATAAAGTACTTTAAATACATTTGCATTAATAATTAATGATATTATTGTTTCCACTTTTAATACATGTTTGTTTTAATTATGTTACTGCCTATTTTCAGTATTTTAAATGTCTTTTTGCCCGCCTATTTTAACCAAAATAAATGTCTGAACTTCCGGGTTCTGGTTTTAACGTGTAAAATTATTCTGATAAAATTAACATACGTTTTGCATTTCAAAAATGTCTTTCAGTGTAAGACAGGGGCTACAAATAGGGGCAAACAAAAACGCTTAGTACGCTAGGTGGTAGAAGAAATGCCGATTCGAATTAATTATTGTTTTCCGAGGTCGTAAGCAAACTTGAGGACTTGTAAAGCATTTTAAAGGTTAATTCTTAGTCCTGGGTCACATTCCTGCGATACAACCACCTGTCACTTCTGACGTATATAGCACGATGTTTTCCAAATGCTATAGCTGTCAAGCAGTCATAAGCTGTAACTGTAAAAATTCGTCAGTGATTATGGAAACGATTATTATTATTATTATTATTATTATTATTATTATTATTATTATTATTATTATTATTATTATTATTATTATTATTATTATTATTATTATTATTATTATAGTTCGGAGTTCGTCTTCGCAACAATGGTAAACTTAGATGAATGGAGCAAATGTCCATATCTTATGTTCGCGTGCTTGTCTTTTGTTTTCCCCCACGATGGCGAGTCTATAAACTATCTTCAGTGGTTCGTCGTTTATTTTTCAGAGTTGCCAACACCTATATATTTTAACCATATAGTACTGTTCTGCTGTATGCGTTATATTTTTCACTACCAGGGTAATCTGTGCCCCAGTTTCAGATTTTTATTAACTTTATGTTGTACAGGTTGTCCATTAATAATAACGTGATTTCAGCGGTTTATACAGTTTTACTCGTAGTAACTTCTTCTTCTTGTTCTTCATTTTTGCAGGTAAACTTGAGCACGCACGAAGTTTTTTTACAAGTGTGTTCTTGACCACTTTCACTACCAGTAGCGCTGCTGTTGCTTTATCTTCAAAATGGCTTCAACGAAGGAAAAGGCTTAATGTGTTGTATGCCTTGCAGAAACGAAATCTCCGACTGATGTTTTTTTTTTTTTATTTGTTTTATTTACGGACGCTCTTTAACATCTCAGGTCTTCAGCGTCCCATTATATTCAGGGCGTGAAACGGCCGACAAATTTTGCTCAGAGGCCTCTCTTTCAGGCTTGAGGTTCTTTATCGTGCCGCAAATGTACGACACGGGGCTCAAGGCTTTACTTCACTTCCGAAGGAAGCCATACTTAGGATTTTTTTCCCGACTAATATTGGGACACCATATAGGAAAAAAAACCCACGTGACGTGAGGTTAATAAAGTTACGGACGACAACATTTTTAACAATAGGATCAGTGCTTAAGGGTAAAAGCAGTGGCAGACCATCAGTTTCTCAATAGATTGTTGATGGGATTCAAACCTGTTAGTGCAGAAATCATTTAGACAAGCTTCAAGCGAGCTTCAGATAACAGTCCACAAAGTGGTACGCAAGCGTATAAAATTGTATGCGTACAAAGTCCAAACTGTTCAGGCCTTTCAGCCAAATGATCGTTCAAGACGTGAGAACTTGCTAAGAACATGTTAAGCCGATAGATGAGCATAATGACTGCTTGCAACGTATCTGCTCGCTACATTTAATGCAAGCAGAGTAGTTAACAGGCTCAACGCGAGAATCTGGGAGTCAGAAAACCCACATGTCATAAGAGAAAGTCCGAAAATCAACGTGTTGTGTGGGCTAATGCTTGATAGAGAGATTGACCCTCCTTCTTCCTTGAAGGGTCAGTTAGTGGAAATGTATACCTAGTTAGTTAACTATACCATTCCTCAGTTAAAGGAAATGCAACCGACTGTCATCTTTCAGCAAGATGGAGCTCCTCCTCATTATGCTCTTCAAGCATACAATTAAAGGCGTCACTCCAGATTTATTGCAGAGGTGTGGCGTGAAACCAAATATCGACTGCATATTTTGCTTGCTACCAGGGGCGCGCATGTTGAGCTTTATTAAGTCTTTCATTATGGCTCAAAACAGCGTGTGTGTGTGTGCACTGATATAAAAATTTCTGTTTATTTGGAACTGTACTATAAAGCTATTGTACTTTATAATCATTTGTGGACACCCTGTTTAATTTGGTGATTAACCAATATGTTCGCATGGCTTTTCTTTCGAAGTAGGAGGCGAACGGAGGCCGTCAGACCGTATTGAGCCGGAATAAACCACTGGGTTCCCCATTTCTAGTATTTACCCCGGTTAAGTTTAGGTTAGTGTGTGGCCAATACTAATTGTATTTTTTCCATTGTTGCATTATCAGCATGCATTTCAGACGTCACTGTATTTCAACCTGGCTTCCACCTAATTCACCGTTATCCTTTACATTGTCCTTTCTACTATTTCTTATTGATGTTACTATCGTGAGTAACCATACTATGTAGTAATTTCGTCCTTCTTACTTCGAGTTCAGCTATTAAAGTAGATTTACTTTTTTGGGAGGGCGGTTGGAGTGCTTGCTTTTAATCAAGTCACATCGTTTCCTAATACTGTTTTACCAACCCTCTTATTATTCGAGATACGTTTAACATTTACATTTCTCATGTGTACCTTCGTCAACATATGTAAATTTGCACAGTTTACATTTATATTTATTTACCCAGACAAGAGTTAAGGCCACGTGACCTGCATTTCCTCCCGATGAATTTTTTTCGGGCGTAAAAATAAAAAAATCATAAGTATGGTTGTTCCTTCGGAAGGGAACTTAAGCTGTGGGTCCCGTGTCATAGATTTACAGCACATAAGTGAACCTCAAGTCTGATAAAAGAGGCCTCTGAGTAAAATTATCGGCTGTTTCACGCCCTAATTGAGTGGGACGCCGACGACCTGAGATGTTAAAGAGCGTTCGTAAAAGAACCAAATAAATAATAAAAAAATCTCTTCCAATGTACCAGCAAAAAATAAATAAATAAACAAATAAAACAAAATAAAATGAATTACAATTACAAAAATAATTATATAAAAAGAGAGAAAAAAAAAAGTGAAACGAAAGATATATCCTGCATGTAAATATTACATATTTTTAATATAGCTAGAAAGTTGATAAAGATAATTCCACTTTGTTATTCAATAAGTTTTCTCAAATACAAGGGGGAGTGAGGAGGAGCAGGAGATGAAAAATAATGAGAGGGAAGAAGAAGAAGAAGAAGAAGAAGAAGAAGAAGAAGAAGAAGAAGCAGAAGCAGAAGAAGAAGAAGAAGAAGAAGAAGAAGAAGAAGAAGAAGAAGAAGAAGAAGAAGCAGAGAGGGACTAACTGTTTTGATTCCTAGAGTTGAAGTGACAATTTAATGTACGTTTGAATTGCTTTATTGTCCGACAATCCCTGGCTTTGGGTGTAAGGGAATTGGGATGGAAGAAAGAAAGACGGAAGCAAGGAAGGAAGGAAAAAATCACATATGGATGCCATTTAAGGGTCTCTAAAACGTTATTGGGCACTGCGAATTAACTTGCTGATTTCTACTATTGATTCTTTGCAATCTAGAGAGAAATCTGTAATTACGTGACCCTCCAGTCCCGTGCGGCCAAAAAGCGAAACTCTGCGTGCTTCACGCAGGCTGCTGTGGAAAGCGAGATCAGAGCAATATCACGGTCATGGAACACCCGTCGATTTTCGCTTCGACGGTGGCGGGAAGTTTCCAGACCCATGACCCCGGTACACCATCAAAGGTTTATTAAGTTGAAACGAAATCGTTATAAGATACAGAAATGTTCTTAACGGTATTTGTATAAAGGAACTTTTTTAAGACACATAAAAAGTACACTTCCCCTTTTAATCAAACTTCCCTATTATCAGTAATTTGTACCAGCACCTACTTGGCACTGAAGAAATATGACGAAGGATTTTGCCGGTGATGATGGAGACCTAAATAGCTGATCTATATTCTGAATTTGTTCAATACCCTCTAAAAACTCTCTGCACTGCAACGGGGGGCCGAATTCTTTAAGGTGCGGACTCGTTTATTAAAAACGTGTGCTATCATTTTAGCGGAGAAAAGTTCAATTAAAAGGTCAACATATTTACGAGTTTTTTTTTTTTTTATTGATTTATTTACGGACGCTCTTTAACATCTCAGGTCATCATGGTCCCATTCAACTCAGGGCGTGAAACGGCCGACAAATTTTGCTCAGAGGTCTCTCTTTCAGGCTTGAGGTTCTTTATCGTGCCGTAAATGTACGACACGGGACCCACGGCTTTACTTCCCTTCTGAAGGAAGACACACTTAGGATATTTACGAGGGTAAGTTATTAAATAAGTTACAAATTGATTGGAGTACTACATTAAGGAATGAGGAACCTGAAGCTATTGCCACTAGATGGCAGCATTAGTTCCGTTGACATTCAACATGAGATGTTTACAATAGTGAAATAGCATTCCAAGATGGCTGCACCTCTGAATGAATGTATAACCCTCAAGCAGCGCCTTTTTTGGGCTAAATGTAAAATTAATAAAGAAATATATCCCATCTACGGTGAGAAGTGACTGTCATGTCAAGCTGTTTCAGAAGTTCTCTGAAGGGCGGACCCTTATCAAAAAGAACAACGCGTCGGCCGTTCATGGAGAAGCAAATTTGCGAATTGAAGACTTAATCCGAGCAAACAGAAGGATAACTATGGACACTATAGCTGTTACCTTATAATGCATGACCCCACAACACAAAATGCTAAGAATGTGCCTGACATTACAGTACTCAATTACTATCACAACGGACACATCTCCGTACGTTTGGGATCGATAGGGCCAGTTTTTATTTTTTATTTTTTTTTTCTTTTTAGTTAAAAACCTTTTTTTTTTTTTTTTTTTTTTTTGCCTGTTTTGCATCTTTATGGTTTTTTTTTTCTGCGAATATTTAAACATTTTAAAAAGAATTTAAATATATAGCAGTGAAAAAAGTTATAAAATTAAATTACAAGTTTATCTTACGAAAATATTTTTTGAGAATCTTGTTATACATTTATTTCTTTTCAAGCAGTCCAAAACTTTCTCCTCTATTCATTCATTTAAGCTCTTTAAATAGCAGAACCTTCTTTAGTGAAAGGAACTCACACATACGAATATCAGAAAATAGGGAAGATGAGGAAAGCAGTGTAGCTTTGAATAGTCCTGCCGAATGACTTTGTATCGATCTGCGCGAGACAATTACTAGGAAATGTGCGCTGGGGGTACCCTCTCATGTGCCTAAATGTAACAAACAACTGCAAGTGAGAAAGATGAAAGCGGTACAGCTGTGCAATAAACCGTCCCTGCAATGTGTTAAGTACGGAAGTAAGAGAGATACTAACCTGATTCCCTATAAACGCATAAAGAGAAACCATTGCGCATCTGTTACTAATTCGCCAGGACTATTCAAAACTGTTTTACTTTGTCGTATTAAACATTTCCATGATGTCCTGAACGGGGAATGTTCTATTGTAAATGGTATGAGTTCTTCTTAAATATTTTATTTTATATATGCTTGAATCACTCCCGTGGAATAGAACCTCCTTTTTCCAGGATAAAAAGTGTTCTCTGTGACAAGCGGCTGACTATGACAGTTGATACCTTAAAAACGTCTTGATGTTGCTTGTAACCGAGAAAATTAAGCTTAAGTACTTTCATTATGTGATAAAGAATTGATTAGGTATCTTTAATATCTATTTTCATTAATAATGAGTGATATTGCTCTCTGTTTTCATTTTTAATAAATGCCTATTTTAATTATATTACTGCCTATTTTCAGCATTTTACGTGCCTTTTTTTGTGTACCTATTTTAATCAAAATAAATGCCTGAACTTCTGGGCTCTGGTGATGAGTCTTGGGTTCACCATTACCAGTTCGAGACAAAGCGTGCATCAATGCAATGTAAATTAAACGTTGCCTGCTCACAGCATTCCAGCCTCAAGGACAAATGCCGACTCCTACTGTAACATCCTCAAGAAAGTCATAACGGAGGCGACCAGATTCCTGACCAAGGTGTGTTGCTCTTGCATGACAACGTGCGTCCCCATAGTGCCTACAAGACAAATGAGACGCTGCGAAATTTCAAGTGGAAAATCCTAGTGCTTCTTCCTTAAGCCCCAGCCTTGCTCCAAGCGACTTACATTTATTCGGCGCTCTTAAACATGAACCTTTGGATTAACATTTTCCGACGATGAAGTTGTTGAAGGAGAGCCACCGCTTGGTTCCGACAGCAACCTAAAGAATTTTATGTTGCCGGATTTCAGGGGCTTGTGAAACAATGAGACAAGTGCTTGAATGTAAGAAATAAAAGTATTTTTCAAATTAGTGCTCATATTTCTTTAAGTTCTACTTCCATTTGTAACTTACTGTCTCACCGACAATATAAACATTTACATATAAAATATAATAATTTATTTAACTAGTTGGTAGAAACAAAGCACCCAAATTATTTTGTGTTTAGAACACTTAAAATATATGTTGTTCCCTGGACAATTTTGATATTTAAAAGCGCAAAAGAAAGAAAGCTGAACACCAATTTTAAGATCAGAAACTTTAATATGGAGCTACAGACGTCGATATGGATCAAATTTATAGCTATGTTGCGATATGAGATGTGTTCCTATTCAGTAAAATGTAAGGTAATGTCATTTGCGGAGTTGCAGTCATAAGCAGGCTGTACCTGAACCACATGTCACGCAGTGATAAGGCGTTTTGATAAGCACAGTAGATAAGTTTTAACATTAACTTTATTTAACTTGGACTAAGATATGCTACTGTGTTTCCAGTTATTTAGATCATTCACAGATTTGGAGTTAACGTCTGCAGCCTCCCAGTCCAGAGGAAGACAATTCTACAGTCCCTTCCATTCCGCCTCTTATGTACCATCAATTAATCGTTTATTTAAATACATCAGGCTCTAAACCCTAATTCGAACCGACAACTGATAGTCAACAGCGTCAAACCCGAAGCAAAGTTATATTCTTAATGCATAGTAATAAATAGTGAACTCTTTCTTCTTTATTTCGGAAGTACGCAATCTAGGATCCGAAAATATAAACTTCGCAGGTACGAAGCCGGCCGGCCGGCTTTATTAATAAGCAATTTCTTTCCGATTTCTGTCACGTGTACATGACGCAGAAAGAAGCCCCAGTCAATGCTAATGATTTATTGTGTTGCGTAACAGAGCCACTTGTTAGTAGTCCGTCATCTATTTTCAGATGATGTCCCAAGGTTGTTTGGGAAAACACTATAATGAGTGTCTGTAGATAGCTGCTTGGCCGGCCACTAATTTCAAACGGAGTCTCACGTGCCCCTTCACCGTGACCAGCAGTTCAGAAAGGACGAACCTTAGAGGGCAGAAAGCACATTTCACTACTCTACAATATTTCTGTTGCCTGTGGAATTGTCTATGAAACTAATTAGTAAACATTTTGTGCCAATATACAAGTCTGGTGCAACAATAATTGTAATCTATTATATTAAGTCAACTGATAGCATTTTCTTCTAAAACGGCCTTTAAATAGAAGCAGTAAGGTTGCTTGGCACCCGTACTTTAAGAAAAGAACCAACTTCGACTGAGTATTTCAACCAAGACATTATAGCAAATTCATTCTTCCATTGCATAAAGCACCCACGTGATATTACTATCTATTCGATAAATATAATCGGACAGATAACTTTTATCGTTTCCTAACGAGAATTCAACGTTTCGAAATTGTCTGTTTGATAGTGAAGTTCAGAACTGTCCAACAGATGGAAACATGTAGTTATTATAGCATCGTACGTGCCATTTATTACTGTAAAACAACAGAACATCAACATAAAGGCCCCTATTCCACAAAAGTAAGGACGTTTAGTTTAAGTCTTTGTAAAGTATTGAATTGCAACTTTCTGTTCCAGTAAAGAATGTGATGTACAGGATGATTCTAAAGTCCATCCCTGGTTTCGGAGTTCGATAGATCATGACAGACCTAGCAGAAACGCGTGGTTAGAGCATCTCTGCAAGTCTCGTATATGTCTTATAGTCGTTTCACGTGTCGTCTGTTGGTGACGGGGCAGACATCAATCCTGTGGTCAAGCTCTTGCCACACACGTCTCAACTTCTGACGATCGATACGATAGATAAGTATTGAGACACGGAACATTGGCCACCCCTAGGGAAAGTATTATTCCTGGGTGAAAATTGTTGTAGCCATGGTAGCAGACAGAGCTCTGTTTTATTATTCTTATGTTTTAAGTCTGAAAAGTGTGAACGTTCTTGTAAGTACAATGGAGATCCAGAGAGAGCATTTTCGTGCGATGTTCTTGTACAATTTCAAATGTGACTTAAATGAAACACAGTCACTTGAGCGTGTGATGGGGACTTTCCGGGACTTTTCTCCTTCGCGTGCTACTGTGTTCCGCTGATTTGGAGAATTAAAGAGGAGGCGGCAATCTCCTAAGGATGAAGAGAAGAATGGCAGACCAACAACTGCAGTGAATGAGAACACCATCTCTGTGGAAACAATGAACGGGGAAGATTCAAGACTAACCTACAAGGACATTAAGCTGGCATTAGCAACTAGTTAGTCGAGTGCGAAACCATCCTTCATGAGAACCTTCGTGTAAAAACAAACAAAACAAAAAAAAAAAAAAAACCTTCAAGGTGGGTGGTGCCCCATAATTTGTCTGAAGCAGAGAAGCTCCGCGGGTGGAATTGTGCCAAGAAATGCTGCAAAGGATTTTACTGTGGAGAGTCTTCCGTGTTTTACATTTTGTTACGGGTGAACGAAGCATGGGTATATCAGTTTGATCCAGAAACAAAACGCCAGTCTTTCCCTGATGACCAACCACCCGTCAAAGTCAAGAGGTCAAGAAGTGTGGGAAAGAACAGTTGCCTCTTTCTTCTCAACATGTGGTCACGGGGCAACCGTTATGCTTGAACTGTTCCTGGTGGTCTAGTGATAACCATATTTGCCTTGTAGACCCAAGATCGCGGGTTCAACCCTGGTCAGGGTGGATGAATTTTCTTGGGCGTAAAAATCTAAGTATGGCTTCCTTCGGAAGAGAAGTAAAGCCGTGGGTTTCCTGTCGTAGATTTCCGGCACGTAAAAGAACCTCAAGGGCTGAAAGAAGGGGCCTCTGAGCAGATTGATTGGGATGCCGTTTCACGCCCTGAATTCATTGGGATGCTGATGACCTGAGATGTCAAAGAGCGTTCGTAAATAAAACAAAACAACAAGAGAATTGTTATCGCAAAATGGCAGACTGACATTTGCCTTCCGAAAGTGTTTAAGAAAATCCAAGAACGACGTCCAAAGAAAGGACTAAGGAGCATTTTGTTGCACCATTACAATGCATCAGCTCACACCTCTAATGTAACAATGGAATTTCTGCAAGGAACTGAGGCAAAACTAATGACACCTCCATCCTATTGTCCCGACCTGGCACCTTGCGATTTCTTCCGGTTCCCTACTGTGAAGAACTGACTTCGAAGTCACCGATTTTCTCGCCCCAAAGAAGCGGTGCAGCATACAAGGAGGAGTTATCTGCAGTGCCGGAAAGTGAGTGATTGGATGCTTCCAGAAATGGTTCCAGAGGAAGGAACGCTGCATACAGTGACAGGAGGGAATCCTTAGAGAAACTGGGATAAACAAAACGTTTCTATGAGCATTCATTTGTTGTCTCAAGACTTATCTAGTAACCCTGGTACTAGCGACTGCATGGCTGATCCTCTCTCGCAGCTGCGCTAATCATGAGGCAAAGCTGCCATGAACGCACGATCTTTGACATAACCCCATAAGAAAAAATCACAAAAGGGGTTAGGTCAGGTAAACGTGGAGGTCACAGACGAAGAGAAGAGTCATCTTGAGTAGCACGTCCAATCTAACGACGAGGAATTTCATAATAATAATAATAATAATAATAATAATAATAATAATAATAATAATAATAATAGTTAGCGTTCCTTTTTTTTATTACAATCTCTGCTCCCGCTTCACAAATTCAACTTGTTGAGAAATTCGTTTAGTTTACGCAGTTCCTACATGATAAACCTTTTCTAATATATACAACCTGCAAACGAATAATATTTTACGTTAAGCGTCTAAAACTCGCACAGGGAAACAAAATTACAGTACTAACTGTCCAATTGTCGCGTCACTTTCGTTGGATAGTGCAATTGCATCAAAGTCACGGCGCCGGCACCGAACATGAAGTGATGCGACCGTTCTAAGTTTCTACCTTGGCCAGACGATGATGCAATTTGCCTTTACTCTTTTCATCTTGTTTCATCGTGTTCTTTTTTTTTTTTTTTCCGCGTCACGCTTTGAATCACGTGGTGTTCCCCCCTCCCATCACCCTCTCTCCACCCGGTGTTATTTTAACCTTGGCCTTTAAATATATTACGTCTGATGGTGCATGTTAACTTCCAAATGGATGATGAATTAAGAGAACCACCTTTTTTCTTCTCTTTTCTTTCTTTCTTTTTTTAAGAATACATTTTTACACCCGACCTTGGCTAGTGCACACATCGTTTATTCACAGCTGATGTCGATGACATGGCAGAAAGAATTGCCTAATTCAGCGGAAAAGGCGAAAGCTTTTTAAATACACCTTTTTTCCGATCTGAAGATTATTTTGCGTCACTGTTAATGTAATCACCTTAATTGGCATTTAACCAAGGTTCCTTTTTGTATCAGGTGTCTGTAACATTAACCTTCCTAGAAATTATAAATGGAAAATTACCTCTTATTGAAACATTATTTTGATTACAATTAGAAATCTAACATGGATGCGAGAAGTCTGTTTGTTACACTGCCCAACGTGATCTCTTGTTTGAATTCAAGATGACTGCTTTCTCCTCCGGCGTAGTTGCCCTGTCTTTGATCTCGTTTTTAGGCGTTTTAGTGAATTCCAAAGGAATGTAGTAACTATTGCAATTGTACCTATGAAAAGCTTTTTGAAAATTTTCTTCAAATCGCCATCGATTATACTTGTGCCCGAATATGACGTGTGTGTGTGTTTGTTAACGCTCTACTGGTCGCAATTTTTTGTTTTGTCTCGGCATACAACGATCAATTAACATACAATTCATCGAGTTAACCAGCAAAGTTGTAACATACGGAGTTGGGGTTAATCTAAGGCGAAGATTTAAAATTACTCTAGCAGTCGCAATTTTTTTCTCAACGAAACTCGATATATGTCGTTGCAATAAAATAAGAACAATAGTTTCTGAAAATCAACGATATCAGACTATTAGGAGCGAGGTTTACCCGAAAACCAAACTTTTAAAATTGCACTAGCGGCATCAATTTTTGTTTTTTTTTGCAACGAAACTCCTTACATGCCACATCTAAATAAAATAAGAAAAGTAGTTTCTGAAATCAGGGAAATCTGATAATTAGGAGCGAGGTACAGCTGAAAATCGAAATTTAAAGACAAGGGGATAACTTAAAGTCAAAATTTAAAAATCTCTCTAGTGGCCATAATTTTTGTTTTTCTTAACGAAACTCGGTATATGCCATTAAAATAAAAGAATAAAAATAATTTATGAAAAACAGTGAGATCAGACTATTAGAAATGGCGGTTTACCTGAAACCCAAAAATTAAAAATCACTCTAGCGGCACCAAAATTCGTTTTTTCGCAACAAAATTCTGTATATACCATTTAAATAAAATAAGAAAGGTAGTTTCCGAAAATGAGGAACCATTAGGAGTGAGAGTATGCCTGAAAACGGAAATTTAAAAAGCGCTCTAGCGGCACCAATTTCTCTGCTCTAGTGTTCTGTAATAACCTTTACAAATTCGACTTATGCAGCTCTTATATCGAAAGCATACACAAATAAACTGAATACTGTTATGATAACAGAGGATGATGATGTGGTGATTATTGCTTAAGGTCATTAGCGCCTAAACGATAACAGCAATAATTGGATTTGTATACAATATCTTCTGAATATCTAAGCCTTTTGTTTCCTGAGCGAAGTGCTCGTAACATGATATTTCAAGTTGATAACGACTTATAATTGTATAAAACATTAAATGTATATATTGTAACAAATCATACTCTACAGAAAAAGTATAAAATAATTCGTATTTAGTATGAAAAATTAATTAACATTTAGTTTAGGGCGTTAAATTTGAAGATGACGTTGAGCGAAAGGGAAAGATTTCTAATTTTAATTATGGTTGGCCTTGCAGTTCGACAACGATCTCATTGAAAGGCTGCGAATTCATTTAACGCTATGATCCGGGTCGCAATCCAGTTTCACATACAACAATGACAAGGATCGTAAAGAAATTTGCCATAACTAGCAGACCCGGCCGTCCGAAATTTGCAATTGATAAGAAGACTTCATTGGATACTCTCCTCAGTGTGCAAGACAATCCAAAAGTTTCTACTACAAATTTTTCGTCAGAATCCAAATATAAGCCAAATAAGTCAAAGTTCTGCGATGAAGATCCTAAGTGCCAAGCAACATCCTTATAAAATTCAACCTTTGTTGGAACTTCCAGAGGACGATCCCGATAGAAGAATGCAGTTTTGTGAAATAATGATATAGAGTATTAACAACAGTTTTTCTTACGATTGCACAAATTATATTCTCAGATGAAGCCACACACACTCTGCCTGAATGAACATGTCAACATACACAACCGCCGATACTGGTCAGATGTAAATCCACAATGGAGGGAGGAGAACCACACGCAGTATCCACAAAAACTTAATGTTTGGGCTGATATTGCAGCTGATCATATAATTGGTCCTTTCTTCTTTGGAGAAAAGCTAATAAATATTTGAAATTTACTTCGAAATCACGTCGAAGTGGCCATCGCAAATTTGTGTTCACTTAGTCAACTAGGGCTATCCAGAAAGGCCCTATAAATTTTGCTCAGAGGCCTCTTCTTTAAGGCTTGAGGGTCTTTTACGTGCCATAAATCTACGACATGGGACCAGGACAAGAAGCCGCATTTAGGATTTTACGCTCGAAAAAGTCCATCGACCCTAGCCGGAACTGAACCCGCGATCCTGGGTCTATGGTTACCACTAGAGCACTAGGACGGACATATTTAGCATTGCATTACATAAAAATCCGGATTCTAATGTCTGTTTAACATTTTACAGAACTGCACTATTTTACTGACGGTACATTTTTAGGACTTCAATGAAGTGGTTCTTAATGTCTGCAGGTAGGTTAGGTATATCTACATAAACGTATATTATCAACGCATAGGAGGGTTTCAACTAAAAAGTTCATCTCTTAAAAAAAATAACTGGTGGTCTATTACGGCACGTATTCCATCCATAACGTGATCAATTATTAATCTTGAAACTCCTCTACAATATCATTAGATTTACCAGTTATGCTTCTTTCTACTCCGCGAACGCCTCTATGTTTACTACAAACTTTCGCTATCTGCTTGTGTTGCCGGCAGTGAACAGGTGAAATGAAAGTGGCCAGGGAACGTGACGGACTTCAAAGTTGTATGCACGGTGTTTACATAATATGCAACGCAATTTTGGCAGCGTTGCTCGTGACAACAGGTTGCAGCATCCGGGAGGAGGTCACGTGACCTAGAGGCAGAAGCGCCTGGCTTGAAGGTTATATGGTATGTCCCACGTCTGAGAGTTAACTTTAGCAAGCTAATCATTGACCAGATTTTTCTTTTTATTTACGTCATCATCGAAACAGTTGTTTTCCGAAAAAGGGCAGCGCAGTGTGGAGAAAGCAACGGCGTAAAAGGGTTATTATTTTCTTTTATATGTAACGTTTGCTTTTGCATTAAAATCATCACATATCTAGTATACCAACTGGGATATTCAAATGATTTACTCATTAAAACAACAACAACAACAACAACAACAACAATAATAATAATAATAATAATAATAATAATAATAATAATAATAATAATAATAATAATAATAACGGTCTCATCCCCAGGCTCTCCGTGCCAATCGGGGAACATCAAGGACGCAAGTAAACGCTGTATTTACAATACGTATGTAGCGATTGCCTGTAAACGCAATGGTCACAAAAGTATTCTTTACAAATGACTAAACAAAATACATGAACGCTAACCTTTATCTTCTAAAGTGAAAACCCATAGAAATAAACATAAATTAATAGGGGGTGTATGAACCCTCAGCATGTATAACTGCCCTCAGTCTTCGGGCACAGATGATGTCAAATTTCTACAGCAGTGTGGACGAGAGGCTACAACATCGCAGGTCTCTTGAATTTGTGCCCATAAGCCATCTTTTGTCCTTCAGCGTGTGCAGCATATTGCATTTAGATAGAACAGATACAAGGAAATATCATATGTTAACGTTAAAGTTTGCTGTATATAGGAAATAATATTATTAATCTAAATTGTCATAACATGTTACAACGTATATTAAAAGAACAAGTGCTCCAAGCCGAGAGGCCAACCTGTGCTCTAAACCACGGCAACACACAGACTCTGCCACATTAACTGGCATTTTTAGTGAATGCCGTATAACACAACTACTTGCTTTGCTGGTTACCTTGTGAACCGCGCGCTGTAACGATAGAGCTTAGAAGAATTTTGCGTTCAATAGATGACTACTTGTTTGGTCAAAAGGTGTACATACAAGCGCAATCCGAAAATTCTAGACATGACTATAGGTTGCCATGTATTTGGCAAGAACACTGTGTTTTTACGTCGATACATCTGACTTAAGCATTTAATTTCAAATATCAAACCATTGCTTCAAAGAATTCATTTAATACAGCTTTATAACAGAGATGTTGATTTATTTTAATAATGGACGCTTTTTAACATTTCAAGTCATCAGCGTTCCATTCTAATCAGAGCGTGAAACGGTCCATCAATTTTGCTCAGAGGCCTCTTCTTTCAGGCTTAAAGTTCTTTTACATACAGTAAATCTACGACATGAAACCCATGGCTTTACTTCCCTTCCGAAGGAAGCCTACTTAAGATTATTATGCCCGAAGAAGTCCATCGATCCTGGCCGGGATTGAACCCGCGATCTTGGATTTAAGAAGCAAGTAAAACAGACATGTTGTAGGTATTCCATAAAATAGATAAAATTGAACATTGTACAGTGAATAAACTGTTTGCAAAATATTATATAAAGCCAGAGAAAATTCCAACACAAATTTATGAAAAACTCTCCATTTTCAAAAATTTAAAACTGGTATTTAAACAAAGTCGTACCAGCCTTTGAGATGAAATGCATGTACAAAGTGTATCAGAATAACTATTCCTAATTTTCTGATGTGACGGAGGACTTGAAAATAAATATTTTTTGTAATAAATTAATGTCTGTAAATCCTTCGTTTTCATTATAAAAGACAGATCTGTTTATTTAATTTCATGTATTAAAATGTATCGGTATACAAATATTGAATTTGCAGACATGCATAAGGCATATGGAGCAGCTTAAGGCATTGCTAATTTGGCAAAGAGAATCTATGAAGAGCAACACCCTCAGCGACATTTACCTTGCCTTACAATATTTTCAAGACTGGATCAACGTGTTCGAGATAGTGGGCAGAACCAGGTAAAGAAAGTAAATTCAGGAGTATCAAACTGTGAGAACATTATACTTTGAAGATGAGGTTTTGCAGAAGTTTGAAAATAATTCACGAACCATCTAGAACTCGAGCTGTTGCCCGTTCAGTCACATGTCTGTATGTGTCTTAAGTTATTAGTAAAAGCATCCATACATACCCAAAAAGTACAAACATTAATCCCAGATGATTATCTTAATACACAACAATTTACTGAATGTTATTTACATACCGTTAACAATGAGCCTGATTTTGCTAGACGCATATTATATGGGCAGATGAGGCATGCTTTTGGAGATGGTTTTATAATATAACAATCACATTTTGAACGACACTAATCCTAAAGCTGTGGAGAATCTCCATAATCAATGGAAGTTTTCTGTAAATATTTGGGTTGGTTTTATTGATAACTTTCCAGTGGGGCTATATGTTATGTCTGAACGATACAATGAACATGTTTATGGTATTTTTCTTGCGGAAATGCATCCATAGCTACGTGAAAATGTCCCAATTAATATTCGGAGAAAATGGTCTTTCAAAACGACGATGCATTCGTACATTTCGGTTTAATTTATCGAAATTATTTAAGTATCATTTTCCGAATCGTTGGATAGGGAGAGCAGGTCCAGTTGCTTGGCCGGCACTTTCTTCAGATATGACTCCAGATAATTTTTGTATTTAGAATCATAATTAATTATTCATGAAATATCCATCGATACAGCAGAAGAATTAGTTACTAGATTTATTATTGCTTTTGACAATCTTCATAACTGACCGTAAATATTTCGAAGGATTGTTCAATATATAATTTTCATAATATCTGGTATTATACAATATAAAGTTACTGTGTAACCCATTATCAAGTTGAGAGTCATTCATTTTTTTTCCTCATACCAATATAACTTGAAAACGAAGCATTTTTGGACATTACTTTATTAAGAAAAAAATGTTTATTTTCATAATATCTATCACATCAGAAAAGTAGGAACAGTTATTCTGGTACAAGTATATAGAGTTCCGCTCGCTAACAGCAGATTAAAACGCATTTGTGTGCAAATATGTCAATAGTATTTGGATATTTTAAAAGCCATAGAGCTGATGTTGACAACAAAGACAAGACTAGATGGGCAGAGAGAGACAGAGACAGAGACAGAGACAGAGACAGACAGACAGACAGACAGACCTGATTTGGGGAAGAAATATTTTCCCTTAAAAAACGCACCCGTCCACAAATGTTTTAGCGATGAGTATATTGAAGGTTTTGAAATATGATTGTTGCAGCATCCACCCTAGCCCCGAGATTTGGCTCCCTGTTCCTCAAAGTTTAAACTCTTACTTGCTGGTCACCGTTTTTCTCAAATCAAGAGGCAATTGCAGCCGTAGAGAATTGTTTTACAGATATTCTGGAAAACCACTCCAGAAGCCGGGTTGGAACTTCACTGGAATAAATGTTTTCCTTTTGAAAATTATTTTCACCCGTCTTTAAACATTTTAAATAATCTTTAGCTGTACTATAGGGAAGAACCCTCCAAAAGCTATCCATGCCATCTACTGATACAGAACAGAACTCAAGACTCTCCTTGTAAGAACATGTCATTTTAAACTTGTCCGATATATACCGTATAGCCAGTTGTATTTGGTACATTTTTAATAATCTACGTAGATATATATACATTTATTTACTTTAATTCAGTGTATATACGTTTGAATTGTTTGAGTTTTAATAACATAGACCAGTTATACTGGCTGCAACGAAAGTAGGTGGGCCAAACTGCAGATATGAATTTTTATATACAGGGAAAAAAAACTTTTATAACAGAAAAAGTAACACATAAAGACATCTGCCAAACCATAAATGAGACACATATTCTTTATGTGCGTAACCCATTTTACAGAAAATTACAACTCACGACAAGTAATGCAAAGTGCAACATTTAAGTCCAGAAAACCTGATGGATAGGGCCGAGCATGATCCTGTTTGTAGTCCCTTTAACGGGGCAACCAGTCATTTTCGGACCCGTGTTCAGTTCATGTAACGTTTTTTTCTTCTCTACATATGAGGAACCCATACTTGAAAGGCAGCCCATTATTTTCCTTACACCTTGAATTTATTATCTAATGTGGTCAAAAATTAGTTTGCAAGTGCCATAAACGGTAGAAATAATGCATCTGTTTTGACATTAACAAGGAAAACAACTGAACATCATCTGATAGTTTGTGGCAAAAGAGAACGTACAACAGTGTGAGCAGATGCCATCTGGCTGACGATGGAAAAAAACAGTTTCCGTCTTTGGCTCGTAAAATTCAAACTGGTCCTGTGAAAATATGCAAGACTCTCCAGTTTTCTCTCGTTCCTTTGCCCCCAACCCTCCAACTGCCCTGAAATGTGCGTGTGTATCTTCCTGTCCAAAAACTTGTCTACGATACTACAAATTTGCATCAGGTTTCGTTCTCACAATCTGATGCATCGCTTTTTACCCTCTGGCGATAAGAGGCTGTCTTCTTATAGCGTTTTATTGCTTTGTTGTGCTCGTTTCACGAGAAATCTCGCTCTCTACTGTCGTGTTCCTAATCACTTTAAGTGGTAGCATGTCTATGATAGCCTGTAGAAATTAACCATGCCTTTCAAACACTTTATGAATATTATTCTAAAAATATGAAGTCTCCAAATTGGAAAATAAGCAAGCTTACGAGAAATTAGACACACAGACCAGAGAGGCTATTTGGTCTTAATATCAAAGAATGAAGGATTCATGACACAGTTGTTTCAAAACAGACTAGCTCAGAATACTATGAGAAAATAAAACTTCTAGTATGCTCTGTAATGCTATTTTGTTCAACATTTAGGATAATTTACCCCCAAAATATTGTTTCAACTTTTTAATACAGACGTGATTAGAAATTTCTAGTAATGAAGCATAGATTTTTCAAACTATTATTACCTTTTACACATTCCATACTCTTTCCCACCCACAAAACGGTGTTAGCCTTTTTCGATGCACTTTCACCTTTCCAACCCACTATTTTGATTGCAGTTTTGGCTCCCACATGTAGTGAAGGATTCAAGTTTTGTCTACAGTCACGAAACGACACCAGAGGTCTTTCGAATTATGCTGCAACTTTCCCAAACTTGATTTTGAAATGTCCATCCTTGAGTGTTTAGCCTGGAGTCAACAAACGCGGCACTCACTTTCTTTAAATACATATTATGTATCCATGCCTACCATCTCAACAATTTCACAAATCTTAATCTATCACGATACCAAGCATTTTATCGACCATTTCTTCAGAAGAAGCCTCAAACGGGCATCCGGAACGTGCGGCATGTGCGTGCTCGTACGACCACGTTTAAATCCGGTAATAAATGGTCTTGGGGGTTCGCGCAGTCCTCGTGAACTTCCTTCAGCTCAGTTTGTATTTGGGCCGCAGTGCACTTTTTTTTATAAAATGTTTTATCACTGCCCGACGTGTTAACACCGATCATTTAAGATCGAATGGGAATTTTGACAAGAATCACTTATCATTAGTCATGTTACTTAACAAAATTTCCCACATTACGTTGAAATTTATCAAACTTATTCATCGGCTCTCGAATTTATTAATTTAAGAGACATAGCATTTGGGTTGACTATTTGTATGTGACAGATACCCGTATTTTTAGAAAAGACAAAGAGAACCACAAATAAACAGTGAGAAAAATATCAAACTTAATTTGTTGTACAAAACCAAAGAGTAATACATTCCTTACCAATGTTGCAAACTATTTATGAACAAAAAATCGTTACACCGGAATCATAAGATATGGTAAATCTAATAATACATTAATTTCAAAACAGGATTGGTCTGTATATAAATAAATTTTAAGTTAGACCCCTCCTCTATAAAAAAAAAAACATTTTAAATTATAGGTAAATAGGCCATACATATTGTCTGTCAGTCATTGTGACATTCACATCAAAATCTACCACTGCAAACCAGTATCGTCGTGTAATGTTTCTTGAGTTTGAGAAGAGCGTGCAAAACCTTAAAATGCCTTAAGTGGCTCAGTTTCGGTTATATCCCCTAGCAAAGAATGAAAAGGTCCAAGGATGTGCATTTAGGCAGCACAGAGAAAGCCCACCCTTTTCGTCCTTTTGCAATATACCGAAAGGAACATTTGTTATAGCCATAACCTTACCCTAATAAGTTTCCAAGAGGAGGGGCTGGAACTTCCAGGAAATGCAGAGGACAACACACCTTCAGAAACTGCTGGGTCCCTTTACTAAAAGGCTGGGGAAATTGTGAAAGTGAGCAAAGCACGTTTAAACGATTTTTCCAGGAAAACTGGAAATACGCTACCTATTTTGGAGGTGCCGTCGCAAGAATAACAGAACTTTGCCATTTGCTTTAAAGCAATAAATCGAGTCTTCCAAGAAGCACCGTATGAAAAATATTTTATTATTATTTATTTAATTACATTTAAAATTTTCTACTTAAAACTTAATTCCTGTTTGAAAATTTATAAAAGAATTTATAGAATAATTTATACAATGAGGTTATCTAAGTTACGGGCAACTGAGTCCTATTAGTCTAGCAGTAACCATAAAAACTACTAGTAGTATTATTTATCGTCGTATCCATGGAAACATTTCTCCAATCTCCATCTATCCTAATTACTAGGCAACGAAAATGAGGATGAAATATATATATAACATTACAATATCTAAAGAAGCACAAAAGGATAAAACACTTAGATTATCTCTGGCTATATTTCGAACTTCTTGAGTTCCTCAAAGGTAAGAAGATGAACCCAAGAAGTTCGAAATATAGCGTGCGATAATCTGTGAATATCTGTCATATTCTTTTTCTGCTTGTTTTGTTATTGTAATTTTAGTAATATTGTTCATAGTGTTATTTATATTATATATATGTCCGTTAACTCTGTAGCGGCCGCATTTTGTTTTTTCCCTTAATGAAACTCACCGTATAACCATCAATTAACAAACGATGCATCGAGTTCGTTAACCAGAAAAATTGGATCATCGAGGAAGGGGGTAATCTACAATGAACATTTTAAAAGCGCTCTAGAGGATACAATTTTTTGTTTTTTCTCAACGAAACTCGGTTTATACATTGAAATTGTATATGCAAAATAGTCCCTGAAAATCAGTGAAATCGAGCATTTACCTGAAATCTAAAATTTAAAAATTACTAGCGGCACCAATATTTTTATTTTCACAACTAAAATTGGTATATACCATTTAAATAAAATTAGAAAAATAGTTCCTGAAAATTAGGGAAATCGGATCTCTAGGAGTAGGGGTATACCTGAAAACCGAAATTTAAAACGGGCTCTAACGTTTAATTTTCTCTCATTTGTTTCGAAATAAAAGATGAAATTAAATCAATATATATATATATATATATATATAATCATGTTCATAACAATGCCTATGTTCTATATTTATAAAAAATTGTGTGCTGAAGATTGTAAATGTAAAATATTAATCTAATTTGGGTTTGAGAATTAATTTTGTATGTAAGAGTGCTCTGTTACAACCTTCAGAAAACGTTTATATTACATGGTTTTACTACAATATTTAAATTAAATTTTAAAGTCAGTGAAAATAGTGGAACTTTCGACTGTTTATTATTGATTGTCTATTGTTATTTGGTTTATTTACGGACGTTCTTTAATATCTGAGGTATCAGCGTTCCATTGAAATCAGGGCATGAAACAGCCGATAAATTTTGCTCAGAAGTCTCTTTTTTCAGGCTTGAGGTTCTTTATTATGCCGTAAATGTACGGACGGGACCCACGGCTTTACTTCCCTTCCGTTGATTGTCTATATTAGTACATTGTAATGTTTTCTGAATAGTAACATAATTTTGTTTTATTGAAACGCATGAATTTCTTCTTAAATACACAATTTAACTCGAAACTTTTTGTTATTTCTATTTCAGTGAATGTAAAGATGATACCAAGGGCTCAGTTCATAAACAGGGTTACATTTAAAATTGTTTAAAAATACCCACACAGTATAGTTGTAATCTGTCAGCGGTCATATATTCAATTTAATTAATAGTGTTCATTAATTTTTAAATAATAACATTAATAATAACAATCATCATTATCGCCATAATCTAAAAACGTGCTTTCTCTTTTGTAATACTTATAGGTTGCAAGAATTTTAATTTTGTTCCACTTACTTTTGAAAATTAGATTAATTTCACTATATATATAATTTTTTCATGTAATTCTAAAGGGAAAAAACAGACAAACCTAGACAAATAATGTATTATAGTTGTTTTTTTTTTATTAGTTAGCTTTAGAGTTTGTCATACTAATACTACACAGTAATGTCATAACCTATTTCATTAATTAACGAACGAGATCATAATTACGATTTTATATACTTTTTAATGTCATTCTACTTGTTGAGGAATTTGCTTAGCTTACGCAGCTGCTGCGTGGCGGAATTTTTTCACATACGCACGTTGTTCACTCTTTGTAACTTCCACTCCTGACATTTGTCGCTCACCAACTGAACTACGGGACGTGCTGAGACACGCACTCTGCTCTCATATATCTTCCATACACTTTCAATGATATGTCTTAGGTTTTTCGTGTTGTCGCAAGGGAAACAAATTGTTGCATGACACGACTCGTATAAACATTAACTCATAATAAATTAGGAGCCTTTGTCTAATGTAAATATGTTTTTTCTCAGCATGACAATAAATCGTTATAAGGAGAGAAACTATTTAAGGCGAATATAAAAACATATTGACAAACATTTTCTTGTTTTTATTATATTAACTAAACATTTAAAAATGCACCACATAAAAATCCCTTTCATAATCACTCTCTTTTGTTTACGATTTGCGGTACAAATCAGGAAATTTTCTGCTTCAATCTAATAGCCGTTCTTAGTGAATAAGCACAGCGTATTTCTAACGATGATGTTTACATGCAATATCCCCTGCGGTAGTTAAACATTACATAATAATCCTTCCGAGAAGGTCTAGGCGTCATGACAAAATACTATCACACGTTGGCGTGACTATAACACATGTTTAAAACAATGAAAATGGCCACTTCTGCACAAAAGTATTGTCTAATACATTATAAGTGTATTAGTACAAGTCCTTATAAAGTATGGACTTGTAACTTTCTGTTCCACGAAAGAATGTGGCAACACTTGTACAATATTAGTAAAAGTTACAAATGAAATCATATAAGAGCAGGATACAGGAACAGCAATTTGTCATACGTCGCCATATCTTGAATTAGGTTATGTTCACCCATTAGTATAAATGCACATATTTTATTGTACAGAGCGATTCTTGTCATTCCTGCTAAATAGATTTTTCTCAGAAATAATGATTTAAGCCCTTTATTATGCATTGGTCAATATTCAAGCGCAATAGTTCACTGTTGAGACAACGATCGCATACCGATACATTTAAGAGCATCAATTCTATTCCAGAGATGATAGATGAAACGAATTTCCCATAATTTATTTTATTAGTGCATTTTATATTTCTATAAATTTGTTTATATTGTTTGGCAATCATATTTTCATTATAAGCAAAATATTAAGAAAATGGTGTCAAAAGAGAAAGATCTGAAAACTGCAACAGATGGGCTATTTCGCTTCCCGCCACAAGGAGTTTTATATATGCCAAAGCCCTCGATAGCTATGGTAGCTATATTTAACAGTAAAGATATTAGAATATGCTTTGAAATTATAGCCTGAAATCAAAGAACATGCTTGCTTTCTAATATTTTTTAACCCATTAACAAGGGTAAGTCCATAAGTTTCCGGCCTCGCCGATAAGGATTATAAAACCCTTATCGGGTGTCATATCTTACCTTTTAAGTAAATAATTATAGCTATAACTTCCGCTCCGCTGTGTTCAGTAGTTCAGATATAGTTGCATAAAGAAGGCTATGTGTAGGAGATTGTGGCATGTTCATAATGAAGTTTCGAGCTGTTATTAAGTTCTTCACAAAAAAGGACTTACTCCAAATGAAATTAAACGGTGTATATGAGGAAGCAAGCACCCCCCTCATATTCTACCGTAAAAGAATGGGCCAAGCTTTTTCGAATGGGTCGAGAAAGCACTGAAGACGAAGAGCGTGCAGGTCTGCCCTTGGAGGTGCTCACTCCTGAAAACATCGCTCTTGTGGAAGGAGAAATTATGGAAGACCGGCGGCTCAAAGTTATAGAAATTGCAGCAACGTTGGGCCTTTCTAAAACAACAGTACTTTAAATTATTAATGAACATGTAAACATGAATAAGGTTAATGGAAGATGGGTGCCTAGACTTCTTTTCTCAGTCCAAAAGCAGCAACGAGTCATCTGATTTTAGGCATTTTTCTTTATCATGCCTAGAACATGATTAGGACGAAAACTTGTGGACCTACCCTCGTACAATGGTAGAAAAAATTATTATATCACTCTTTTTCGCATTTGAAATTATAATGTTGACAATACTGCACCGTATGTTGTCATTTTCTCAGTTTACATTGCAGAAACACAATACAGAATAATTTATTGTCGAGACATTGTGGTGACAAAATAGGCAAAGGAGTAGAATTAACGCTGAGAATGATGAGTGACATTCTTGTTTATTCCTTCGTTGATCTAAGCACTAGAGACACAGCCTTTAGAGCAGATTTTCATCAGTCTACCATTCAAAAATACTAAATAAATACAGGGAGAAGGGAAACAATAACCGAGTGAGAGGAAGGGCAGAAAAAGCATCTACTACAAACAGGACAGGATACTAAAAAGAATTTGTCCCATTGATCGTTGGTTATCATTCTCAGAAATGAAACGACAGTGGTAAGACAGGCGTGACGTCTCAGTGACCAGCAGAACTATCAGAGGTAGCTGCTTGAAGCAGAACATCCTGCCCTCGACACATAAGAAACATTTGCTGAGTAAAGCAATGAGACAGAAGCAACTACAGTGGGCAAAAGAGCACAGCATAAATAACATAAATGTTATTGATTTCCTTTATTTACGGACACTCTTTAACATCTCAGGTGTCATCAATTTTGGGCGTGAAACGGCCGATCAATTTTGCTCAAAGACCTCTTCTTTCAGGCTTGAGGTTCTTTTATATTCCGTAAATCTACGGCTTTACTTCCCTTCCGAAGGAAGCCATACTTAGGATTTTTACGCCCCGAAAACATCCATCGACCCTGGCCGGGTTTGAAACCGCGATCAATTTATGGGGCAAGTATGGTTACCGCTACACCGTTAGGGCCGATACAGCAGAGATGTATATAATGTAATTTTTCAGGTGAGTCAATATTTAACCTGCATGTCTCTGATGGGAACGTATACGTCATTTAAGTGCGTCGCAGAGGTGGTGAAGAACTTTTGCCTTCATGCAGGACTCAAACCACGACGCATCCACAAGGTCAGATGATCTGGGAATGTACTTCCTGCCATGGCACTAGTAAGTGGCACTGTTAATGTAGACATCTACTATGGCATCCTTGAAAACAAATATGCTCACAGTACGAAATCACAGGTGATTCTTCAAGCGGCATTTTTCAAGATGATTCTGCCCTCTGTCACAGGGCTTTGAAGATACTTATTTAGATTAATATTTGTATTAAACTGGAATATAGATTGTGTTAATGCAATTATTAATCATTCAAACATTTCAGGTAAAAGCATTCCTGAGAAAAAACAGAGTGACGGTGACAGACTGGCTTGGATATAGCTCAAAATGAATCCGATTGAGAACTGCTGGAAGGTTATGGGCATTGCTATTGCAAGAAACAGGCCAAGCAATAAAAGAGAACTCCAAGAGACAATTGTGTGCATGTGGTTTCATAAACTGACTCAGAAATACATGAAGATTTTGATTTTCTCAATGCTCAAACCTTGCCAGGACAGTGGTTCAAGCACGTGGTGGACCAACAAAGTACTAATGAAAAAATGCAGTTGATTAGACAGCTGGATTTTATAAAAGTTAAAATTTATGTTTATTAATACACTATGTTTCATTAATACGTGTTTTAATCGCATTATACAGTATGCGACAAAACAAACGACACTGGAATTATCGATCATTTGCTGCCCAAGTTTCCACAGCAATGAAGTATATAACAGTTTGACATTGTGAATTCAGTTTTGTGTCGATTTCTACAAATGTGGTTCTCGTGACAGAAGAAAAGGTGTTTAGCGTGGAACATTATTTCCGGTCTCAGAATGGATCGAGTTTCTTTCATTTTAAAGAACAATACGAGGTGAGATTTAATAAGGAAGTACCAAATAACAAAACAATGTTAGCTGTCGCTGACAAGTTCCGCCGTACGGGATCAGTGCTATGTCAACAGATCGCCTAGGAACCTACAACACAAACGAGAATCAGGAACTACTTCTCCAACAGGTGTCAAAGCGTAGTCTACGACAAACATCGCTAAACTTGAGTTAAGCGATAGGTCTGTTGCGCGGATGTTTAAAGAACTGGCTGGATTTGCATACCGGATTGAGCGTCTAACAGGAGCGAGCACGAGTGTTGTGTATGACGTATGAAGATTCAGCAACATATGTTTTCAAATGATAGCCATACTCACCTTGATGACTATGTCAACTCATTTTTATGGTTTCAATAGCCTGATGTCGTTATACAGAAACCACTGCGGGTTACGATTTGGTGCGCCATATCCAGTTATGGAATATTGGACCCTTTTCTCCTCGAGGTTGCTGCACAGAATCCGCAAACAGTAAACCAGAAGAGCTACAGAGACCTCATTATTACCCTATTAGTGCGGGATTTGCATCTTTTTTGTGACGTCAGAAACTGACCTCTACAGCGACAATGGATGCAGTAAGATGGAGCAACAGCAACAGAGAGTCACTTGCCCTTCTGCAACGACACTTTGGAGATAGCCTAATTTCTCATGGAACTCCATTCCCGTATTCTGCCTCCTCCGCGGATCCCATGGCCCCTGATGTCTACATATGGGGCATGATGAAAGAATCATTTTTCAAGACATATAACCACCTACAAATATTTCCGAAATGCGCGAGAAGTCGTTTTGTTATCCTCTCGCAACCTTTTTTCATCAAAATGTTGAATAGTCTTCAGAAAGGTTATGAACAATGTGAGTATTTAATTTCCAGTTTTAAATAAAAAAATTAAGCGCATAACAATAATATCTTAACATTTTTATTTAACTATATGCAGAAAATAAAAACAATTAAACAAGGAATAAAAAAAAAACATTGAAAACATTAAAGAGTTGAAGGTGATGCAATACATTGTTCCACCTGTACTTCTTTGAGTCTTCTTCTGAATATGCATTCGCTAATGAACATTGCGCATTTGTTTCAGGCGATTTATTACTTCGACAGCAGCATGAGACCTTCACAATTGAAAAGCGATCATCTATCTGACGACCGGATCCAGGTTGTCTCCGCTCCAGCATGAAGAGCATTTGTTAAATCTTTAGTTGTCAAAGTCATTAATTGAATTTACTTCTTTAAACTATACCGCACACTGACTCAGGGTCACTAAATATGAAATGATGAACACCACATGCACAATATCTAAAGTGTGCCGGTGTAAATTTTAATGAAGACATGCAATAAAACCGTAAAACAAATGCTAATAAAAACAGGTCTACAAAATGGAGCTACTTGAAAATTGTTTGTGAAATATGATCCGAATTTGATGAAATTTGGTGTGCTGAATTGAAATTTTCCAGTATCGCGTAAGGTGTTTCCGCAAAATTAATTTGAAAATATGGGGAAAAAATATTAATTCGCGTTATGATAAAAACATGTGGTTTGAAAGGAAATTAAATATTGCGTCATATAAATCTCTTTAATCAGAAACCCCCCTCCCCATGTTTATTTATCTTTACAGATTCTGGTAATGTCGTTTTCGTTTTCCCTCTGCTGTCTCTCCCCTTGTAAGTTGCTTTCAGCAGTTCTCTGTGCAACATCCACCAGTAGTCCGCAATCACTTTGACGCTCCATCTATCTGCATTCTATTTCTTTGACATCTTGATGGAATCTTTTGCCGCTTAGAGCACCAAGATTTTCGGGAAAGTAATCCAAATGGAAATGTAGAAAGTGCACCTTCAGGCTCATTGAACAGCCCAAATCCTTGAATTTCATTAACATGTTTTCCACTGTACAATCAATGATGCTTGTAGTTTCCAAGAATTTCTGCGCAATTTCTTTGAAAGCTCTCCAAGTTTTTTTTTTTTTTTTTGTTTTTTTTTCATGGATCACTTTATCTCTAAAGAGTTTCCAAATATCTGGACCCACTAAAACACCATCTTTCACTTTTGCTTCCTTGAGTCCCTGAAAACACTCTCCTTTATGTGGTAAAGCCTTCACAAACTGTTTCATTAGTCCAAGCTTTATATGAAGTGGTGAAAGGTGAACTTTTCTCGATCAACCAAACTTTATCGTAATATATTTTTGCTTGCATGTTCTAAATTACTTTTAAATCGCTACAAATCATCCAACCATTGTCATTGTATTTCAGTTTGGAGAGGATGTACGCTAAGTTTTCATAGCATTCTTTCGAATGCATAGAAAGTCCTACAGGCACTGAGGCGAACTTCCTGCCGTTGTGAAGGAGTGCTGCTTGAGGCTCATTTTAAATAAATCAATAAAAAGCCTCCATACATATTCTTTAATCAGTACAATAACTTCACTACAGTAAATCATGTGATTTTCCAATGAAAAGTAAGACACGAAATTCCTTTCACTAATGTCCATATTTCTTTTTCTATATTTGAATCACGAGAAAGATGTACCAGGAGTCATAATTTCTTCCCTTTAACCTAGAGCCTAAGCTTCTGCTGAAATTTTAGAACCTAAGTCTCTAAACAAGTCATTTAATTCAGGCTGTGAATAAAGTTGGGGCTCTCTGCTCCTGTAACTACGAAGAATTCAACACATTTCCCAGATACATTCTCAGATTCATCAGGTGAAAGGGAGTGAGAGACACAGGTATACCTTGTTTGATGAGGCATAGATATCTTGCTGACTGAACATTGGGATATAAACAATTTCTTTCTTATTTTTAAGATTATACGCTGCTGTATTACGGGAGCAGCAGTAACAGCCATTTGTGGGTTTCATCCGTAACAGTGGATCCCCAAAGCTTTTTTCCTATCTTCAGATCAATGTCGGAATTCTTCCACACAAATACAGCAAGCCTTATGTGGAGCCCATTGCTTATCCAAATCATCAAGTTTTATCCCAAAATGGGCACAGTACTCTTTCTTTAAAAAGGCAGTAATGTTTCTTTAAAACAGTCTCCTCAAATGTAACAAAAGTTATCAGGTGAATTACAACACATCTTTTAAATCATCTTGTATTAATAAATAAATAATTAAGCCCACGAACATAGTATGAAAAAGTCATGTTTTGTTGCGTTTGGAATATACACAGAAATAAACTAAACAAACTGAATAAAATAACTCACTAATAATTTAGAAATAACTTAAGTTTTGCACTTTTTAAAAGCTTATTTAAATAACAATCTTCTCACACAGAGTTCTGGTTACAACTGAACTGAAAAGGAAGCAACAATGGAAGTGTGATTGTAAAACAACATATACGGTCAGAATTCTTTCATTGTTGTGCGAAAAACGAAGATTAAGAGAGGCCAGTATTATATCCGTAAAATTTAATGGTTCTGTAAACATAAAAATTAAAATATTACTTTCTGGGAAAATCGAGGGTGGTGGAAATTTGTAAGCATTTTTTTTCCCCTGAAATCAGCAAACACAAATCTGTAAAAAATCAACTATTACTCAACAAACAAATTTTCCATCGCAAGTCTGTGTAGTCAAAATGATTCACTGTATTACTCAGTAACGGAATTTCTAATGTCTTTACTCGCAGTTCAGAGGCAAAGTTACAGCAATGGGTGCACATGAGCTAAAAAGTGAGCTCTTGAATAAATCTGGGCAGGAGCTGAAAGTTGTTGAGCTCAACACACCGTGTATGTCCTATAATAGCTATGATTATCCATTGGATGGGATAATTGTGGTACAATTTACAACCTGCCTCAAATTCGAGGGAAAAAACACACATACATACCAGGACCAGGTGTGGTGAAAATCATGACTTGCCCAACTGGAACTCGCTGACATCTTGTCTCAACCTTGGACCCTATCACGCTCTCCAAGAATTCGCGATATCTTTGTTATACACGATAGAGCCTTTCTCACCCATTTAAGACATGCAAATGCATTTATTTAGCATTATTAGTCATTCATTTATTTATATTTTGCTATTGAAAGTTTGATTATAGACTCTTTATTTATGTTTTCATTGACTCTTGGCGAATCACTGATTGCAAAATCACTCTTAAGTTACGTTACACAAATTTTAGGAAAAATTAAGTAAATTATTACAACTGTTTTTGTATTCAATATATACGAAATAATTTGAAAAGTTCTGGGAATAACCCATAGATTGTAACAGCAGCTCCGAACCAGTTTTGTTATCAAACCCGCAATTTTACAGAGAAACAATTGTGCAGTAATGTATGGATTGATCAAGAACCTTAGTAGCTATAGCCGTGTGTTGCAGTGCAGACGTGTATACAGGAAAAATGGCAAATATCGAACGGTTATCAAGTACTTGGGAAAGAAGGATATGAGTATAACAGAAATTCATACAGATATGACATAAACCCTAGGGAACTCTGCACCATAATTTTTAGCCGTTTCTAAGCGAACCACGGTCCTTAAACGCGGCCTGACCGCTTGAAAGATGATCCACGCAGAGAACGACCAAAATATTTACATCAGAAATTATCGCAACGCAGTTTTGGATGATCGCCAATTAAAGATGTGGAAAAAATGACTGAAGCTCTGGGAATCTCAGGGGAACGCGATTTCACATTTTGAGGGAAAATTTTGCTTGAAAAAATTACAAGCATGACGCCCCACGATTGCTCACTGAGTATCAAAAGCGAATAAAAGTGCAAATCTCTCAGCAAAGTTTGGTCCATTTTCAGAGAGATCCCGCCGACTTTATGCGTCGATTTGCGACTAATGATGAAACATGGATGCACTACTGCACACCTGAAACAAAATAGCAGTCCAAACTATGGAAACATCACGATTCTGCACTACCAAAGAAGGCCAATTGTGTGAATTCTGCCGGGAAGATCATAGCGTTCGTTTTCTGGGATGTCAAGCTGATTAAACTGCCGGAACGTATTATGTTAACGTTTCAGACCTACTGAAGACGAACATATGCGAAAAAAGGCCGGGTTTATCAAAAAATAAAGTTGCATTGCATCAAAATAATGTTCGGTCTCACACTTGTGTTGTCGTAATGGCAAAAATTAATGAATTTGGGCACGATTTATTGCCACATCCGCCTTATTCCCCTCACTTGGTTTCATCGAACTTCCCTAAACTGAGAAAATTCCTTTGTGGAAAGAAATTTTCGCCTGATGAAGAACTTAAATCATTGGTTTAGGGGTATGGGCAATGATGGTACGTGAGATGAAATTATAAATTGGTTATTATGAGGAATGAGGAAAACCTGGGGAGGAAAAAAAAAAAAGAAAAAAAAAAAAGAAAGAAAACCCCTCTGTCAGGGAGGACAGTCCTGGTGGGAATAGAACACCAGACCTAGCTTTTAAGATTAAAATATATTTTGCATTATTGGAAAATTTCAAAGATTATTTACAGGTTGGTATACTATTCCTGTGTTTCAAGAACCAATAGGCTATATTATTTTAAAGAAAACTTTTTTGCATATAAGCAATTTAACGGTGGCTGCTTAAAGGTGAATATTCTGTATTTCTAGCAGGTTTTTCAGTCAATTAGGTACAACCTTTTAAGAAGAAAATAAGGTGTTAATTTGATTCAAACTACAACACTAACACATTTCTTTATTTATTTCAAACCGAATGATGCTAGTCACAACTTACTATATCTCAATTGTAGGGTATCTTTGGGAGATTATTAACCTCTATCGAAAATGTTGTAAATGTAACTTAACATGTTGTTTCAAGTTATTGGCAGCTCGTTGGAGGACTGTGTTGTCAATATCATATCTCCTGTGTAATGTTGCGCTTTAGATCGTCCAATGTCTGAGGGTGTGTGACGCAAACTCTTGTTGTTTTAAGTAACCCCATAACAAGAAGTCCGGTGCTGTCAAAACAGGAGATCTCGATGGTCAAAGGTTCTCGTAGATTAGCCGCCATGGATTGGTCCTCCACAGTTCTCTGTAATGTTCACAGTATGGGGGAAAAAACGAACGCCGTGTTGAGTTATGCCTTATGCAGGAGGGAGGACATTTTCAATATTTTCTATAGATGTTAATAATCTCCCAAAAGGTGCTGTACATTTTAGGTATGATACGTTGTGGCAGCATCATTCGTTTTGAAATAAATAAATAAAGAAGCGTGTTAGTTCTATATAAATCACAGTGTATAATTTCAAAGCATACAGTGTTTTCATTGCACACTTGTCGGTGACAAGTTGTTACCATAGAAACAGAAACATGTTTTTACTTAAATAAGTGCGTAACTGCGATATTTTCATTAAACTCTCTCTTTCTCTCACTTGTGTATGTTCTTTCACTACATATGAATGTTAATTCTAGAAGCTTGCGAAATACTTCACCAGTAGCAATAGTAATGAGCACCGCGCGGTTTGCTTGCTGCTGCGAGTCGCAGTTCATGTCAAGTTAAGCGATCAGTTGCAGATTTTAGTACTTGTGTGTATTTTGCATTAAAACTGCCTTTTCAGCTCTATTACTTTGGACATGTATAGAGTTTGCCTGACTTTAGTGTAATTTCTAGCGAGTTTACCAAGTGTATGAAATACTTTCACACAAGGGCCTGAATTTGCTAATATTGGCAGCACAGTCTACCTTTATTTAATTAATTAATTTATTTTTCTATCTTCCGGAATATCTCTTGATCTTTCATCAGTTCTCTTTTGCTATTATATCAACGAGCATTTGCATTTCCCTGCAGAATGAAAGGACTTAAACAATAGATAAAGTTGAAGGGGTGGGGTTTACGAGCAAGTGCCACTGTTCAGCGCATGCACAGCACGCACCCCTCCCCGAAATCCGGTCCATCCGGATTTACCACTTCTTGTATCCTCCCCACTCTGAACAAAAAGACCTGCAGCTCATTGAAACTGCCTAATCCAAAGGAAAGTTAATCGTTTTGCAACTCTTTTTCTAGTTCTGGTTATTTTTCATTCTTTATGATAATCGTTTACCCCAACATTTTGAAAGAATTTTATGACAAAAAAATAAAATGAGTGATATTAGTAATATAATATATAATATAATATATAATATGTGTGCATGACTGTCGCCGAGGCATTTGACTCAAACCCGGCAAAGATCGGTGGGTATTTTAGGGCATAAAAATCCTAAGTATGACTTCCCTCAGAAAGGAAGTAAAGCACTGGTCTCGATTCCCATCTTTTCGGGTGATAAAAAAACCCTCGTCTGAAAATTTATTGGACGTTTCACGCCTTGAATTAAATGGAACGTTAACGACCAAATATGTTAAAGAGCGTTCAAAAATAAAATCAACCTAACCGTATATGCGTTGCCTTTGCATATAATGCGATAGTCGTTTTGTTTCCTGTTGGTAGCACGATAAAGAGCGTATCTTAAGTTGTAAATATAGCGTAAAATAGTTCAAGACACCAATATAGAAATTGGTATTAGACAAAGTATTGGAAAATGTGCTCCGTGCTGTTAATTATATGGTTTTATTAATTTGATTTGTTGCAGTTGTTTATAGTTGGAAGTAAATCAACAGTAGCGCGTTTGTTCTTTAGTTTATATTAAGTTAATATAATGATTTAGTGAAATCACGCCAGGAACTTGCGTAATAGAAAGTGTTTAGTACAATATACGTTGCTCTTGTGCGTCTTAATTATGGCAGTGCACGGCATAATACCACACTTACATTTCCTAAATAGTACTAATTAAAGGAGGAGTAGATAAACAGTATACGGCGGCGTGCAAATTTTGATGTTAATGATGAAACTGTAGTGTGTATGTGTTAAACATTTCGTACCAAAATTTGTGGTTAGGGAGGACATTTTCCTTATACAATTTTCTCTAACCTACCAACATATGTAGGGTTGGCAATGAAAGGAAAGATCTGGAAGAACATGTGAAGAGAGATGAAGAGAGTTTTAATGAATGGTGTGAGCAGGGTGTTATGTTTTGACTCCTTTGCAAATGAGGTTAAGACAAACAGGTACTCTAGTTTATAACTATTGCCAAGGAAGGCTATGTTATGTTATGTTTGCTTGTTTTTATTCATTAAAATTCATTAAAACAGAAAAATATGATATGTCGATTAGTTTTAAGGGGTCCAATAATTTGGAGATTCCTGTATTATATAAAGATTTGTGCCTTCCTGTGGAGAAGTTTATAATACATGTTATTTTATATTTCGTTTTCATATGAGAAATATTGTTTGTAAACAATTTCGGACTCTTAAAAACCATCAAAATATTTTCTAATGATAATAACATTTTGTAAACGTAATGTTGCGTAAAAAAATTATATATGCTGTTGGCAGTAGTGAGGCGACTTAGACCGTTTTGTGCGTGCGTGCGTGCGTGCGTGCGCGCGCGCGCGCGTGTGTGTGTGTGTGTGTGTGTAATCCGTATTGAGGTTTGGCAAATGTAGTCGGTCTTGATTAGCATTAAGTTAGCGTGCGACACCCATTGTAGGAAGTGTAGCAAAAAGTTAATTGTGGTCCTGCGCACGTTGTTTGATATTCTAAAGGCCAGGTTGCATAAAACTCTAGACCTCTACAACATATCTATCTGCTCTATAAATTTTTATTGGGCAGATAGCTTACGTCCGTTTCCCTATGAGAATGTAATCTTCCGATAACTATCTTTTGAGAGTGAAGTTGGTAACTTACAACTATCCAACAAATTGCGACCTGGGTCGCCAGTAGCGTCGTATGTATTGCTGTGAAACAGTAGAACATCAAAGACAGAATATACGGGGCCCCACACGTGAAATTATTGTCTAATACATTACAAGTTTATAAATAAAAGTTCTTTTAAAGTATGGAGTTGTAACTTTTGTTTCACGAAGGAATTAATGTATTAGTAAAAAGTTACAGTGAAGCCGTTTACTAGGGGAATGACCAAGAAAACACAAAATTTAGCAGAAAGTTTTTCTTTTTATTAATTTTTCTGCACAGTCACCTTGAAAATCAATGCATTTAGTCAAAACTCAATACCCTCAGTGAAATAAGACTTGCCCAAATGTAAAAAAAAAATAGCTTTTGTCTTAGCTTTGACCACATTTATTGTGAAGCTTCGTCCATCTTTATAAGAGCAAGATGGAAGAACAGCTGTTTGCCACCTTGAGTTAGATTATGTCCACTCCTTAATAATAAACTTGTATGTTTTAATGTATAGCACAAACTATTATTATTATTATTATTATTATTATTATTATTATTATTATTATTATTATATTTTTCTCAGAAATAATGACAATTTAAATACTTTATTATGTATTTGTCAATCTCAAGTGCAATATTCTACTTTCATATAACGCTCGTATATTTTCATGCATACGGTTATGTCGCAGCATCAATTTTAATCGAGAGATGGCAGATGAATCACGCTTCCTTATTGCGCTCGAATAAATCTTTATTTTGTTTATGTGTTTTACAAATCGCAAGCAAAAATTGTAAAAGGGTTTCAAAAGATTGTTTCTAAAGCGAACGGAATTCAATATATAATTGTAGAGGATTTATGCTTTCCTGTAGTACAGCTCGAAAATGGTTTAAAATGCTTAAAGAGAGGAGGCAATCAATTTTAAAGGAAGGTGAACCCGGCGCTCCGGTTTGTGCTTTAACGGAAGAAAACATTAACACCGCTGCTGTCATTGTGAGAAGATTGAGGAATAACGTTAAAACGTTGGTAACTGTAAAGCTGCGCAGGAGAGGCGCAATTTGCAAGACTGTTTATTCCCATTTGCGTGCAGGTGAAGATGTTATAGGAGGATGCGAGTTTGTTTCAAAAGTAATCACACAATTTCAACACAATGCTGAGAGCAAGCAGCAAAGCTTTGTGTAAAAATATCCATCAACACACACACAATGTGGTTGCTTTTGCCGGAAGAGTTATGGAATAATATTCAAGGAATGGTCTACCAGCATGTCATATCGCACCCAACTGTAACTGAACAATATTACAGAGAAGTCCTGTAAGGTTATATCACATGCAAAAGACCACACTTTGATGCAACAAATTGGGTGCTACAGCACGATAATGCATGGCCGCATGTCGCAAATGTTGTTGCTGAATATCTCAGAAAAATTAATGTGAAGTGTGTTTCTCACTCCCCCTATAATTCGGATTTAAGCTCGTGTCACTTTTCCTTTAATGCAAATTGAAGAACTGCCTTCGTGCGGGGCACTTTCCATTATCAGAAGCAGCGGTGAAGGCTGCGGAGGCGATTCTGAAGGACATGTCAAAAAACGGTTTCCATCATGTCTTTGAAGACTGGCAGAAACGCTGGTACAGGTGCATAACAAAGGTGTATTATTTAAAAAATATTATAATTCTTACTAAACAGCTCTTGTAGAAGTTGTTTGTACTGGTTTCCGTCTATAGTCATGCATTTTTGACATCATTCAAAGAAATGCTCAACAGCTCTGCTTCCGTAATTCTTTCAATTATATCCTTGATTTTTAAAGTTTCTCTAAAGTAAAAAGATTATTGCAAACTTAATTTTTTCTGTGTTCTAGTAGTACCATTTTAATACCAGAAGACTGGTACATCCTTGCCACGTAGACAAAAATAACTCTTCCAATAAATTCAGGTAATAAAAAAAAAAAAAAACGGATGTAAAAGCTTAGAACAAGGCTGCGATATACTGGATTGAGGATAATATTTAAAAATATGATCAAAGTGAATATGGAAATTGTCCCTAGAAATTAAGAACAGAATTTAAATCAGAGCAAGTCAAGACAGGTGTAAATACATGATTCACTTAAACTGAAAGGATCGCAAAGCATGTTTTGAACGAAACTCTCAATATCTTGTCATAATGAAGCCAAAAATATACAATAGTTTAAGCCAGGGCAAAATTTAAAATGTTTTTATTTATTTTACATAAATGAAATGCATAATCTTTAGTTTCCTGGTTAATTATTTCCTTTTACTTGCTCAGAAAAAGTATGCAGTACACTATTATACTTATAAGAGTGTTGATTCTCGCATATATTTTATACTCCAATAGCGAGCGACCTCTGGAACCCGGCACGTAATGCTAGTTAGCGTCACCTACGGCCAAGTATGAATTCCTTAGCTCCTCCCAGTGTTCTGCAATTCAGATGTTCATTTAAGTGATTAGTAGGTTGTAGGTGAAATTTGTTAGTCCGTCAAAGAGAGGCACACCACGGCACCGTTTACGTTAAAAAATAGTTACCTTGAACGGAAGAATTGCTAGTTTAAACACTTCATTAGGAAAGATGCAGAATACAGATAGGGAAGCGAGTGTACTTCCAAGAAATTGCGCCCGGTTTGTGTCCATCGCCACCGCAGCGAAAGTTGCCCAGATGTCTCTCAAACTGCCTAATCTCAAACTCAATGAATGTTCATAAAGTACGCACATATATCTGCGATTTAATGAAGATTACTTCTAAACAGTAAGTACCTATACCTCTGCAGAACCAGAAACAGTCACAATATGAAATTTTGGGAATCCCTTAAAACACTCAAAATGTAATTTACCGCAATTTGTTTAAATAAAAACACATACAAACTTATTTTGAGTTTGATTAGTTAATGTAACACAGACATTTTAGTATTTGGAGATGACTTAGGGGGTAACGTTATTATTTTTTTTTATTTAAGGGGCCGGGAGTGACCTTTTGGCCAAAATCGGAAATATTTTTTTTTATTTGCTCTCAGCTGCCCTCAGAGAGCAACGTTTGCATGTCTGCCCCCTCCCCCAGCCTTTCGGGCTCTTCAGTCATTTAAAGAGCTCCTCCACATGTCTCTCTACTGTACCTGGAACAGGATCCGTAAACACACAGAACTGACACTACATGCTCGGCGCTACGTTATGCAATGAAGTGAGTAGCATAACAAGCGGATTATGTGGTACAGAACGACCACAACAACGGCGGACCTATGAACTAAGAATTGTAGCAACAATCTCATCTCATTTAACCCGATATAAAAGCGAACGTACGTATTAAGCATTTGTTTTGATGTGAGGTTATTTAAACAGTAAAACGAGATATTCAAATGCGGAGTTGGCAGATGCTCAAAATCTATGGATTAGGTGTAGAGAGTCTTAGTGCTCGTACTTTGTAAGGTTGCCAGACAGTACGAGATACTACAGGCTATTACTTATATACCCATCAACCCGCCGCCGCATGGACTCCCTGGTGCGCTGATTCAAGAAGTCCTGAATATTGGATGTGTAGCAATGAAAACAATCCTGGAAGAAAAACTTCATGTTAGGAACCTCTGCAGTTTCCCACCACCTCACAGATGAGCAGAAAAAAAGTATTTGTGAGTTGATTCCGAAAATGTTGAAAAAATTGATGGATAAAGATTAAAAAACATATTTAATATCATAAGAGATAACGACGCTGGATATACCAGTATAATTCAGGAACTGACAATCGGAAGCGAGCTTCTCAGTCAGTGGCAACATTGTGAGGGACAAATAACTGTCACTGCCAGATGGTACACACAAAACGCCTACCTCAAGTCTTCAGTGTACCGATTTTTTTTTGATTGATTTATTTAAGGACGCTCTTTAACAGCTCAGGTCATCAGCGTCCCATTCAACTCAGGGCGTGAAACGGCCGACAAATTTTGCTCAGAGGCCTCTCTTTCAGGCTTGAGGTTCTTTTTCGTGCCGCAAATGTACGGCACAGGACCCACGGCTTTACTTCCCTTCCGAAGGAAGCCATACTTAGTATTTTTACGCCCGAAAAAATCCATCGGTCCTGGCCGGGTTCGAACCCGCGTTTTGGGTATAGGAGGCAAGTATGGTAACCATTACACCACCAGGACCGACTCAGTGTAACGAGAACGAAGCGTCCTAAGATTGGTCTGAGTAGAATTTTGTTACATCAAAACGCCTCTGCCCACACTGCACTGGAACAACCAACTCAATTTCTGCAGGATCCAGAAATCAAAAGTTTGTACCATCCTCCCTATATTTCAGATCTGCCCACTTTCTTCTATTCCCCCAAATAAAAGAAACATTCAAACGTAGTTCAGCTATGTACATAGGTGTGTTAATTCTAGTCATTAAAATTCTAGAAGCTTGCACAATATTTTGACAATTTCCTTGACGGTGTTTTACAATACTCGATCACGGCGCCTTTGCATTGAAACTGATTGCACTGTACAGAGAGCAACATGTGCGTAAATTACTAACAATTAAAATACATAATAAGGTGTTCATAACGACTAGTATCTCTCAAGATTATTACAGTATTCACTAACATTGTCTTCTCAAAGTTTAGGGACTTTTGTGCGTAGAACGTGATTCATCTGGAGCCAATGAGAAAAGAGCTGACCACATGGTTACATTTACTTTAAGATGGAAGTAACAGCGAACATTACTGCATTGAGCTTTTCAGTGGTGTTTCTAGACAAAACGGGAAGTGTGATCGTTCTATTATATTTATTGAAGAGACCTGGGTTGACAACAAATACTGGCAAATTGAAAGTCATCCAGGTGCATTGAATAGCCGTATTCGGTAATCATCTCATTGTCGTCCATGCAGGATACAAAATGGGGTAAACAATTCGCTATTAATTTTTCAAGTCAAATGAAATTTAGAAACTTTGAGCTTTGGATTAACAACCAGTTTCTTTCCAGCCTCCCAGAGAAGAGTTTGCTGTTACGGATAGTGCTGCATATCACAATGTTCAGAAAAACAAACTCCTTTCGAAATACGCTGTAAAACAACCGGGTGGTATTATGGCTGCAAAATAATATTCTTTGTTCGAGAAAATCTGAACTCTACAGATTGATAGAGAACCATAAACAGCCGGAAAAGGTGTTTCCTATTCACGAAATATTAAAATTACCTGGCCACGATGTATTATGTTTGCCCCCAAACGTGTGTGAACACAAACCCTTTGAATTTGCGGGGCCCAAGGTAAAACTCTTGCTAAGAGAGAAAAAGTGTTTATGAAGAAATGAAGAATCAAGCGTTACTGAACATACACCTAACGCATTTTCTTCCTCCGCTCCTGAAGACTGGTTGGGTTACTGCAATCATGTGAAAAGAGTGTAAAAGAGCACAGAAACAATTTTCGGAAAGGAATCATCGACGGTTTCGTCGTTTCTTTAAGAGGAGACTCAAAGTTACTTCAGCGAGGAAAATGAAGACTTCGCCGATCTTGCCGTTCCTTTACCTTACCGCGAATAAGCGAGCAAATAGAAATTTCAGAAAGCGAACTGTAAGTGATCAATATTTTCTAAACATCATAGCACAAGAACGGTTAAATACAGTGCGATCAGTTTTGTTTTCCCCCCAGAGTGTTTTGCCTATGGGCGAGCGCGCCGCTTGTTAGACGGGTCATTGTGATTTGCAGGAGGGTAAAACAATAAAACAAACCAACCATACAATACACAAACCAATTTCAGAGACTCATTACTTATTGCCCGCCTTCATTCTCCACACATTTTTGGCACCTCTTTAGGAAATTATACATCACTTGCTCTAGTTCATTTTGAGAAATCCGAATAATTTCCAGATGAGTATTATCTTGGGTTCTTGTATGATGTGCCGGTTCGTCTTGTATATGGCATTATTAATACATATAATAACAACAACAACAATAATAATAATAATAATAATAATAATAATAATAATCCAGGCTGTTAAATCGGGGAACCGAACCACAAATCTCTACCAATAACTCTGTCTTGTGGAAACACAGTGTGAATTGGTTTCATGGAATTTATTTGCAGAGCAATGGCAGAGTCCTGTTGAAAAATGCATAGTCACGCTCCTTGTCGGTTAATTCTCTTATAAAAAGGGATTAATTCACATAAGTAACACTCAACTGTATGCTAAAATAATGGTCCTTTGATTATTTCACCACTGAGTTAACATATATGAATCGTATATAACCACACGCTGAGCCGTTGTAAACACACGAGGCATAATGCTTTACATATACGAGTATACTGTCGAATTAAGAACCGGGAACAGCTGCGCTACGATTGCAAAAAAGGTCAACAAGTGAGCAAGCAGGCTTGCTACTTCCTTCACGAATGCAAACGAGTGGGGGCTCGCTCATAGGAAATACTTGCTACCATTGATTCCACGTGCGCTGCGCTACCCATAAACAATGCGCTCCTTGGACATTCCTAAAACTAGCCATCTTTCTCTCGTAGCTTCCAGCAGTACGCTGTTGCATCTTTCCGCTCTTTTGTACACATAAAATCCAGTAATCCTAAACACAAGCTGTCACCTTTCACACACTAAGAGGTCCATTCCCTAATCTCTTTCCATCCGAACCACCGCCTTCGCAACTTTCCATCTCTCTACAAAATCGGAAATATTCCGCCTTCCTTTTAAACAGTCCTATTAAAAAAATAATGTACTAAATAAATGACATAGACGTAGTTTCTGAGTTGGTAATGTTTCTGCAATAATTTCAAGGTTCATTTAGTTCAAACCAAACTGCTAATCTAAATATATGTCTGTTATTACAAAGCAGTTCGTCTAGTTTAACCTAACGAAGGGGTTTAAATGCTGCACGCCTGCGATGCGTAGGAACATTAAATATCTAACTCTTTAAGAATGCATTAACAAATTTTATAACAACTGTGATGTCCCTAAGAGTATTATAGGTTATAGGAATGTAATATATAGATCTACTACAACAGTAGTTGAAATTTTCATATTGGTATACAGCACAAGCATGAATTTTAAACTATGAACATCGTGGATAGCTTGTATTGATTTTAACTAGGTGGGGCATGGGTTGCGTAAACATATGAGACGAAAACTAGATTCCTGCGGTCTCTATAAAACGCATTGCAGAGCAAAATATTTTCAAATGATTAACAGAGCCGCAAACACCTCTAACATGTATATCAGATTAACGAAAGTTATCAGCATGTTACTTACACTTCTGTTGATCAGTAGCATGTTTTCACCCGTAATGTGATGCTTCCAACACTGATTGAACTTTCTAGGAAAGCAAAAAAGCCACTTCTTCTACGAATTTCCTTACAGCGAATTAATAATACATCACATGCTAACGGATTGTCACTTACTTTGTAGACGAAGGAAAATGTTTCTTTCTTACCACTTTACTTTTTAGGTTAAGCGTCACTATACTTTCACTAATATAGTTGACTACACAATGATACCTAGCGTTTTTCCGTAATTCACTTTGATTATTGTTACCTTTAATAATATATACATAATTTACTTTTGTAGTAAATAAACCGTTTTACCACACCTTACTTTACACCGATATCTTGGTAAAAATACACTTAGAATTTATTTTGTTATGAATCCGCAGGGTGGCAAACCGTTCAGCAGTAACATCGCAGGGGTGCAAACTTTGTTCTTCAAATATGAAGGAAAATATTCCTATAGTTACACAAATATTCAGATTTCAATTAAAATTCCAAATATTAATTAATCAATAATTTTCAGGTTTAAAAAGAACGAGCCGTAATATGAATTATGAATCCGTTATAAATAAAAAGTGTGGCTTTACAATGTGAGTACTTCTATGACTTTTTAAAGATTATCAAATAATGATTGCAAACATAGTTTATTTATTCGTGTTGCTTAGTTATAAGGGTGTGCGGATAACCATGGAAATTATAATATTTTATAAATCATATATCATAAAACGCGTTGAATTACGATAGCACACAGTTTCCTTTAACGTGATAAAACACCCGAATACTCTATTCGACACTCAAGAACCAAATTCTACCTATTTTAATTAGTAAACATTTATACTTTGTGCTGCAGTTAAATATTTATTAATGTAATATTTACTATGGGGAGCATTAAACTTTTCTGCAATCTGTTTATATATTGTTAGGCAACAAGCGCATAAATATACATAAAAAGAGCTGGCAACAATATTTTTTAAACCGTAAAATATACATTATAGTGCAATTATACTCTCATCATTTAACCAACTTTAGCATGGATAGTCTTTTTTTTTTTTTTTTTTTCATACGCTGGTTCCAATGGGCCCGTTATATCTGTTAAGGGATTTTAATATTAAATAACAAACTTTATAGAAAAATGGATGTTAAAGTTCAAAACCGACCGCTACAGTATGTATACATGACGGTATTACTTTTATTTAATTTAATTTTATTTAATATGTTGTCATATAACAGACCGAGGAAAAGAACTGCAATATTGACAATAATAAGTATGTATACTGACTTTTTTAATTAAAATAAAAAAGTCAGTTATTAATTATTTTATATTTTTGTTTGTTTATTGTTTTATTATATTATTTTAATCTAGTTATTAGAAAAATCTGTAAAATAATGTATTAAAATATTATTGAATTGAATAGTTATAATAACAATAAATGGAAAATTTTATATACACGCCCTGGTTTAGGAAACCTATACAGATTTTTTATTTTATTTCTTTTATCGATACTGATAACACAAAAGCGTAAACAAAACTTAAACGTTGTCTTATAATCGGTATTATGTAAACCTATTGTTGCAACAGCTGGTACATTTGGTTTTATTGTACTGTTCATTAAGTATTTCATTTGCAGCAGATATCCTAACTGAAATCCTTTGGATTGGATAATGATGTACATTAGAATGAGAAATAAACAGATAATATTAAAAAAAGTACTTTTTCGTAATAGGTTTCAGATATATTGTACGTTAATTACTTATTACATAACACAATTACCCTGTCGTTAATTATCTGTCATCCTCTTCGTGGATGTCTGAAGTTGTCAATTTCTTTATGTTCTGCAAGTCCTTGAACGTTTCCTTCGATATTGGCAAGATTCCATTGTATAATCTTTCTGGATATTCTAACTCCATCAACCAATGCAGGAATATCTTGGACTCTGCTCTTCCTTGTCCAGATAACAAATCTTAAACCGGGATCCCATTATACGTATCACGATGAGAGATTACACGAAGTTTTTCATGGAGTACTTGGAGTTCTTTTATGGATATTATAGAAAACGAGTGTTTTCCTTTGCTCACACTCAATAACTTTGAAGGGTGTTTGTTTTTGTCTGATACTTCTAATAACATCAGCTCTCGATCAATAGAGAGTTATACTATAGCCTTCTGATTGCGACCACATCCAGGCACGAATAGGAAATATCATTTCAACACTATCCAGCCTGATTCTGTCATGAACAGAATGTATAGTTTTTTATTTTGTCCACAGAATGAATTACAATATATAACTAGTTCTCTGACTTCTGCACTGAGGTTGTGAAAGATGAAATTATACCGCACTGACCCAAGCTCATCTCACGCTTTTCTGACAAATGTTTGGTCATACACATAAAACAAAGACTCAAAGGTAGATAAAGTATGGATATTAAAAAGATAATATGAAAGCTGTCGCTTGGTTGTGATGTCTAGAACACACAGGTGTTCATGCAACAGTATATGGTAATAGAATCTAGAATTTCTTTTTCTTGCATAGAATGCATTGGCTTGACGCAAGTAAAGTTCTTGATCGGGTTTAGCATTTAAATAAAGTTTTATAATGCATGAAACTCCTCTTAAATCATGTACCGAGCGTGGTAATCGGTTTTGTAGCTACCTCCCTTTAACTTTTATGTGTCTGTTCGTGGACAGGCAAAGTCAATGCTGTATTGCGCAAGAACTATAGGACACTTTGTGGTTAGGGAATTTTGTACTGTACATAGTATGAAATTTTCTTATATCTTTTGTAGACATATTTTCTTTGTGTCTCTCAAACTGCAATGAGATTTATGGCCCTTCACTGATTGAATGTATGAATGAACTTTGTCAACTGTTTCTTGTCGCAGTTTATGTGGCCTATTAGCGTGATTTCCAGGGCATCTTTTTCACCTCACTTTTGTCGTTATCGTAGAATGAAGTGTCTGTACTCTTCTGGGAATGAAATAAACGCCTTGTAACAAACAGGGACTGCATTCTATATGAATAACTGTGATAGGATCATCAGTCTCAAGTTTTCTGGACCTAAGCCTTTTAACCAATGAGCCAGAAATCAAGCCTTCTAGATACATCAGTTGTTCATTATAGTCTTGCATCTTATTACATTTTGACACAATCGATCACCCAAGTTAATGTTCCGAAACACTTCCGTGAGTACAACGAAGAGTTGGTCTAAACTCATGACTTTGTGCTAGTAATTTCTTGGTTACATCCTTAACCTCCCCATTTTCTTGTTTTTTTTTTTTTTCGGTTGTATACACGTCACCATTAACTCTAAAATTAAGTATTTTGAAATAAACACACTTATTGCGATGCTGCAACAGTATTCAACGACCTTTCAGTGTTTTCTTCAATGCTGCCACCTGAAGTTGGATTATTATCTCTATTTCTTGAAATGAGATGGACTCCCAGTTCTTCTCTAAAGGTTTTTTTTTTAATCTACCGCTAATCTGTGGATTTTCGTCTTTTTGTAATAACCAACAATCCTCTATTTTTTCTCAACATAATTCAATAGATGGCAGCCCTAACTCAAAAATTGATCCTCGTATTCTTCCCTTTGTGTTTTTATGCATTATATCTGATACAAACATTTTATTTTAAGGTTTATTAATGTGAAAATAATATCATATACTTACAGTTTAACAGTTATATGAGGCTCAAGAAGAGTATATTTTAATGCGTTAATCTTCTGCTCTGAATAAATACTACATGAAAATAGTAATTTGGTGTCAGGTCCTTTGTGGCATCAGGCTCACAGTTTTTACTATGGAATTTACATAGAACAAGTGACAGAATAAACAGAAATTTATCACATTCATCATTTCTAAGTTTTGCACACCACACTGTTGTGGTGCTTCGAAAGTTATAAAGGTGGTGCGAGACTTTTAACTAATCATGTATGTTCCATTTGTTTTTTCTACTCAACTACGGCGTTCTTGCGCCCGCTGATCGTCTTATTTTTCTGTTTCTCACGCAGCCTGCATAAAACTGAGCCATACTCAGTCTCTTTGCTAAGGTGGACACATTCTTGTGCTTACTTATAGTCATAGAACGCCTAAGACCTGCTTCGCAAAGATAAACCTTCACAGTACCCAGAGCATTGGCAAAAAGGTTGAAATCAATGTATATTAACCAGCAAGTTTCAAACTAATATTAACTACAGAGGCACATCGCTGTGTATGCAGTTAACAGCAGTGCAAACAAGCTTAACAGGTGTAGTACTTAAAAGCGGCGAAAGGAAAATTAAGTGCAGAAGTCCTTGAGTGCTAAAGACGGGAATTAACTAACATTCATGGCACTAACAGCTTAAGGGTCACTGACTATTTAATGTTGTCCTTTCAAGAAGTAAAATCAAACTGTTGCGAAACAGGGACTGCAACTGAGATTTTTCTGCTCGTTTTTCTTGTTATGTCATGTTCATGTTTATAAATAGTATAAAGGTGTTAATTTTTAAGAAGTTTTGAGCAATCATATAGAAACTGAAAGTACGAAGACAAAAATTTTCTTTTCGGGGATTCAGACCTTCCAAATAATCGTCACATATTATCAAGGTACTTCCAAGTATCCTGAAAGCACCCATGCCACTTATGTTGGTAACTACTTACCGGTACCCTCATCTGCAGTGCTAAACCAACGCCCCTTCCTCCGAAGGAAGTCACATGCTGCTAAGTCATAATCAGTAACCAACTAAACACGTGACTCCTCCAGAAACTCAATTATCCAAATTCAGTGCGTTGGAAGACCTTGGGTACTGTCTTTGGTCGCTTCTCACGAATTATCACAAGAAATATCACGAGAGAGTCTGAGATTGCCGATAAATTGACGAAAGTAATGATGGTTTATCTGCAAATCTCAAACCCTCGAGTGATATTTATTAGGACTATTTCACGAATGAAATAAGAATTGAAATATAATTTCGTAAACTTGGCTTACAATATTGTAATAATTGTACATTTGCATTATGAATACTAAAACTTTTCAACCCATCTAGTAACATACAAATGTAAATTATTAATAATGCTAATAGTGAAGAGCCAAATACGAGTTCGGGACCATTTTATGAATAGAATAATGCGCCCTCAAACAATGCTCATCATGAATAAAATAAGAATGAAAGTAATATAGTTTTGAAATTTGAGGACAGATTATTAACAATTGTATAAAATGTTATACTTACTTATGAATACATATCTATTCAGTAACCATGGAAATGAAATAGACGAAAATCGATTATTACAGTTGCTACCGTTCAATGTACTAATACCAACTGAGAAAAACAAAACAGAAAACATTTTACCATTCTGAACAACATGCTCATTAAGATTTGTGGTTGCTTAGGCAGATATTGTTACATAATTTAGAAAATGAGATCACACTGTTTGGTTGATTACACAAAACAATTACTTGAGTGAATTCACATTAAATTAGTTGAATTTAAAATTACTGAAAACACAGAAAAGTGGTCAGTGATGCGTGCTCAGGAATATAAAATGGAGGTTTAGAGTAGGCTACACTACCACAAGACAAATGCACGTCCATAATAAAACTGGTTTGATAATTTTTTTAATTAATTTCGCCCCGTAATCCGACTGTGATTGGTCAAAATTCTATTTCCTTTCGATTTTAAGATGACGTCACACGAGTGAAATAGTCATAAAACTTCTGGCAGGCCAACTGTCACATATTAATTGATAGTCTTACTCCATAGTAACAGCAGCCACAAGTCCTCTTTTCTGGAACACAGTGGACCATGTAGTATTACTGTACCACTTGTTGATGATACTGCCAGCGAATATGACAACCTCCGGGGACAAACTTTTCTCGCACGGAGATGTTTGTGCAGGATGGCGAGGTTATGTCTACTCTTTGCGATGGTATATCCCAAACCGACTCCAATCCTCAGTATCGATAATACACAAAATGGCGGCGATCGAGGTTTAGGCATGTTGCTGCTATTAAACACATGGGTTTGTTTATTTGGTTCGTTGCCGTTATATGGTTTATATTTGGAAGTAAATCAAAAGTAACGTGTTATCTCCTTCCCCCCCCTATGCAATTTTCCCTAATTTACTGTCATATATGGCAGCGAGGCTTAACAATGAAACGAAAGACCGGAAGCAAAGTGTTATAACATATTCCGACTTCTTTGCCAGTGAGGTTAAGAAAAGACAGACATCCCTGTTTATAACTATTGCCAAGGAGGGCATGTCCTTTTCATTAAAATAGATGATAATAAATGTGATGCTATCCCTTCTTTGTCTATTAGTTTTAAGGTGTTCAGGAAATTGAAAGTTAGTAATTTTTTAAAAAATTGTGTTTGCCTGTGGAGAAGTTATTTTTGATCTTTGTATGCAATGGAAGTATGGAATTAAAATGTAACAATCACATGGAGCAAATTGGATAATTTGATTAGTTGCCTTATAATGTTGATATCTTACTCATTGAAAGAGTGACTTCATTAATAAACGTTTTCAAGGAAAGTTTACCACTAATCATGATTTGGAGATAGAGAAAGCTGGTAAAATAAATTGTGCATTAGAACAATTGAAGCTTTCTTATGCAAATCAAATTATATATGCATTAGAGCTCTTGAAATGGGCTGCAACTTTTCTTACACATATATAAGGTAAATTGTAATTAGCATTACATTGTATTTCCCAGTAGTATAATTATGAGTGTTTGTTGTACTTGTAGAGAGCATTGTAATTAGAAGTAAATGACTAATCATTTGATATTTCTATGACTTTATAAAAAGTAAAATCCTTATATAAATACATGTATTTAAATAATCGCACGTTGTTGGTATTATAATTATTGTATTCCTATTATTATTTCATTACATATTGCAAGGCAGTAAATGGTAATGGGCAATATTTGATTAATCATTTTTGTACACGGATTATTTTATGTAAGCCGAATTCATATTATTTTATATTTCGTTTACATATGAGAAATATTGTTTGTAAACAATTTCAGATTATTAAAAACCATTGAAATATTTTGTAACGATAAATAATGTCAACTTGTAGACGTAATGCTGCGTAAAATTTTCGTGTTTGCTGTTGGCAGGAATCGGTTTTTATATATATCGTGTATGGACCGACAGGCCGGCCAAGTCTCACCTCATCGTTCAAAGATGTCCTGCAGCGCCGAAATTGAGCAAGGCACCAGGACACCTGCGTTTGTGATGGAAATACTCCAGTGATTGCGTTTCTGTTAAACCTCTTTGATTATCATAAAAAATCATTGTTTGAAAAACCTCTGTGATGAGTTCCATGATAAAATGAATAGCAGGCAGCAAGCAGAAGAACACAATTTACATTTTACTGCACTGCAATAATTGCAATAGTGCGCTAACTTTTATCATTATTTACCAATCAGGACACACTCTATTTATTGCTGCCAACATAAACCATATATTCGGAAATTAAGTTAGTGTACCGCGTGAAAAGCTACAGGAGGTAAACTTTGGTTTTTGAACGAAACTCGGTATATAATGTTTAAATAGCATAAGTAAAATATATTCTGAAAATCAGCGAAATCAGATTATTAGGAGTGGGAGTTTACGTGAAACCCAAAATTTAAAATTTACTCTAGCGGCACCATTTGCTTTTTCCCAATAAAACTCTGCATATACCGTTCAAATAAAACAAAAAGAATAGTTTCTGAAAATTATGGAATTTGAACCATTAGGAGTAAAGGTATACTTGAAAACAGAAATTTAAAATGTGTTAAAATGTCCGTTTAATTTTCTCTATATTTTTTTTAAAATAAAAGGAGAAATTAATTCAGCATATAAACTATATTTAAAACGTTGAATATGTTTCATATTTAACAAAAGCATTGGCCTGAAGATAACAGCTGTAAAATATTAATCTAATATATATTTTAGAATTATATTTGTATGTAAGAGCCCTATAATAACCTTCAGAAAAACATGTTTTTACTGCAAAAACACTTAAATTAAATTTCAAAGATAATGAAAATCAATAAAACTTTCGATTGTTTATTGTTGATACTGTACATTTGAAACAAAAATTGTGGCCGCTAGAGCTATTTTTCAATTTTTTAACAAAATTTCACTTTAGTTTAAATTCCACTCTTTAATGGCCAAATTTTGCTGGTTGACGAACTGGACGAATCGTTTGTTAATTGATAGTTATATGCCGAGTTTCGTTCAGAAAAGACAAAAACTATGACCGCCAAAGAGAGGATGAACGCACGCACACACATGTATATAAATATATTTCAGATAAATTTTATTATTTTTATTTTTTAATTGTAGGTGCTTAGTAGGTAGGATCGACACAGATTTGGATAAATTATTAAACTTTTTCTCCATGGGCACAACCGCAATAGCTTATATTCCTTTGGAATTCGTTAAAAATCACTCCGAGACCGCAATTTTTGTTTTTTCTCAACAAAACTCGGTGTATATCATTTAAATAAAATAAAACAAAAATCTAAAAAGTTGGAAAATCGGATCATTAGGAGTAGCAGTATATCTGAAAACAGAAACTGAAAAAGCGCCCAAGAGGCGTCATGGAAAAAAATTACAGATTAAAAAGTATATAAAATTATTTTTTACATCTGGAAAAGTGTATTACAATTTGGAATTGAAATGTTTAATTTAATGGCGTCACCTTTCAACTTGCTTAGGAATTCGGTTACGAGTACACAGTTCCTGCGTAAAGGATTTTTTAAAATATTTATGTAATTTAATTTAATTATCATTAGTCATATACACATTAAAACATTTTATGATAGCATTACACACCCTTTTTGTGGTATAATTAGCGTAAATTATTTTTTCCATTAATTTCGACAGCCTGTCCTATAAACTTGCCAAGATATAACAAAAAAAAAAAAAAACAAAAAAAAAATGAATGCTGTTTTATAATCATGAACAGCATATTAACACAAATGTAACGTACAGCTCTCAAAGGAAATTCATCATCCTGTCTTCGGTTTAAATGCTAGTATATATTTTTATACTAAATTTCCATTGAAAGAACTGATTCTTTCAGTTATAGAGGAGCTTAGAGTAACATGTCAGGAAACAGGCATTATCGTCTCCTGCATCTCTGTTGCCATTCCTAATGAACTCTAATAAGTTTAGAGCTGACGTCACTTCTAGCTGACATCTGACTTAAGAAGATTTGACAGGATAAAATGCCTGATGTGACATATGTTCCGAATATAAAGTCGATTAGTTTAATAGCAAGTAAAGAGGCTTTGACAGTTCGGCGCCTTCAGGTCTACTATAGTTTTGCAATTGCCACTACGACGTTTTTTCTGAAACAGTTCTGCAGTGATGAAAACATTATGGGGTATTCTGTAACAAACAAATGGTCCTTGTTTCATTGACAAACTCGTGGGGAATTCTTTATCTTGAGATATTTTAGAAAAAACTGTGAGGGTGTTCTATAAAGAAGGATCATGCATTTTTACAGGCATAATTTCATTTCACAATCTTTTGACAGAGAAATGAGTAATGCCTGTGTGGTACTGGTTTCATTGTTGTCACTTCTGGTTCCCGTCTGTGAGAGGTGTGCAAATTAAGACATGTTCAGTTCTGCCTACAGAAGAATGGAGATGACGCAATGAACAATATTTTGCTTTCGTCTCAAAAAATATTTAGCTGAGGTCTATGAAGAACTTGCTCTTATCTTTTCTCTGGAAAATGACTCAAAATGATTCAATTTCAAAGAAAGATGAAGCCAGCACTTCAGTTCGTGCTCAACGGAAGAAAACGTTAACACCGGCGCTGTCAATGTGAGAAAGGATCATAAAATAACATTAAGAACACTTGCAGAAATTCTGAAACTTTCACTGGGTGACACCTGGGTAACTGAAAAGTTGCACACGAGGCGTGTTGAATCCAAGACAACTGATTGGCGAACAAAAGACGTTTGCATGCAGTTGAAAACACAGAAACATACAGGGTTTCTTTAAAAAGCAATCACTGCTGATGAAACTTGGTTGCATCATTTCAATTCTAAGAGAAATTAGCAAAACTCTGTGTAGAAATTGCCATCATTACCAACACCAAAAAAGCAAAAGTGGCTGCTTTCACTGGGAAGTTTATGGTCATCATATTTTTAATATTCAAGGAAAGGGTTACTAGCATGTCGTATCTGTATACACAACTGACACAGAGTGTCCTGAAAACGCTGAAGGCCACATCACAGGCAAAAGGCTCCTTTCCGCGCAATAAACTGGATGTTGAGCCTCACTTGTTACTGAATATCTCATAAAATCAATGTGAGATGCGTACCTCACCTCCATATAGTAAAGATGCCGTCCCGTGTGACTTTTTCCCTTTCCCCAAACTGAAGAAACACCTTCATGGGAGGTTTTCAGAATGTCTTTGAAGACTGACATAAATACTGTGACAAGTGTATGGCATCCAAGGAGAAGGGTATTCAAAATTATGAGGATGAGTAAAGGTTTACTGTCACAAAAACTTACGATTTTCCTTTGTTGAACAGTTCTCGTAATAAACAAATTATGCTTACTTCATTTAAATATGAATAAATTTAGTATTTAATGACACTGTTTATTCTTTGGTAAAAGTAATGCCTGGGATTCTCAAAAGATGATCCACAAATCCTTCCCTCTAATTTACGTCTTCAATTCTCCCAGCGTGCGTTTAAATGAAATAGTAAAGGCCCTTCCTCAGGCAATGATCCACCACTGATCGCTTCCGGTCGTAAAACAATCCGCCACTGATCACTTTTGTTACCTAGCAACTAGCATTCCATAAAGTGATCACCGCCTTCACAATACACTTCAAGCAACTTACCTGTAAGAAAAAGATAACACCAAGCCATTACCGCCTTCCCAACCATTTAAAACAACGCACATGTAAGAAAAAGCTAAAATCGTTTATTAAACAAAAAACAAAACAAAACAAAACAAAACAAAATTTTGAAACTGCAACAACAATGCTGAGTTTTATTCAACATAAATTAATTTCCATATTATTATAAACATTGAAAATGCACTTAATTAATTACAATACAATTTTTTTCAAGGCCATGATTTCCTTTACATTCCTGGCAGACGTTTGAAGTTACACCACTTTTTTCCTGTAGGAGCGCTAAAGTAGCGTTTATGCCAATGTACATTGGTACCACTGAATTTCCCTCCAATTTCCCTCTTAAACACTAAAGTCTCCTTCCGAAACACTAAATTTCCCTCATAGTACATTGTAATTGTTTTTAAACGTAACATGTTTTTGTTTTACTGAAACATATGAACAACTTCTTAAATACAGAATGTAACTTTAAACTTTCTGTTATTTTCTCTATTTTAGTGAACGTAAAAGATATCTAGAGCTCAGTTCATAAACTGGTTACATGAAAAATGTTTAAAAATGTCCACACAATATAGCTTTGTATATTAGTGGTCATTTTCATTCATATTTCATTTAATTTTTGTGGTTTAATCTCAATTTTAATAACTCTTGCCTTAGAAGAACTCAAGAACCTCGAAGTACAGTGATTATCTGGGAATTCTAAGTGTTTTACCTTTTTCTGCTTCTCTAGTTTTGTTATTTTAATTATAATGAGACTTGGATGGACTATAATTTAACAATTAGGAAATGAAAGTCAACCAGGCGTATTGACTAAGCACAATTTCGGTAACCGTCTCATTGTCGTCCATGCAGAATTCAAAATAGTACTTGTGAAGAATTCGTTATTAATTTTTCAAGCAGGCAAGAGATCGGGAGATTATCATGGTCAAATGAATTTCAGAATCTTTTAGTTTTGTATTAGCAATCAGCTTCTTTGCAACCTCCCAGAGGAGAGTGTTGTGATTACGGATAATGTTCCGCAATAATCAGGAAAACAAACTCATTTCGAAATACGCCGTAAAAGAAGAGGTAGGTGAATTATAGCTGCAAAATAGCATTCCTTGTTCGTCAAGAAACATCAGAAAATCTAAACTCTTCTTATTGATAGAGGATCCATAGATGGTAAGAAAGTGTTCCGCATTATCGAAATATTAAAATTACAAGGCCATGAATCATTAAGTTTGCCCCATATATATGTGACTGAACCCCGCATGGTCCAAAGTGAAACTCTTGCTAAGAGAGACAAAATGTTAGTGCAGAAGTTAATATGCAAGCGTTACTGAAACATACAATTATGGCTTTTTCCTCCTTCACTTCTGAACATTGGCGCCAGCTTGTGTTATATATTGGGGGAGGAGGAAACCTGCCTTTGTGATACTTGTAAATGCACATAAGCGGTATTAACCACAGCACAACGTTTGTAAATGTTCACCTCGCTGTAATTAAACACTAAACCTCTATTAATGATATGCATTAATAAGAAAATTAATACAAATAAATACTTTATGATATATGAATGAAGTCTTATGAACTTGCTCAATTATATTTTATTAACTCGTTATGTTAAGCATATTAACTTCAGCCTATAAGTGGTCAATGCTTTCTAAATGCATCATAGCACAAGCACGATACGTGACCACTCTTGAACAAACACTCCTTTGACACATCGCGTTATCAGCATATTCCTCTAATTAGCCATCTCCCAAAAGTACATTGCGCATTAAGCTCACAAAATGTTGTGTGCGAGAAATGATGCTTTTAAAAATAATGATCAGCCCTTATACAACGAGGCTGTGCTTAGTACAAGGGGCTTAGAATCTAACCATCCCCAAATATATAACTGCTATATCTGATATATATTTTTTATTGCTTTGTTGGGCATTACTTGCAGTTCTGCTTAAACATTTATAAGGCAAGGAAACAAAAGAAGCATCAGACATAATGCCTTCAAGAAAAGGCTTCGTCATTTTATTATGCTTCTATGCAAGAGCGAATTATATCACACGTGGACTGGATAAATCATTCTCCTCCAATTAAAGCACAGTATCAAACATTTAGCTTAAAACCATGACATCAAGTTTAAAATAACAAGAATTTGTGTGTACATTTTGTATATGAAACCTACAGGGATTGAATGGGACGGGAAAAAGGGTGAAGTACATTGGTCACACTGCAAGGTATCAATCTTAGGGGACAAGGACGGTAGCATCTTTTATACGTTTGCATGCTAAGAATGGAAGTCATAAGAGTTGCACTAAACTGCTTATAAGGTTACCTCCCCCCCCCTTTTTTAATGATATTTAACGCCCGTTTTTACTGCTGAGGCATCACAGACGGTGGACCCTGATGATATATGAGATGAAATGATATATTGTGAAAGAATTTTTATTTTATAGAAAGGAAGCGTTCCAGGCCTCAGTTTAGGGTACCTCCCCGGCATTTGCCACTGAGGAAAACCTGGAAAAACCTCAGTGAGGGGGGCGGTCCTAGTGGGAATGGAACCTCAGACCTCATGCTCATGAGGTACGCGCCTTAATGACCTCGGCCACCCGTTGCGATTTTCATTTAATGTCTGATTATTATTATTTTTAGGAGGGAAATAATTTTGAAAGTTAATCGGCTCAGAAATGCCGAGCACTGCTGCGTCGCCACTCACCGATCTTTCCCAGAAACTCCCGCGGCTTAAGTTAATTCTTTACGACGGGAAAGGAGCTGGTGGTTCGCCTTGTAAGTGCTGTTTTTGTTGTCTCGTGACAATATACCAGATATTATTTTCGATTAGCGTGAGATTCTGATGCAATAACCCGTTTCTAGAAGTCCAGACGAATTTACTTCCCGTTATTTTTACCAGCGTCATTACATCAACCTTGAACATATCTGTTAGTCATGCGCAGAAACAAACAGGAATATATTTCTCTAAATGATTCATAATTAATGTAGCGCCGCAAATGCAGAATTCCACATAACTAGCCCGCTTTTAGTTAACTGGTCAGCTACAGCATATTCCAGTTCATTTGTCAAACAAGGAAACTCCCTAGAGTAGCATTCTTTAATATCCTTGATCGCGGACCCATTTAATGACTTCTCACACTACAATGTAATTCAAAGTTTAAAATGTAAAATTTTCATCCTATATGTTTTCTTTAAGATGTACCTCACTGGTTTACTAAAACAATTTGAAGAATCGCATTTTATACTAGTGCACAGGCTTACAAACATATCTTTCGACTTATACAGAGAATAAATTATGAAAGACAAATGAAGAAATCTTCTTCATCTCTTACGACTTTATTGATAGAGAGCAGTAGTACAGCGGAAGGGGGACATGTGATCAGCATACACCCTGCGTCACCTATCACGTGACTCTCTAGAACGAAGAACGCCATTTCTCCATCAGGCAGCGCCGCAGTTATCCTCACTAGGCTTGGGAGACCTCCCTAACTTAGGAAATTCCTAACTAAGTACTGGAAATAGAACCCGGGCCTCCGCAGCAGTTAACTAAATCAAGGAAGTGGTCCCAATGAAGAGATGATATTCTTGGAGTCAGAACAGACTATAGAAAAGTAAATCATGATGATTGGATTGGATTTATTTAAGGACGCTCTTTAACATCTAAAATCATCAGGGCGTGAAACGGCCGATAAAATTTGCTTAGATACCTCTTCTTTCAGGTTTGAGGTTCTTTTACGTACCGTAAATCTACAATACGGGACCTACGGCTTACTACCCTTCCAAAGGAAGCCATCCTTACTTAGGATTTATGTGCCCTGGACGGATTGAACTCTCCATCTTAGACCTACGAGGCAAGTATGGTTACCACTAGACCTCCAGGACTTACATGATGATGATGATGATGATGATGATGATGATGATGATGATGAAACAGGAAAGAAACGGAAAGATGACGAAAAAGTAAAACAAATGACACACAGTGAAGAAAGGAAGGCCACTGAAAGATTTTTTTTGAGTAGCGTTTAATAACTACTGAGGCATCACAGGCGGTGGACACTGATGATACATGAGATTAAATGATATATTGGGAAAGGATTTTTTAAAGGGAATAAACATTTCAAGGCTAAGTTTAGGGTACCTCCCCGGCATTTGCCATTTATGAGGACTTGGAAAACCTGGAAAAAACCTCAGTCAGGGAGGACAGTTTTGATGGGAATCGAACCCCGGACCCCTCGCTCACGAGTCCTCCAATGTGATAGCAATACGGAGAACGTATGAATGTGAGGAAAGATTCAACAAGGTTTTATTTTGTTAATTATGTTACGCTTAATTATAGATTTTGGGTACAAACTATTAATAGAATTATGATATTTTTACTACTGGGGCTTCACAGATGATGGATACTGATGATACTTGAGAGGAAGGCTTCTTTCCCTATATATGGTAATAAAGTTTGCTTTCTACATATCAATATTTTATGGTCACAAGTCATTCTGATGTTTGGCAGTTGTTTAAAAACAAGCATTTCGAATGATAGTGAAACATTTAAAGATTGGAGTTCGTACGGTGATTCTTTTTTTTTTTTTCCCTTCCTCCCTTAAAGGAATAGCAGCAAAAGAAATTCACGAGAGGATTTAGCCTACATTGTGTGACACATGCCTTTCCATAAAACCGTTCAACTATGAATAAATGAGTCAACAATCATCGCATGGCCATACATTGCTAATGTTGTTGATGAATATCTAACAAAAATCAATGTGAAGTGTGGCCCTCATCATTCCTATAGTTCAGATTTAGCCCCAAGTGACGCCCCCTCTCTCTAAATTACACAAACGGAGTGGGAGGCATTTTGTATCTTCAGAAACAGTGGTGAAGACTGTGAAAGCGATTCTTGAAGGATCTGTCAAAAATGGTTTCCAGCAAGTCTTTGAGACTTACAGAAACGTTGGGACAGGTGCATTGCATCCAACGGGGACTACTTTGAGAAAGATCATCAGAGGGTGAGCACAGGAATGTTGTCCAAATAAAAGTATGATCATTCTTCAACAGCCTTTGTATATAGAAATATCATCTCGACAAAAACGTTCACTAGCCAATGCATTTTGGAGGATGGAGTGCAGAATCTTGATGATAGAATATAGGCCAAACACGACGGATATACAAGCAATTGGAAAGGTCATTCATGAATGGCAGCCATGGCAAAAACGGGTATATTTTGACAGAAAATCGACACTTTTGGAGAGTTATTTGCTGTGCTTGATCCTCTCGTAGCTTGATCTGTAACGTTCTCGATGATGCCTGCATCTTAATATCTAATGATGGTTTGCCCTTTTGGAAGGAACCTGCAGGAACCTGCAACGTTCATCCTAGAACATTGTTTGATCACTTTCGCAGTTTCCTTGGGAACAGAGGAGCTACTCTGTTTGAACTGCTGTTTCGTCTCAGGCTTGCAAGTTTCACCAGCGGTGAAGAATATTTTCACAAATCCCTCCGGATCGTCCTCAAACACCTCTACATTTCACTCCGACAAAAGACCCTTCGTTCACTTTGGTCATTGGTCAGAAGTATTGAAACTCAACGTGCAGAAATCTTCATCTGAAATTGATCATGGGCAATTTGTTCAACCACTGCATTTGACATGAGCTGTGTCTGCCATAGTTACCTTGTGTGCTTTGCGTAACTTTATTTTGTCATCTCCTTCACCTCAGCGAGCATCATCTTCGGTGCTCGTTCTTTGGACCTACACTTCTCTTCACTGTGGCATTTTCACCCAGTGTTGTAGGCAAGTCGTAGATGTTTATTGCTGTTCTGAGCACCTCTCGGGCTCTGTAAAAATACATACAAAAGCATAAATAACGAAATTTGGTATACATACGTATTATCGAGAGGTTAAAGAAAATTTATACAAGTATTTGGAGAAATTGGGTCAAAAATTAGTAGAATTGTATGGAAAGTAAAGATGGTTCAGGATTATTTATCAATAGCTGCAGTACAAATTGAACATGTGATTAGAAGATCAACAAGACTACAAATGTTAAATTCAACAAACAGTGCTAATATATGAGGAAGAAGGAGAGGAAGGAGAAGAGACGAGAGAAAAGTAGAAGAAGGAGCGGATGTATAGTGAGGGGAGTTTGGGGTGTAGTCCAAGAGGAAAGAATTTATTTATATTTAGCAAGAACAACGATAGGGAGATAAGTCTGGGTATAAAAAGAAGAAACAGATAAAAGAGATTGTTAAAAGAATTTTGACAACTATAGGAGTAGATGTGAGGAGGAAAAACGATATAGGAGACATAATGAGAGAGGGTAATGCAGAAGAAGAGGAGGAGGAGGAGGTGAAAGAGGTGTGAAGTTTGGAGAGAAAAGGAAGATGAGCTGCAGGACTACTTATTTTACGATAATGGTGAGAAGGGGAGGAAGATGAATTGAGAGGGAGGTGTTACAATCCCTTATGAGAGGAGGTGTTTAGGAACTGCAGCTAACGGACCTTGGAACAAAATAATCCTAGACCGCAGTAGAAGAGTCATATGTTAAAGTGTTCTCACGTAGCAGCCAGCCCATAGGTTTTAGTGTAAGATGATAGTGAGGGTTTAGTGATGGAAAAGTGTAGAAGTAAAAGTGAATAAATGAAGACTGTAGATGCATATGCATATGTAATGTTTTAATGTTAAAAATACACACATAATTAATTAATAAGAAAGAGTAACTTTTAACATACACGATTGTATGTTAAAAGTTTAAGTTGAAGATTTGAATAAATAGTCAGAAATTTAGGATAGGAGGGCAGATTAAAATTAGTAGTTACGGCTGGTAACCAGTCATTTTTGATACTGGGTACTAGTATTTAGATTAATTTTAATTATTTTTAATATAATAACGTTAATTTTTACTCTAATCTTAATTGAAATTGTAATAATGGATGTGTAGCATATCTATAAACAAGTAATGAATAAGGTAAAAATAACAAATAATTAAAAACAAATAGTAAGTTAATAATAATTATATAAATGATAAAACATAATTTTTTGTAAAATATATTAATAGATTAAAAATATAAATACAATTAAATGTTAATTGAAAATTGTTGGAGTTGTAATTGAGAATTTATTAGTTGTTTGTTTAGTAATTATATTTAGTTTTATTACATTTTATGACATTATTTTGATGCATCATAATTTTCATTATTACAAAACTTGGAGTGTTTGTACACAATATAAGATGAAAATCATATTTCTAACTTAAGCGAGTGAGGAGATATTCACATTTCTTATCTCGGTAGTGTTTCTACCAGACACGCTGTATATTATAAATGTATAATGCAATTGCCCCTACTGGCCCCCTAGTGGGCGCCCGATATAGATTTGCATAGGCATGCTGCGATATGATGTCTTTTTATTTTTCTTGCGATCGCGATAATGCTACAGATATCACGAGTTGTAGAGCATGATACGAATACCTTTGCTAAAAATGTCAGTGCCTTTTCGGGAAGCAGCTAGATGCTGCGTAGCCCCTGAAGACAATGTAATCTGATGAAACCGGTTACTCAAACTGGAAGGGAACTTGTCAAAAGATTTATTACTGAGGCTCCCTGTTTTGTTTCCAGCAAGCTCCGTGAACTTTAAAATATTCATCATAACTTATGCCTCGTTTGTTGAAAACAAGTTGACGACGCGATCTTGGCGAGGCAGAAGGCACTTGTTGGGTCAACAGCTGTTGATAGAATTTCCGATCTTCGTACACCAGCATATTCATTAAGATGTTTGTGACCAGTTCAAGACAAGGAAAATGACATTGTTATATACCGGAGGCATTCAATAAATACGAGCGCTGTTCAATAAAGAGTGATCATACATTTTTGACAATATACCTTTACTCAGGCTCATAAATTTGACCATCTTTCTCAAAGTTGTCCCCGTTGGATGCAGTTCCAGCTTTCCGCCAGTCTTCAAAGACATAGAAACCATTTTTAGACATTTCCTTCACTTCCTAGACAGTTCCGCAGCCTTCATCAGTACTTCTGATGATGGAAAATGTCTCCCACGAAGGTGTGACTAAGGACAAATGTTTCACTGGGTTAAATCTGGACTTTAGGTAGAGTGAGGGACACATTGCACGTTTATTTTTGTGAGGTAATCAGCAACAACATTTAAAATGTGCGGCCATGCATTATCGTGTTATAGGACATTTCTGTAATTTTGCTTGGTTACAGTTGTGTGTGCATGCTTTAAGGATCGAAATGATGTAGTCAAGTATCATCAGTAGTGAAGAAAATCCACCGTCTTTAACTGCATCAAACCTGCAGGCGAACGTCCTTTTGTTTGGAAATCAACATTTTTGGAAACCACAATTCTCATTTACAACTTTTTACTGTGCGATTTTTAAGTGTTTTTACTACTGAGGCATCATGATACATGAAATGAAATGATAAATTGGGAAAGGATTTTTTTTTTCATAAAGGAAGCGTTCTAGGCCTAAGTTTAGGATACCTCCCGGCACTTGTCATTTTTGAGGACAGAGGGAAACGTGAAAAGGCCTGACGGTTCTGGTGGGAATCGAACCCCAGACCTTCCGCTCGCGAGTCCGTGCCACCTATGGCGGTACAGTGCGAGCAGTGGCGTTTTCCCCCGCGGCGCGGGATTTTTCCCATTAACGAGCCCTCACTCATTTCTCGCGCCGTGGAGGGGATAGCTTACGTGTTGATCTTGGTGACTGTCGCAGTAGTAGCGCAACTGTTCCCAGGTGTGTGTTGTGTTGCCCCTTTCTTTTCGACAATATACAAAAAGTGTATTATGTATGATGTGTTTACACCTGCACAGCGGTCTTTATATACGATTCATATGTGTTAACTCAGTCATAGGATCTTTATTCAGCATTCTGTTATTAATGTGAACACCATACTAATCCTCCTTTTCAGAGAATTAATCGACAGCGAGTCAGATCAAACAAAAGTTGTTTGGTTTTATTCCTAAAACAAAAACCCGTTTAAAAATAATTTCGGTTCATATTTTTAAAAATTAGGTTGGCCTTGAAATGACTTTGAAACATGCACTAAATAAAATGTAACCAGTATCGTTGATGTTACCCTTCAAATGAAGAAACATTCAATTTAAATACTTTCTTGAAAACGTGTTGTTTTCAAGATAATCAGCTGGAAAGTTAAAAATAAGTAAATAAAAAACCTCCATATATCCATTGTGTTGGTCCCGTAGTTACTACAAATACAAAACTAAAACTCATCCCCTTAAAACACTCTTGCTGCATTAAACTTATAGTTTCCCTATTTTGAGGCCTCAAGCGGGATACGCAACATTCTGATAAATGCGAGATGTTCGCAGAAGTACTTATTTTCCCGGATATTGTGGAATGTGTTGCTTTGCAGTATCTGCGGCACTCCAGAGGGCAGACATGTCGGTGCGGAAAATGACGCAACATAATAATTAATGAATGGATCCCGTAGGCCGTGGCCATGATTAATCACGTTCCTTGACCTCGTGACTGCACTCAAGGAAGGAATTCCCCACCTGGAGCACTATTATTAAGAATCTAGGAGATTAAATACATTTCAAGCCATTTTCTTCATGCACTAGACAACATATGGGATTTCCGTCTAACACCCGGTAAAAATTAATGGGCAATTTTAAGTAACAAGGACTTCTGTTGCAGTAAGAACAAGCCATCTTTGAACATAGCTCGGTGCATGGTTTAAAATGTTTAAAGGGCGGAGACAATCAATTTCGAAGAAAGATGGATCCGGGCCTCCAATGACGTAAGAAAATATTCACCGATATGAGAGAGGATCGTTGAGCACTTTCAGAAATGAAACGTGTGGGTTCCACAACATCTGATTCGCTGCTTGCAGGTTTACTGGAAGATGATGTTACAGGAAGATAGGAAATTTCGTTCAAAGCCGATGAACTTGCATACATAATTTCGGTCCTGAGAACAAACTGCGAAGTTCTGTGTGAAAATCTCGATCATCACCAACACAAAGTGGTTGCTTCTGCTGGGACAGTTAAGGTCATCTCTTTTTCCATATTCAAGGAATGGTTTACTAGCTGCACACAACTATAACTGGGCAATATTACAAACTGTAACACGCAAAAGACCACATTCAACAAACTGGATGCTGCACCACGATAATGCACGGCCACGCATCGCAAATGTTGCAGAATATCTCACAAAAATGAATGTGAAGTGTGTACCGCACCCTCCTTATAGCCCAGCTTTAGCCCCAGGTGACATTTCTTTTCCCCAAATTAAAGAACTTCTTCTAGGAGGCATTTCCCATCATCAGAAGCGTGGTGAAGCTTACAGAGGGGATTCTGAAGGATATATTAAAAATAATTTTCAAAATGTCTTTAAACGAAGCACTGGAACAGGTGCATTGCATCCAACGGGGACTACTTTGAAAAAACTAATAACATTATTATAATGAGAAAAGGTATATTGTAAAAAAGAAATGGTGATACGTCATTATTGAATAGTAGTCATATAAATACGAATTTTGTGAAATATGACATCTCTAGGCATAAAATCTTTTATGCAAAAATTTTAAAAAAAATTCGGTATTTTATTAAAATTGCATTTTTGTAAATACATAGAATTGAACACATTCAGATGCAAAACTAAACGATAAAGCATTTTCAGCTAATCTCGTCAAAATAATGAAAACAAACGAAAAATAAAATCGTTGTGAATTTCTTTAAACAAAAGATATATATATATATATATATATATATATATATATATATATATAAAGTTTTAGATTTGTGCTCAAGGTTAACGAGTATAGAAAAACAGATAATTTCATGCTTAGAAATAAAGTACCTACCCCGATCGCACAGCCAATATAAAGAAGTACAGCTGTGGACCAAATGGCAAGACTCTAATGTTATTTAATTTAACGAAATTATTATTATCCGAGATCTTTTTTATGTTACATCAAAATAATTGTAACACATTTTTGGTCACAGAAAGAGAAAGAGAGATTTTTGTTGATTTGTTTTATTTATGGACGCACTTTAACATCTCAGGTCATCAGCGTCTCATTTAGATCAGGGCGTGAAACGGCGGACAATTTTTGCTCAGAGTCCTCTTTTTTCAGGCTTGAGGTTCTTTATCGAGTCGTACATTTTGGGCATGATTAAGAACCTCAAGCCTGAAAAAAGAGAACTCTTAGCAAAATTTGTCGGCCCTTTCACGCCCTGATTTGAATGGAACGCTGATGACCTGAGATGTTAAAGAGCGTCCGTAAATAAATCTAATTAAAAAAAAAACTAAAATAATGCTTCCATTGTTTGGACTACTGGTTTGTTTTGTGTGTAATAGTGCACCCATGTTTCATCGCTGGTCACAAACTTTGTCGAGTGATTTACACTCTTATTCGCTTTTGATTCTGAGTCAGCAGTTATGGCACACATTTTGCCGATAATTTCTGAACAATTCTTCCCTAAAAATGTGAAATGCACGATCCCTAAAATGCCCAGAACATCAGCAATTTCCGACATCTTTAATCGGCGATCTTCTAGAACCACGTCGTGCACCTTGTATGACGGACTTCGGTACTTCGCTGCGTGGGTCATCTTCCAAATTTTCATGCTGAGTTTAAATTCCATGGTTCACTTGGAAACGGTTGAAAATGATGGTGCAGAGTCCGCTACAGTGTTTGTTATATGAATATCTGTTGCATTCATACCCTTCTTCAACAAATACTTAATAACTGCACGATGTTCGATATTTATCATTTTTCCGGTATACACTGCAAGAGCCTAGCTATAGCTACTAGATTCTTGATCAATCCATGTATTATTGCGTATTATGGGCAGATGACGGTTTTGATAACAACACTTCTTCAGAACTACTGCTGCAATCTGTCGCTTATTTCGAGAACTTTTAATGTTACACCTGTACATAATTGTTTTCAAGTTAAGACTAATTTGTAACGTTTCTTTCTATCCCATTTAATGTAAATAGGCCAATATATCTCTTGCTATATCGCGAGGCCTTCTGCGGCTTTTTGCCAAATGAGTCTTCTGTGGAAGAAAGTTCAGAAAAAAGAAATAAAGAAAAAAATTTCTGAGACAATAAATAGAATTATTCCTCATCGTAGACCTGTTATTACTTTTTTAGTATGACATCCTTGATATGTTCTTTCTCGGATAACATCTCGTCATCATTGAATGGTAGTAATAATTAAGATTATAGCTCCTACAAGCTGTTCCCTTCTGTATATACTTTAACAAAATATATAGAATGTAAACGAAACGTAAAAAATAAACACACAAATAAAAATAGAACAACTTTTTCCTGTCACTTCTTGGTATCATATTGATTAACTTTTCAGCAATTATAAACATTTAATGTACATTTCGCACGCTTCTGTTTTCTTGTTGTTTAATTTGCAATACTTCGTGAAAATGCTAGAGCGCCTCCGGAAGAAAAACCCCTGCTGTTGAAAATTATTGCGCAACTAAGCGAGACAAGGCTAGCCAGTGACGTCACTCCCACAATGCAAGGTGAAGGACGACAAGAGTGCTAAGAGGCTGATAATTAAATACTGCTTGGATGCTTTTAACATAGAAACGGCGTCTGTTTGCTTTAAATTGCCAGATGCTGCAGGCATATTGCGAGGTCTGCATAGTGTCAATTCACACACATTTCAGAACTAGTGGGAGTTTCTGCTGTGGTTGACCAAAAGTACCTAAAAATGTTTTGTCATTAATTCTAACCTCTCTACATAGTTTTATAGCAACGATAGAATGAATAATCTCTGCCTAGACGACAGTGCGGAAGCAAGAATTAAAACTAATTTGGCGCGTGCTGCAAGGAGCGTAGGAACACTTGGCAAAGCTCGGCTTGCTGCCATTAACCCTAACTCGATATGTAACCAAGAAACAGCCTTCATATGAGGGCCACTACGAAAATATTACAAATTTGAGACACTTCAAATTGGGAGTGGGAAGACTCACTCCGACTGTTTATTGTTTTCAAAGTAATCTCCACCACACTCTATACACTTTCTCCTTCTCAAAAGCCTCTTATCAAAACACCCCTTCCTACCATTCATTTTCCTGAAGGGTGAAAAGGTCATTTTCATATACAGCTACAGCCTCTTCAGGGCTGGAAAATCGCTTTCCTCGCATGCCATGCAATTTTTTACCACCGGTAATAATAGCATGGTGCCAGTTCGGGACTATGAGGAGGATGAGTCATGAGTCTGACCTCTGTGCACAGCAGGATGTTTGTCGTATGAGACATCGAGGTGAAGTAGATTCCACTCAGCTTGTGGAAAACTTTCGGCAAGCATATTGTGATGTACTACCGAGCACTAACCGTCCTTTGCTCCTCCAGAGGATGGTGGATCGAGATTTGGAAAGATCCAGATGTTTGGGTGAAATTGGTAAACCTGTGTTTCATCTCCCGCCCCTTCGTCGGATCTCTGCAGCATTTCTTCATATCATTCCGCTTATCAAATTGTAGAGCACCCAGCGGGAGGAAACATTCCTGACATGAAGATGATGGTGCAGGTTTTTTGATACTGCTGGTGATGCAATCTGGAATACTGCTTCCTCGATGTCCTTAAATGTTACGCGTACCATTTTTTTCTACCACGACAACGTTTTCCTCAGTCACTGCCTTTGCCGGACGCCCACTTTCCTCATTCTTGTTCGAATTCTTTTAAATTTTGCACACCAGCGGGGGGAAATGTTGCCCTTGATGGAGCAAGGTCTTCAAAAGCCTGTAGCTAGCACTCTTGAAATCATAAAGAACCATAACGCAAAAAGACTCTTTCTCCAGCTCCATCGTAACGACTGACTGCCTGTGCACGGGAGCAGTTGTTTACCCTCACACTTTGGAATTATGGGTTTGGGGAGGGCTAACATTCACTTTTTTCATTTCAAAACGTACAAAGTAACCCTCGTGTATTTCATTGTTCCGCAGTTTAAATTCATAGAAACACATGGGCGTATCTTCGAGGTGCTCATACTTGGTTGCGCTTCTCGGAGTACTGGGGTAACGGACCGACCAAATTGTCCAAGTATTTATTCCTGCCTTAACCTTTTTGGTTGCGAACTCTTGAAATTTGGATATCGCGAAAATATCGACGGAAGTTTTTAGTCAGCTGTATGGTTGAAGGTATTGTTAGTAATGGCAGATTTTTCTCGAAAGAACATACAGAAGTCACCCGTGGAATGTCAGAGCTGTAGGGTAGAGCGCCAAACACTTGGGAATTTTCCGACTTCCAGTTGTGTGAACAGAAGCACGATCGTGCAAAAGCAGCAGCCTTAGAGTTTCTATTACTGGATGTCGCCACTTCGCTGCCTGAAATAAAAGATCCAACATATGTGTGGCATACTATGCCTCATTCACTGTCATTTCTTCTGACATGCAATCATCCCCTAATGACCTTCACAACTGAAGAAAATCATGAAAAATCATTTCCGAGAACGAAAATCTTGTCCCTTCGATCATTCAACATATAGTTGTGGTTTTTTTAATGGTACAGTATTAAAACCATATTCCATCAGTAAATATTCCGTCAGGCAAGATCGGTTCCTGAAAAAATTAAGAGCAATTTCCTTACACAGTCCTCATTTTCTGTTAGGGAATGTTGTACCCATCTGGCAGAGATTGTCCACAGTTTAAAATGTTGGTTGAATATAGTGTCAATGCTGGCAACACTGATATCCACGTCCATACATTATTTCAAGTTCTCCTCGAACAAGTAAGCATCTCGTTCTGTGAATTGTTCTCTAGATCACAGCCTCCCAAAGCCAATAAGAGCGAGGGACATCCTCCAAAGATTCTTCAAATGATCGAATCGGTCTTTAAATGATAACAAACTATTATAATTATCAATTCTCCCCTATCCCATTCTTTTATAGCTTATGAAAATGTAGAATCTAACCCTTTCTCTAGAAATATCTAAGCTATTGACTCCAGATCAAACTCAATAACATGCAAATTTACTTGTACTGTTGTCTCCTTTAATATTTAACATTCATTATTGGATGTTTTATCACATTTAAACTCAATATTGCCCTAAAATCATTTCCGGAGTAACGCAATGGTTTCTGCTGATGGTCGGAATGACGCTTCATCCGGAAAACTAAGCAAAAAGGATCGCCTTCTCATACTCGTTTATTTTCCGATATTCAAGAATGGTTTACCAGCCTCCTTGGTCTAGTGGCTAGTGTTCTGATTGCTGGCAGGGAGGCCCGGGTTCAATTCATAGTACCTGCTTAAGAATTTTTCTAAGTTACGGACGTCTAGAACGGGATCCAGTGAGGATAATCGGGAAGCTGCCTGATAGGGAGGTGGCGTTCTTGGATCTAGGGAGCGGCGTGATAGGCGACTGGCAGGGAGCCGGCATGCTGATCACTGCCCTCTATAGACGGAGATAGAGGAAGCAGCGGTAGGCCAGGGCTTACCCCGGGCTATAGAGTCAATAAGAAGAAAGTGCAGAAAATTAATTGACCGCTCCGTGGTCTATGGTGGCGCTTGAGCTACTAATCCAGAGGTCCTGGGTTCCAATCGTGGCCAGCTCAAGTTATCTGGGTAACTTTTTTTTTTCTTCTTATCCTGAGAATGTGAATGCCATTTAGCTTTATAACTCCAAGGACACCGAGCTCATTTCCGCCATTATTAGTTCATTTCACTCATCCCTACAGTATTCATGGCCAATCTACAGATGTCGGAGAGTACTAATGCAGTCAAGCACAATATATAAAGCATAAGAAAAACTGAACTAAGGTGTATAGATGAGTGCAGCAAGAGAAGATTACCGTTGGTTTAAGGGAATTCGGAAATAAAAACAACACAGGGAATTAAGAAAGTGGTAATAATCACAGCCCGGAAGTTTCACGCATTTATTTTAGTTAAAACATACAGGCAAAAATGCATTTAAAATACTGAAAATAGGCAGTAATATATTTAAAATAGGCATTTATTAAAAGTGAAACTAGAGAGTAATATCACTCTTTATTAACGAAAATAGGTATTTAAGATACTTAATAATTTCTTTATCACACAAATAAAGTACTTAAGCTTACTTTTCTTGGTTACAAGCAACAATAAGATGTTTTTTCAAAGGTGTCAACTGCCATAGTCAGCTGCTTGTCAGAGAGAACATTTTCCATCATAACGAAAAATAACGTTCTACTTCCACTGAAGTGATTGCAGCATATTTAAAACAAGATATTTCGGAAGGACTTATACCAGTTACAACAGAATATTCAACCTTCAGGACTCTTGGAAAAGTTTTGAATAGTCCTGGCAAATGAGCAAAAGATGTGCAGTGTTTTCTGGTCGAGTTCATTTTCTGTTTATGCGTTTATAGGGGAATCAGGTGAGTATATCTCTTACTTTCTTAGCGGTCACATTGTAGGGACGGTTTATTGTACAGCTCTCGCCCTTCTCACTTGCAATTGTTTGTTACATCAATGCAGCTGAGCAATGGTTTTCAATAGATATTTTTGTGAAGCGAACTAGCCATTTAATTTTTATAACTTTTTTCACTTCTATATATTGAATTTCTTTAAATGCTTGTTAAAAAGCTTAAATAAAGCAAATAAAAAAAAAGCAAAAAAGTTTTAAACCTTAAAATAAGAACAGAAGCCAAAACAGAAACCATACGGAAACATGTTCATTTCTAGCTGACTTAAACATATCTACCCAGATAGAGAAGATATGTTCCCTAACTTGCAGGCTCTGTAGGTAACGATGTAGCACAGTCTTAAGTTATCTCAACTCAAAAGTCCAAACTTCAGACTTCCAATTTGTGTGCACTCTATAGTATGAGCTAATTTTGTATAGAAACCGCGTGTATCAAGAAGGGAATAGTATGCACTTTAAGGAGTTCCTTAAGTGTTTGATCATCTCAGCTTTCTGAGATATAGATACCAATGATATTTAGAAAACAGAAATGCAGAAGAGATATTCCTGCAATCATTTTAAACAGTATAAATAAAGTTTGGTTTGGGTTAGTCCTGTTCTTTGTTAATAATATTATTATATTTGATAATTGCTTTTAGAGTTACATTAATTTAAATGCTGCACTCCCACCTTCCACCCCCCGCTAAATGAAAGACGTGTTGCTGCTGTGAAAGTTCCGAGATGCTTGAGGCAAGAACGAAAGAGTTCAAGATGTGTTAAGTTGGCAACAGCGCTTGGGGACAAGAATGCTGTGGTAGTGTAACTCTGTGGTTTCCCTTTCAGACCACTCCCTGCCGGAGGTTCTAAGAAAACCATGGAACGTGTCTGATGAGCGTTACGTGACGTCACATGTTTACTGCACACAGTTCACTCATAGCGTCATGCATAACTTCATGCAGCCGTTGTCACATGTTACAGAATTTCTACACTGCGTAAAGCAGTACCACCCCGTAATGTTCAGAGTAACGAAGTATCGCGGTGTTAGATTTAAACCTGTTGACATTTCGCGAGAGCGAATTTAGTGCAAGAAACCCATCGTTGCTAAACTTCTTTCAAGCCGTAAGATCAACCCAAAAGTTTCTCGAATTCTTCAAAAAAATAGAATAATAAGAAAAATAAATAAAAATAGAACTCTACTTAAAAAAATACAGCACTAGAAATATTTATTGCATCACCCACAAAATATTTATGTTTTTCATTTTATATTCTTCTAGAAATATCAGTATTTTGAAAAATTACTATAATTGTGTTTCCACGAATAACCAGAATATTTTTAAGTCTAAAAATGTGAAAATTTGATGTTGTTCATCTTTAAAATCTCTAAAAGTACATGTAAATAATAAAATTGAACAAAAATCAAAATTAATAACAAAATATGTAGCCAAAAATTATAATTAAAATTGCATCTACCTGATGAGTTTTTGTTTAATAATTATAACATGAGAGTCGTTTACACATATAAAATAAGTGCTTCTCATCGTAACAATGCTGAATCAGTGACGAACAAGACTCTAATCGAAAACAAATGACCACGTTATACTCAAAAGCTAATGTCAATCATGGCGCCTAAGTTACCTCCCCGAGCCTTCATTACGGCATCTCATCGTCTAGACTTTGAAATTATTATATTTTTGACTTGGTCAAGCGAAATCTCACTAAACCACGCCCTGTGGATGACTTCAACCAGATCTTTCTTATTTCTTGTTTGTTTGCTTTTTCTTTGGTACAGCATTGCAATTTGTCTTCCAAGAATTCTCAAAGAGGTTGAGATCTGGGCTGTTCCCTGGCCATGTAAGGGTGCAAATCCCTTGCTCTTCAAGAAAACTCCTGAACTGTAGCATATAATTGTAACTTTTTTTTTTATCAGAATTGTGTAACAGACTTTGGTAAATAGTACTGTAGTTTAGTAAAAGTAGTAGTGTTTAAGCCAGGTACTCACATTTCTTACCCTAGGACATGGTACAGAGTCGTCCTGAAAAGTGAAAATTTCTGCTGATACAAACTGCTCCACAGTGTTGGCATTAAAGTTTCTCTCTAAAATATAATGAAACTCACAACAAAATATAATTAACTCATCTTTGATGAAAATACATCCCCAGGTCATCACACTTTCTGGGAACTTCGCTGTTGAGTTCAAACATTCTGGCAGAAATTCATCACAGCTACGAATAAATTTTTTTCCATCCCTTCCTCTGACATTAAATTTTGATTCATCTAAAAGTTCACTTTACTCCACATCTCTTGAGTGCAATTTCATGTTCCTTGATCCATTCTATTCGAGATTCCTTCACTTTAACTGTCAAAAGGGACGTTTTCCTTGGCCGTCTAGCAGGTAGATCCATTTCTGAGAGACTGTATCAGATGGTTTTCCTGTAAACCATCGCACTAAAAGCTTCTTCCCACTTTCGTTAGCAGCAATAGAAGACTTAATTCTGTCTCTTCCTTTAATTCTTCCCAAATTCCCAGTTTTCTTGTATTTAGCCAATAATCTTGGCATAGTGGAGGCATTAAATCCTATCTTTGATGCCATATTTCGCGTAGAAAGGTCCTCAGAGGCTGATGCGATAATTACACTCATTTTGCTTGGAATTAATTGAATTCCTTTGCAGCTGTTATTAAACCCACACCAATGACTACTACATTAAAACCAACAATAAAAGAAAGCTATCACAACAATGGAAAATGTTTAGAAGTTCTGTTGCATACAACAATACATAATCACTTATAGATAAAACAAAACTAAAATAGTGCACTATTGTTGACATTAAGTAAGGCAAGTGTAAACACACAAAATGTATACAAATAATTTGCAATAGTGTAATTATTGACGTATATGTTGCATAAATAATTTTATTTGTAAATTACATGAGCAGTTTAAAAGTGAAAGAGATCTTTTCTCATACTCGCTGCTATGCGTTGACGTAGTAACAGCCACTGTCCCTATGTAAAACAATTTATCTAGAAGGAGATGTATGTATGTATGTATGTATGTATGTATGTATGTATGTATGTATGTATGTATGTATGTATGTATGTATGTATGTATGTATGTATGTATTCTGTAATTGGGCTTACGCCTTGTGGTAATGGAGAAATATTTGATTATTTACTTATCGTGGCAAGAGTGAAGGCCATGGGGCCTTCTCTTCCACTTTACCAGACGAAGAAAACTAGCAATGCAGAGTATATTACACACATACACACACACAAATACATAAATATATAATCTTATATAACTTACAGAAAAAAAAACAAATTAGATATATACATGTATACATTATATATATTTTTAAGACAGTTAGAAAGTTGATAAAGATAGTCTTACAATTCTACTTGTTCTTTCATTATTTTTCTCGGTGCGTACAAGGGAGAAATAGAAGGAGGAGGGGGAGAGGAGGAGGAAGAAGAAGAAGAAGAAGAAGAAGAAGAAGAAGAAGAAGAAGAAGAAGAAGAAGAAGAAGATGATGATGATGAAGAAGCGAGAGACTAACTATTGTGATACTTATATTTGAGGAGATGACAATTTAATCTACATTTAAATTTCTTTATTGTCCGACAATCTCTGACTTCAGGAGGAAGGTAGTTCCAGATTCTGGGAACTGACACGCTGAATAAGGTTGAGTAGAAATGTATTGGTGACCAGGGATAGGCAATACAGTCATATTCCGGGTTCGCGGTAGGGACAGATATACACAGCGAGAGGAGATTTACTGAGGGACGGAGACTTTTGAACAGGAACGTCGGGGAATGGAAATCTGTGTTCTTTTAGAGGTAGCCAATATACTTGATTGCGTAGAGGTGTCACATGATCAAATTTACCAGCGTTGAAGACGACACAAATTATGAACACGTTGTAATTTGTCCATCTGCCCGGTATTCGGATTAGAGTACAAGACATCACCATAATCAAAGTGAGACATAACAAACACTTAAATGAGATTCTTTTCGAGACTGAGAGGTAGAATTTTTGCTACATTTTTTAATGTGTGAATCAAGGAAAACAATGAAATTACAATATTTGTGACATGTACTTACAATTTGTTCACATCTACTCTATTTTTTACTATAGGTAAATAAATTAATATATTAACACCGCTGCTGTCAATGTGAGAGAGGATCATCGTACAACATTAAGAATACTTTCAGAAATTCTAAAAATTTCATGGGGTATCACCCACACGTTGGTAAGTGAAAAGTTGCATATGAGACGTGTTTGTACACGGTGGTTCCAAGACTGCTGAATCCCAACAAAAGTACATATTCGGATTTGCATGCAGTTAAAGATGATGTTGAAAGATACGGTACACAAATATAATCACTGCTGATGAAACTTGGCTATGTCATTTCAATCACAGCAAAGTTGTTTGGAAACCATTATCATCTCTAACACTCCCCCCCCCCCCAAATGGTTTTTATGATGGGAAAGTTATGGTCATTTCATTATTCGATTTAAGAATGGTATATGAACAATGCCCTGAAAATTCTGCAAGGCATTACACACACAAAAGGCCACTTTTCCGTGCAACAAACTGGATGCTGCATCACAATAATGCAAAGCCGCATATCGCAAATGTTGTTGCTGAATATCTCACAAAAATAAACGTCAAGTGTGCCATTCACCCTCCATAGAGTCCAGATTTAGTACTGAGTGGCCTTTTCTTTACCCCAAGTTGAAAAAAGACTTTCGTGGGAGGCAATTTTCATCATCAAAAGCAGTTGCGAAGACTGAAAAGACGCTTCTGAAGGACCTAGCAAAAATAATTTCTAGTATGAATTTGAAGACTCACAAAAACGCTGGGACAGGTACATTGCATCCAATGGGGACTACTTTGAAAAAGATCATAAAAATTATGAGGAAGAGTGAATGTATGTTGGCAAAAAAAAAAAAAAAAAAAAAAAAAAACATCATCATCATTATTATCATCATCATAATCACCATCATCATTGTTTATTGAGCTCATTTACACTCATCAGTTCTATTCTAACATCTTATGACTACAGAATTAATTTATTTCATTTCTAATACCCAAGTTTAAAAAGGCAAAAGTGTAACGCTGTGGTTCCAGAGACCAACTTGTAAATTAACCATTTTCAAAGTGCTTCACTATATTTAAGACCAATTTCCATTTGTAATGATAGGCTCTATTTCCAGAAAAATTGTTTTCTACCTTATCCTGTCTAATAAATTGCCTATTCCAGTTGATTATGACACAAATGAGCACTAAATAGAACAGCATTCCTTGCAGCGTAACATTGACAACGTTTGCAGAAGAAGACGACCTTGTAAAAGATAAAATTAATTTATCATGCCAAATAAATGCCGAACGGGAATGGGAGGTAGAATGAGCAATATTTTACGTATTTTAAATAAAATAAACAATGAAAGAAAACCTTAAATTACCATTATTTTTATTCTAGCAGAGACAGCAGACAGCACAAGATTTTCTTTGCTGGCAGTGACGGCGGGCGCCTAAGGAGTTAAGAACAAAATAATTGCGACACACTTGCAGGAATTAATGCAAGTGACAACTGGCATGTTGCCATAGAAATGAAGGCTTCCATTAATGCAGCCTCATGAGGGCACATTCTTAGCTCTTGAACGGGTAAATGGACTGTTTTCCAAATCAGGATATTCTGATGGATGGAATTTACATGTGAGAAAATGTAGTGTCCTGTCCCAAGAAAAATATCACAGTTAACTTAAGGCGAGAGTTTTAGCGAATTCTGAATAAATGTAGCTATTCCGTAAACCCCCTCCTCTCTATAATATATCTGTGTGTGGGGGGAGGGGGTGTGAAAGCTCTAGCGGTCGCAATTCTTTTTTCTCAAAGAAAATCGGTATATAGCCATTAATTAACAAATGATTCGTCCAGTTCGTTAACCAGCAAAATTTGACCATTGGAGGTGCGGGTTAATCTAAGCATATATATATAAGTTTAAAAATCGCTCTAGATGCCGAAATTGTTCTTTCTTTTTCTCAAGGAAACTCGGTATAATAAATTGATAAATATAGTTTCCGTAAATGAGGGCAAACCGGCCATTAGAAGTGGGGATATGCCTGAGAAACCAGTGGAAGTTAAAAGCGAAATTTTAAAAACGCTCTAGCGGTTACACATGTTTTTAAAGGAAACTCGGTATATGCCATTGAAATGAGATTATAAGAAAAATAGTTCTGAAAATCAGTTAAATTGTATTTTTAGGAGGGGGGTACCTAAAACCCAAAATTTGAAAATCGCTATAGCGGAACCGTTATTCGTGTCTACACAACAAAATTCGTTATATATCAGTTAATTAATACAAGGAAAATTAGTTATTAAAATTAAGGACATTGGTCTATTAGGAGTAGGAGTTTACTTGAAAGCCGAAATTTAAAAAGCGCTCTTACGTTTAATTTTCTTTATATTGTTTTAAAATAAAATGAGGAATTAATTGCGCACATTTATAACGTAGCACATGTTTTATATTTAACAAAAGCATTGTCGTGAAGATAGCAAATGTGAAATATGAATCTGACATGAGTCCGAGAATTATATTTGTATGTAAGAGCGCTGAGTAATAACCTTCAGAAAACGTTTACGTTACACGTTTTTACTACTACACCTCTTGTGGGGCCTAAGTAGTAAAAACTTGCGTTAAACACCAATAAAAAGTTTTTACTACAATAGCATTTCAATTGAATTTCAAAGTCATTGAAAATCGGTGTAACTTTGGATTGTTGATTGTGTATATTTGCTTATTACATTGTAATTGTTTATAAATAGTAACATGTTTTTGTTTTATTTGAACATATTCTTAAATACACAAATACACAATGAAACTCCAAATTTCTGTTATATCTCTATTTTGGTGAATGTAAAGATGATATGAGCGTCTCAATTCATAAATATGGTTGCATTTGAAAAATTTTAAAATACTATGTATATCTTTGTCTATCAGTGGTCATATATTTCATTTAATTAATAGTATATCATTAATTTTTGTGGTTTAATCTCATTATTATTATTATTATTATTATTATTATTATTATTATTATTATTATTATTATTATTATTATTATTATTTTTATTATCATCATCATCATCAAAATGTGGTTTCTCTTTTGCGATACTGGTAGATTGCAAGAATTCTTAACTTTGTTTTCCTAATACTACACAGTAATGCCATAACTTATTTCATTTCATTAATTATTAAGGCCATATATTGGATTTTATATTTTTTTAAAGCTACTCTAGTATGTAAGGAATTTCCTTAATTTACGCAGCTCCGGCGTGACGAACTTTTTTGTTCATTGACTGAGATACCGGTAATATAAATTGTTAAAATAAAAGTCATTATAAACAACCAAAGAAGAAGAAAAGCAAAACAGAAAAACATATATCAGAGTTATGCTAAACCAGGGGTGTTCTAAAAATGTTGGTCTGACTCAGAGATGACGTGAAGATGGCCAAATTAATATGACAGTTGTTAAGTATTACGCTTTAGATGGCGCGGTGTAAAGTTTCAGAAGGTAAGTGTAGTCAGTTGTTTGGATCATCGTGTGAACAAATTAGTGTTAACATTTTCTACAAAATGGACGAGTTGTGATTAAGTACCTCATTTAGAAGGATTTAACCTTCAAGAAATACAAAAGGAGTTAGATTCCACATTGAATTTCTTTCCCTTTGTGTTCGACGTTGAAAATGTCGGCTGCTTAATTTAAGCGCGGTCGTACATCCATTTAAGTTGATGTGCAGTCGCATGTTCCAAAATTGCTGCGATCGATTAGATTGTGACAAAAATTCACAATGCCGTTGTCAATGATCGCCGAGTGAAGGCGCCCGAGTTGGCTGACATTGCTAACACCTGGTTAGGCCATGTCCACTGCATTTTACACGGTTTCATGAGTAGATGCTTAGATGTCGATGTTTCATAAGAGTAGATGAAACTTATGGATTCATCGCTACTGGCCAGAGACGAAGAAGTGCAACACTGGGTGGCAACAGGTGAAAGTGCACCGAAGGGAGCAAAAACGGTTCCATCTGCAGGAAAAGTCATGACTATGGTTTACTGGGACTTTCACGGTGTGGTGGTCGTAGACTACCCCCAGAAGGGCAGAACCATCACGGGGGAGTATTACGCTTCACTACTGGACCAACTGAAGGATGTTTTTCAGATTTTCCACGGTTTTAAATGTTCATGGAGTATACTGTCAATGCTGCCAACACTTCCATACTTAGCATTTCAAAGTAATATATCGATTTTCCTTCAACAAGTTCCTCACACTTTGAATTTTTTTTTCTCGTTCACAGCTTCCCTAGGTCGGCCAGAGCGAAAGTTGTCTTTCAAAGTCTCTTGCCCTTCATGAAATGATCGAATTCATCTTCCAATGATATCAAATGAACACGCTCTATAACCATGAACAGCTACCAAGTCATCATGGCTTTTTTTCTCTCTTTCACCTGCTTATAGCGTGTGAAAATGTAGAACGTAAAGTTTTCTTTAGAAATATTCATGATTTTTCACCAGCTATTGACAGGACTGAACTCAACAGATTGTATGACATGACTATAAACGTTTAAACTTGCACTTATGTATATTTTGATAGCGTAAGGCTCATTGTTATCAGCTGCTTTAGTTACATTTTTGTACACATTATTGAGCAACAATGGATTGTAAACTTCATGAATGCTTCTCTTAGTAAATTGTTTACACAAAAATGTGTACGTACGGTCAAAACACAAACAACTCACGTCGCTGTTACAGATTGCCAAACAGCAGCTCGAGGTCTACTTCTGTTCTGCAAAGCGATTACAGCGCCAGCGCCTATAGTTGACTCTGGGGTCAAGGCGTTAGCTGTGCTTCTTTTAATGCCTTCTGTATTACTCTTAATGTTAAAAGTAACATTGTTTGGCACATCCTCCGTTGTCTGTGGAAAATTCCTCCTTTAAAAAAGTAAAGTCGACATGGAAGTTCTAGTTACCCGCTTTGTTTTGGCCACAGGAAGGTCGTGGTTTACGTCAACCAGAAAACTATTTGGCCATTGCGATATGAGCCACTCTACTGCTGAGATTTTCGCGGAAACCGGTTTCGGGACTACCGGGCCTGGACCGGACAAGATTTGCCCACACGTTCTGCCAAATGGACACGTGACTGAGCTACCGTGTTCCTCCCACACACATACAGACTTTGCACCTGCGGCGCTTTGTTTACTGGTGACGTCAAAGTTTCCACTTGTAAATGATACAAATGGGTCTATTGATTGCTTAAACAGCTGATTAATTTCAATGCAACCTTCTGTAAGTGCTGCTCAGTCAACATTAAATGCTGAGAATCGAAATGATGAACGAGTTATCATGCACAAAAGTTGAAGACATTCTGTGTAGTTGATTTGCTTACTCTTTCGCTTGTCATGCAAAAGTGACAATTTTCTAAAAAAATCAGACCAGTTATCTTGAACGTTTCGTATAATCGTTTCATTTGTATCGTTTTGCATTTCTCTTCAACCATTCTATACATCGCTTTCCCCGAATACAAGATAACAGTTTCTTTAACTTTTTCTGTGCCTTTCTTTACATAGAATCCACATAGATAGGGTGCAGATGAACATATTCGTATTGTCACAAACCTGGCCCTCACCGATATCACGTTCTATGTCATTTAGGTATGAGAACGTAAACCTACGGAGTTCACGTAACTGAAAAGTAAGTACATGAGGTATTCTTATATACGCATGGCAGGAAAGGATTTTGTTATCTACTAGATAAATTTAATTACAACCTTTCTGACGAGTTAACCAGTTAGTGATACAAATTACTGCGTACTCATACCTGATGTGCAATTCCTACACATTAGCCAGATCCGCCTGGCTAAAGAAAATGTGGCACGCGTCTGTGCTGTTAGATGATTGTTGCCCCACTGACTGCTTTCTGTTTTCCACGCTTCTTTTTGGTGGGGAGACTTTAAACAATCAGGATATAACAAATAACTGCTTCATCCTAAAATAAATGCTCACTTCCTGAGATTTCCGAAATGTTAAACCGTCGTTTTAAAATAACGAATGACTTCGCAATAATGTAAAGTTAACAATCCATACGATGTGTATGCCACAATATCAAATTTGTGCAAAGTAACAGCTCGACCAGATACAAGAGATTTAGATCACATAGTTTCTGAGCAAAATATTTACATTTTACTATACTCCAAAGTGAACAATAGATGATGTAAAAACACATGACAAGAGCAGCCAAATGATGAACCGAGTTGCTTCTTTAAGAAGCTCTTCACCTGGGACATGGAGGGATGAACTGATACTAATATAACATACAGATGCTAGATGGCGGCTGTAAGCAGAGTGTGGCGAAAGTACAATATTTGTTTGTTGTCAATTAGAGAAAGATGGAAGGCGAGTGTAATGTCAATTGGAAAAAGTGTCACAACTGCAGAAATTCATGGCAGATGTATTCAAGAAGCTCCTGCACAGAAGACCGTTTACAATTGAGTCAAAATATTCGTCATAATGTGAGTACGGGTGTCTTTCAAAAAAAGCGGTCTCCCAGGAACACTGAGGTTGTGTTTCAATTGATTATAGCTAATAGATGCATTTGGTGAACTGGAATGTCAGACAAGTTCGTTCGCGAACCGTCTACACTTTTTTTTTTTTTTTTTTTTTTTTTTTTTTTTTTTTTTTTTTTTTTTTTTTTTTTTTTTACGGTGTGAATATGGAACATGGATTACACAGGACTTGACACAGGCACAGAAGGAGAAAAGGGTTCAGGTCTGTCGTCTGTCGGCTACTGGAAATGCCTACTGAAGATCCCGATTTTTAAAGAAGCTGATGACAGCAACGCTATCTAACAATAGAAAAGAAAGTTCAATTCATGCTTAACACACACCTCAGGCAAGATGTATTGCTTCAACAAGATAGTGCGCACACTGCAAAGTTGGCATCGCTGGGGTTCATTGCTGTGCCACCATATTTACCGGATCTCGCTTCATGGCTGCGAGAGAAACAATTCAACAAGGAAATTCAGGTAGAGAGATGATATGGTACTCCCAAACAATGGTTTCCCAATATGACAAAGGTGCATTGACGTTGATGGGGAGTATTTTGAGAAATTCCATGTGCATTGAACAATGTTGCATAAACAATTAGGTACAAAAACTACTTTTGTAAATAATTTCCATATACCCTAGTATAAGGCGGTGCTCCATCTTGTGGCTGTTTTGAAGTTCTTGTAACATCTCAAGATATTGTTGACTGCTAAAAAAAGTAATAAGTATTACATTAAATTGTTAGGGACGAGGACATTTCGGAACTTCAGCCTTGCTTAAGGACTGTCCGTTTGTACCTACGCTTGCAACGAGGAACATTCGGGATGAGGTGAGAGAAGCACCAGGCGGCCAGGAACCCAGGAGTGGTTAGGCGCGCAAAGTCGCGTTCTCTAATAATTTTCCGGAAATAATATCGCAACGCCGACTATGCTCCCCTCCAAAGAGCTTGAGACGCTTCCATACTAGATACCGGGAAAAAAACCTTTACAAAGTGCAAGTTACTGTTACACCGCACATCACCCACTTGTCACGTCACTTTCGGCCTCCCCGCATGGAGATGATCATGTTTACACTATTCACAGTCTCCCTGCCTCATTGCTTGGTCAATACAAAACTACAATTTTTATCTTGGGTAAATTATGTGTACAAAAAAGGATTGGGTCCGCTGGGAGCAAGTGCCCGTGGCGGAAGTAGGATGTAGCAATGCCGCGCATTTCTGATACACTTGGGAGCTTCAAGGTGGAAGATGGTATTATTTGACAAGCACTGCATTTTTTCTGTTTTCTTGCAGATAACCTGTAACCTCCAAGTTTATAAGTTATTAACCTTCCTTGTTACAATAGCCAGTGCGAGCATTACTAAAGAAATGTATTATTATACATATTTTAAGGAAAACCTTAATAATTTAAATAAAATATGCTATACAGTTTACAATAACTAGTTTAAAAATAAAATTTTATTTGTTTATTTATTTACCCGGCAAGAGCTAAGGTCTTGGGCCCTTCTATTCCACTCTACAGACGAAAAAACCCAGCAAAAAATTCACATTGTTATATGTTTGTTGCACGTAAATATTACATGCTTTTAATATAGTTAGAAAGTTGATAAAGACAGTGTTAGAATTCCACTTGTTCTTCAATAATGTTTCTCGATACAAAGGGGGAAGCGAGGAGGTGGAGGAGAAGAAGAAAAGAAGGAAGAAGAAGCGAGAAACTAACTGCTGTGATTCCTACAGTTGAGATCACAAGTTAATGTACGTTTAAATTGCTTTATTGTCCAACAATCTCTGACTTCAGGAGGAAGGGAATTCCACATTCTGGGTACTGGCACGCTTATTTAATTTTACCATTTAATTTTTGCACATCCAAAAATCACTCTTTAAATTTTCATGCCTTAACAGGTGATTTTAAGCACTCTTTTACGTCCTTTTAACTACTGAGGTACCACAGGCGGTGGACACTGATAAGATAAAATTATAAATTGGTTTTATGTTTAAAGGGGACGTTCCAGGTCTAGGTTTATACCTTCCCGGACACCGCCACTTGAGGCCGAGGTCATTACGGCTGTGAGCGGGAAATCTGGGCTTCATTACGGCCAGGAGCGCTCTCCGTGACTGAAGTTTTATCCAGGTTTTCCTCAGTCCTCATAAATGGCAAATGCCGGGGAGGTACCCTAAACTTAGACCTGGAATATTTCCTTCCTTTAAAAAAATCCTTTCTCAGTTTATCATTTCACCTCATGTATCATCAGTACCCATTGCCTGTGGTGCCTTGGTATAAAAACTGGCGTTAAACCCTATTTAAAAAAAAACACCTCCTCGGAATTTGCAATTTATGCGAACTGAGTCGGTTCTAGTCGTCTAGTGGTAACCATAATTGCTTCGTAGACCCCAGATCGCGGGTTCAATCCCGGCCAGGGTCGATGACTTTCCTTCGAGCATAAACATTCGAATATGTTTTCCTTCGGAAGGAAGTAAATCTATGTGTCGTAGATTTACGGCAAGTAAAAGAACCTCAAGCCCAAAAGAAGAGACTCTGAACAAAACTTGTGGCCAGTTTCATGTCCTGAATTGAATGGGACGCTGATGAACTGAGATGTTAAAGAGCGTCCTTAAGTAAATCAAATTAATAAATGATAAGAGGACTGAGGAAAACCTGAAAGAAAACCTCAGTTAAGGAAGATGGTCCTGGCAGTAATCGAGCCCAGATCTCCCTTATCTTATCAGCTGATGATTTCGCAGTTCCTACAAATGTTTAAAGCGTACTCTTAAATCAGTTCAAAGCGTCCGCTTTTCACTTCTTACGTCTGTTGTGTACAGTTTTTGGGCGCGATGCAGGTGTTTAGGGCTAACTGGTAGAAAACGTAGTGCCATTTACGGCTGTGTCACTGGCACGTGACGCTCAAGGCTCTTCAGGAAACATTCATCCCATGCTCGATACCTGGCTGGACCACTTGTTGAGATTTTGTTTCTATAAACAAATTCAAGGTCTTGGTGGATTTTCTTTCTTCTTCCTCCCTTCCACGTCGTATTTCTCCCCTCTACTTAACATTCAGCGAGGGTGCGGCGCTGTTTCAGAGGCGGACCTTGAATCGATGCCAGCCGAGCTCTCGCGGGACTACATGCGTAGCTTCTTCCAAGGACATCCACTGGTAATAATGTAATCGATTTTTAAGCTTTGGCCACTGTTCCTCTGGTGCCACTGAAAGCTAATGGCATACTTTGTGGGTGATTTATGGCCCAACAAATTGTGTATGTTTGACTAGATGGACTAGCACAAATGTGCCAAAATGGTAGTAAATAGTTAAAAAATAACCATATTCATATAAAACATGTCTCCTTATTTAGAAAAAAAATATGTTTATTTTTAATTCAAATTTTACTTTTTCATATAATCGCTTTCTTTGCCCAAACATTACCATAAGGGTATTTCCATGTTTCATTTCTCCTCGTAACTAATTTTGTCCCGCGCAGAATTATGTTCCGCAGCAAGACCTTGACAGTTAGGTATATCTTATATTTGCAATGTGCAACTTTTTATCTTTATTATTTTTCATTTCAAATGTTCATTTTTGTATTTCAAGAGAATGCAAAGTGGCATTAATGCACAGTTATACAATGTAATAAACACAGATGTGTATAAATGTAAATAAATACAAATTTAACACGGAAAATACAGAACTCAAAAGCGCAAAAATACAAAGGTGAATAAAGTTATCATAGGTTTCTATGTATAAAAACTTAAAATATGTAAATTATTATCTGGTATTATTATACCTTGTCCTAGTTTTCATTGTCTGATTCCTGCTGAACACATTGTTCGCAGCGTATTTTTGTTGGTACACCTCACGCTACGTGGTTGGTACACCTCACAAAGTGCGACACGTAGTACATGAATATTTTGTCTTCCTGTTTTATTTTCTTGTGCAAAGAAACATTTCCTAAATTCTGAAAGTTATTTACTGGCTCCTCAGGCATTCCTGAGCCTTCTAACCTTTGCACTCAAGTTGAGATAAATTTTGCACAGGCTAATCTGGCCTTCTTGGTCTAGACAAAATTGCTTTAACTGGACATGCTTTTCTGGGTATTAGCCTGGAAAACTAGACACCAACAAAATATTCATTAGCGGGAAAAAGAGAACAAGAGACCACCTGTTCGTCTTCCTTGATGCTGAAAACACAGCCTTCATAGTGTCAATGCCTCCTTTGGTGAGGTTATGGATCGGCTTTTTCGATTCCCCTGATGTTTCGTCTACAGAATCAGAAAAATGCACAGATGAGAGCAGAATGACCGCACGATTTTTTGGTACATATGACAATTATGTCACCTTTTCATCAAAACTAAAAATACCACTGCATTCTTGCGATGTTTTCCTTCGGTGGAAACCACAGAAATTTCCCTTTTATTTTTTTCTCGGTGTGGCAACTATGGACAGTCTCTGACGATGAAGTTCCGCTGCTAGGTATTGAACCGAACCAAATGTCGGTAGTGACGTTGCTCCTGATATAGGTGCAACTAACCGTAGAACTATTTGATGCAGTGTGTTGTTCTGCTAGAATGACCCAGTAGGTTACTGTCCAACACTTCCATGTTTGCTGTATTAGAAAGTCTAGCTTCACAAAGGGCATTTTGTGTCAAATTTCGCTGGTTTTAATTTCATGAACATTCGAAAGCTGCAGCGTCCTCTAAAGGATTCTAGCATTTCGTCATTAGTTCTCTTATAGAGAAGTTACTCGTGTAGTTTGTGTTGAAGCATTCAAAAACATCTCTAATAGCTTGCCTCATTTATGCTAGAGAAGTGCTATCAAAAACAAAATCAAACTCTATCAAGCGGCATTGTTGCTGCGAAAAAATCCACTCCTGTACCATCCAAAATTTTCGAGTAACGTCTTCGTGATTCCAGCAAGCAGGGCCTTTATTTCGGCGATATTGGTAACCTGAGCATTTCTCTCTGTACTGTAGTTTTCCCTTTATCTACAAATCCTCTAATTCGTATATTTCATGATTTTTTCCAACATGTCGTTTGGTGGGGGGGGGGGGTAATACTCCATGTCTCGATTGGTGTACTAGTTTGTTTGGCTTGTCCCTTGACTGCAGGTAAGTGAGTTTGTTCTGCAGCCTTGCTCTGACAAGGGCAGTACATAAACACTTTGTAGTGTTGTCCTTCCCAAGGGAACACGGTACATCAGCAGGAAAAACAGTTGCATTGATTGACGCGAAATGTTCACTTGTTGATCGGATCTTCGTCATCTCTTCCGGAATCATGATCGCTATTTCCCACAATGTCCTGTTCAACTTCATCTACTTAATCGTTTTCATCGTTGTTCATAATTTCTAATATTAAATTACGAATTGTTTGTTTTCCTTCATAATCATCCAGATATGCTGAAATATTGTACAAAGGCAAACAAGTGTGTTGCTGTGGAATTATTCCCCGCACACACCACGCACGGTTGACAAGAAGTGAACAGTAATGCACAACGGATCAACAAACACTGAATGCTGTAACAAATACCTGATAATGGAATTTGAAAAGGCAGCTAAACAAAGGAGCCGCTTCCTATTGTTGGCAGAAAACGTTTTTTCACAAATATCGTCGAGTGCAGAACGAAATTCCGCGTGCGATAATGCGCATAGTGAAATTGAAGAGTGATGTACTAATTTTAAGTAAGCTCTGTGACGCACTTTACATTCAACTGTTAGTTATGCTTAATACCAGGCCAGCGATGCGAGGGAGCCCAGGTCTACATGAAGACATTATTTCGATTTTGAATAGCATATTTTATTCATGCACTCCAAAGGTATACAATTTACAGTATTCTTATAGCTTTGTTTATGTCAGCATTCAAGTTTTAAGTTGTATTACTTTCTTTTTTTCCGATGCCGCAACGTTAAACGTTAATCCCCACCCCGTTACGTCCTCGTCTCGCACGAATCATCAACTTGCATACGCAACAATGATGTCTATGTCTGTAACGTATATAATAATGTACTTTTTAGAATTTTTAAAATATAACTTTTAGAAAATGGAGAAATTATATTAATCTCTCCAATAAATGTAATATATACTCCGTATTTATCACAGTTTGTTCTTTTTATTGTTTTTCTTTAACACGTATACGCAAGAATGACTACGAAAGTGCACAACTGGCTTGCAAAGAAATGATTAGTCACAGAAAATCAGCGGTGCGTTAGATGCGGGTGAATAAGTGCGCTCAGTGAATTACATGAGTTTAAACAAATCTAAATATTTAAGCGACGCCCAAGCAAAATTTCAGTTGTGAAAGAGAAGTCTCGTTAAGAAGTTAAAATAAATTTATGTATTTTTAAAAAGTATCGGTGGGTCCATTCTAAGTGCTAGTGGTAGCAACTGTTCTTTTGTTTTATTTACGGACACTCTTTAACATCTCAGGTCATCAGCGTCCCATCCAGTTCAGAGAGTAAAACCGCCCATAAACTTTTCTCAGGGGTTCTTCTTTCAGGCTTGAGCTTCTTTTACGTGTCGTAGAAGACGCTTTACTTCTCTTCCGAAGGAAGCCATTCTTTGGATTTTTACGATTGAAAAAAATCCATCGACCTTGGAGTGGTAGAAGGTCTGGCAATGAACGTGACAGTTGACAACGTAAGATTTTTTTTAATGGTGTTTAACGCCCGTTTTTACTACTGAGGCACCACAGGCGGTGAACACTGATGATACATGAGATGATATATTGGGAAAGATTTTTTTTTAAGGAAACGTTCCAGACATAAGTTGAGAGTACCTCCCCGGCATTTGTCAGTTATGAAGACTGAGGAAAACGTGGAAAAAACCTCAGTCAGGGAGGACGATCCTGGCGGGATTCGAACCCCAGACCTCCCGCTCAGAGTCCGTGCCTTAACGACCTCGGCCACCCGTGGCGGTTCAACGTAAGATGCAATATAATGAACGAATTTGAATCGGTATTCCCATAGCTATCTGTATATGATAATTTAATCATGGTCGCTTTACTTAAGAATTAAGTGACGAAATAAAAATGAACAATTTTAGTTTAGAGCCCCATCAACTAAAGGGCCTTTTTCGAAAGACCGACTAACAAACGAGTCTTAGTTTTAGTTATTACAAAGTTAAAACATAAACCGAACAAGCAATACATAGGTTTCGGTTACGTTACTCACTAAATCTAAATGCGTGTATTGTTACGTGTGTTGGCTCTTGACTGACCGAGGCAACAAAACTTTTGCAGATGCATGGCGTTATGGTACAATTAAACATTGACAGGCTTTAGGGGGAAAAATATGAAACCTCAGCCATAAATCATATATGCTGTTTAACATACGAGCGATGGAAGAATAGAAGTAAATCCACTGTCACAGTTTTTCAAGAAAATATGATAGTAATTGATATACTGTAAGGATGTTGAAGGCAATATTAACATTGGCTTGTGGTAACAATAGAGATAATTTTTCAACTTTTATTGCACCAATTGCTATATACGAGGGTTACTGGTTAAGTACTGAGACACGGAACATTGCTACCCGTAGGGAAAGCATTTTTGCTGGATGGAAATTGTTGAGTCTCTGGTGTTGCCATGGTAGCAGGCAGAGCTCTGTTGTATTATTCATTTTCCTGCATTTTATGTAATAAGTCTGGAAAGTGTGAACGTTCTTGTAAATGCAATAGGGATTCAGAGAGAGCATTTTATGTGATTATCTTGTACGATTTCAAATATGTCTTAAATGAAACATAGTCACTTGAGTGTTTGATAAGGGAGAGAGGACTCAGAGACTTTTCTCCTTCACATGTTATTCTGTTCCGTTGATCTGGGGAATTAAAGAGAGGGTGGCAATCTCTTAAAGATGAAGAGAAGAGTGGCAGATCAACGACAGTAGTGACTGAGAACATCATCTCTGTGGAAACAATGATCAGGGAAGATCCAAGGATAACCTACAAGGACATTGAGCTGGCATTAACGATTAGTTCGCAGAGTGTGAAACCATCCTTCATGACCATCTTCTATTAAAAAAAAAAGTATTCTAGATGAATGCCTCATAATTTCTCTGAAGCAGAGAAGCTCCACAGGGTGGAATGGTGCCAAGAAATGCTGTGTAAATTTTCGCCCTGTTTCAGATATTGTCACGTGTGACGAAACATGAATATATCAGTTTGATCCAGAAACAAAACGCCAGTTCTGCATTTGGTTTTCCCTGATGACCAACCATCCGTCAAAGTCAAGAGGCCAAGGAGTGTGGGAAAGACAAGGTTGCCTCTTTCTTTCCCACTAGTGGTCACGTGGTAACCAATGTGCTCGACAATCAGGGATTTGTTACTACAAAATGATTTTCTTCTGAAAGTGTCTCAGAAAATCAAGAACGGCGTCCAAAGACAAGACATTTTGTTGCGCCATGACAATCCATCAGCTCTTACCGCTAATGTAACAATGGGGCTGCAAGGAACTGAGGCAAAAATGACTCATTCATCCCGTAGTTCCGATCTGGCATCATGCGACTTCTTCCTGTTCCTTACTGTGAAGAACCGACTTCAAGATCACCGATATTCTAGCCCCGAAGAGGTGGTTGCTCAGAAGTTCAAGGACAGGCGGGCCATGAGTGGGGAGAAGAGCCGACCATGACCGAGACGCATAACCCGTGCGAGCGGTAAGGACATATTCTGGAAACCCGGTATTTACCCGACTTACATACTGAATGTAGGCTCTCCTAGGGTGCAGAAATGCATTGTTAGCTATAGAGTATTTCATTCATAAAATTAAATCCGCCGTAGAAGTTCTTTGTTACATCCGTGTTGGAAAGCTGATTACTTCTTATTCCTGCCAATGAAAATTAATTACAATAATGGAAAATTTGCAACAATAAGCAAAAAATCAATAATAACAACATGTGTCCTATTTAACAGCTATGACTGCAAAACTAGTATCAGGTGTATACTTGAAAAAAAAAATAGTCACAGTGTTCTGCGTAAGCATCGCTTCGTCCGGCACAATTCCACTTACGGTCGCTGGAATCGAACCCAGCTTCCTCTGAGAATGACGAGCAGTTTATCCATTCCGCCACGATGCCACATAAGATGAAGAAATACGATAAATACGCAAAAAGGATTTGCTCGCATTTGAATTTTCGGGTTTTAAGTATTACGTTATCTTATTTACGGTCATTTATCAATTAACAGCTTGATCTTTTTCGGTAGCTAGTGTTAACTTTCTCGGAAAATTATACACTTTTATTAAATAGTTGTATAATATTTAGATAATAACATATACACGTAATACGTATGTGTTATATTTTCCGCGAGGAAAGCAAGAAACAGAGCAAAATGGTTACGCCCAGGAGATAGTCAACCTTGCGATGCAAACTGTGCAATGGTTGCGAAACGCATACTTCCATTTTCTCCGGGGTTTTAATACAAGTGTGCATAATTAACACAACCTTGTGATTATTTTAATAGCTTTGTAACACTGTTAGAAACATATTAATCTGAATCCTTGCAGGAAAATAATGCAGTAGCGTTACTGCATACTCTGTTTGGGAATACCAAGGTCGGATTATATCTAGGTACGTTTTATCCATGACTCGAACCAAACGTTTATTTCAAGGCAGAGTTTCAAGTTCACACATTACTGCATTACGTCATAGCAGTTGCTGTAGAGATAAAATGTGCTGACTCACTAGGAAAATAGCGAGTGGCGAGCAAACAGGTGATGAAAGGAATGTTTCATTCTGAAATTCATCAAGATATGCCAGTAACTTTCGGGGAATGAGCTCTAACTTATTATATAAAAGAGGAATGGTATAGTGACTTTGAATGTGGTAGAATATTCTATAAAGATGAGCATGGCTGTGGTTCTTGAAAAATTGTGAACCAATATATGATGCTCGTTCAAATTTAAACCGGATTTTCATTCTCTGGGCTAGGAAAGAATGGCGAGAGAGGCGAGGGCCTATTTGTATTTAGTTGGGAATGTGTGGAGGATAACGATCCAACGATACTTCCGTAGTGACCGTTCCATCCCGTGTAACACTATGTCCGGGCAAGATGTTGCACCGTCTATTGTGCGGCAGGTCATCCGTTTTATAACCAAAGAATGAGTCAAACCGACCGATATTTTGTTCAGACCTCGGGCACAATTTTGAGAAAGTACGCTTTCACAAACCCAAGTGTTTTCCTGGCACAGCGGTCGTGATGCAGTGGAAAATGAAAGCCACTCACGTTGTCCACGGACGAGCGTCACCCTGGACAATCGAAATCGCTTCAGAGATGATCTTAAGTTGTGAAAATACACACTCCGTTCTTTCTGAAGAACTAGGATTTCCGTGAAGTGAGTCCCAAGCCTCCTCGCTAATGAACAGAAAAATGTTGGAAAGTTAGAGGCTACTGGATCGGATTGAGGAAGAAGGTGAGCAGTTTTTGACCCCAATTGTGACCTGTGGAGGAGAGAAGAGGGGAGGGTGCTCTGGTTAAGGCCAAAAACTCGCAATAAAAGTTCTTGCGACTGTGTTTTGAGGCGTTACCCATCGATTTCCTTCACGAATTACTGCAAATTGTTGGACGACGTGGTGCATCTTCCACTCTATTGCGTTCTTGCCGAAAGTCTGGCACCCCAAGGACCACCGTTCGAATTATAATTTTCACTGCTACAGGCTTCTTGCAGACCTGCATGACATTCCCTTACGTCCCTAACACGTGCCACCTCAATTTTAATCCTGCACACTGCTCACTGTTACAAAACAAAACTTCAGGGATGTTTAAATTTACACCATTACTTGACAATTTCGTATTCGTCCGGCAACAAATAATGCACTTGTGACGATGAGTGTGTTGAACAGATTAGACATTTCTCTAGAAATGTTGAGAATAACACGCTGTCACACGTCCATAAACAGAGTGGAGACAGTGTTCCCACTAATTTCATTTCAGTCCTCGTAATAAATATTATAAACGAGTGAGGAGCGAAGCACAGTGATGAGCCCTCGTAATATTTTCAAAATGATTTTAATTTGCCAAAGATGATAATGCAAGGAAGGTATGTCGGACTTTACATTTAGTATAGGAACTATGCCCCTCTAAGAGTTGCCAGACTGTACCTGAGAGAGATTTTCTGTCTTTCTCTTTCTTTCATCCAAATAACATCGTTAATCAACGTCATTGTTGTTTCTATTATAATAATAACAACGATCATCTTAATTTTTTTTGACGCCCCTCTTTCAAACTGGCATTTCGCTTTCATTTATTCGTTGCGCAACAATCACCGCACTTCTTTCGTACGTGACTGGTAACGTTAAGGACACTGAGCATGCACGAGAAGTGTCAAGACTTTTGACGTCCGAGAGGATGTGGGCTCTCCTTCCGCTTATCGGTTACTTTTTCTTCTTCACAACAATCACAGCTTCAATTATGTCCACCCTCACATAGATTACAGACAGGATAAAAATTAAAGAACAAACTAATGAAATAAAAATTTCAGAGCCAAAGTTTCTTGAATAGACGTATGCAACTTGATAAGAAAAACAATGAAGGCCACAGGGAGAGATTGCATATTTTACAAATTAAAGAAATGACATATACTTGGTAGTTACATTTATTCTGGACAATTTTAGCAAACTTTTTATTTATTAATTTATTAATTTATTTATTTTATTGTCGCCATGTAGAAGTAATACTGGGGCTCAACTCTGTCTGTAGCGCACATAGCTGTTTTTCGTTTTATTTTACTGTGTATTTCAGCCAGACTAGAAGTTTCTAAATTGTCGGTCTTTAGGGGCGAAAATTCAATATAGATTCTTAGAATTGTATTCCTAATTTTAGAGAAAAAATTATATTTTCAGGCGTGGGCATTTTCATACATGATACCTCTTCCGAAGAACTTCAAAAAGGCAAACTTTCGCACTTTGGTGAATATCTCAGCAACTGCAAGATGTTTTTTTTGTATGCTCTGTACACATTCGGAATGCTGAGATCCAGCTCTATATGCTCATTTTTTTTTAAAATTCTATTATACAGAAGCTAGAAATTTAAAATTTGCCATTTTATAGACCTGCCATTTTTGGAAGATAAAAAAAAAAAAAAAGAACTGAATATATAATTTGGGATTTTATGACCATTTCTGCCAAGAGAGTTGCTAGTTGTATTCCCAGTATACTTTTTACGACAATCGAGGCATATATGTAGACATGGGACAGCTTTAAAAATGAGGCTTTCCTGTGTAAATCCCTAAAATGGCTAATTTTTGCACTTATTTCATGAATATCTCCACAAGCATAAGGCAAAATTTTGTGCTTGTATATTCTGAAACAGAATTCAGCCCTGGTTTGTTTGATTTTACAGAGTATTTCATCGAAACTTGCAATTTCAAAATTGCCATTTTTGCGCGGGGGGGGGGGATTCGAATTTTAGATTCTTATGGCCATTTCTGCGTAGAGGGTCACTATTTGTATTCCCAGCATAAATGTTAGGGCAATTGAAGTATATTTGTAGGCGTGGAACAGTTTCGAAAATGAGACTTCCTTCTGGAGAAAATAAAAATTTACTGTTCAAGATTATCGTAGCATCTGCCGCCTTTCGCTACAGAGATGTCGGGCACATCAACAAATATAAAATACTTTAAGAGTACTAGTTACTTACCGAATCTGGGACCCCAAGAAAGAATTCTCATCTGAACCAAAAGCAAAGGCAGGAACAGTGGAGTGGGGGTAAAGTCATTTGGAGCGATGAAAACAAAACCAAGATCTTTGGAAGCGATGGCATCAAGTTTGTCCGTCGTTCACCAGGTGAAGACTTGTTGCCTGAGTGCCCCTATTGCACTCTATTTCCAGCCAGATCAAGATCAACGCCAAAACCAAAAAATGCAGCTGTGTCACCCAGTTAAGTGAGATCACGCTCTTCTGCGATGTGATCTGTTAGAGAAACATACACTTACAGCCTGATAATGCAACCTCACACAGCTCATGCAACAGCGCAAAATATTGCAGATATTCATTTTGAGTATATACTTCATCCCGCTTATTCATCGGACCTGGTACCTTCCGATTGTCATGTCTTTGAACTTCTCAAAGAGGCACCCTGCATGGTCGTCAGTCACAAGCACGTTTTTCTCTTGGAATCCAAGACAATAATGAAACGCTGGGACATGTGCATTGAATGAGGTGCAGACTGTTGAAGAACGAAGATGTCATTTCAATCCCAATGTATATATTTTACCCATAAAATTATATTACGCCTTCTTAGACTCAGCCTCCTACTAAGTATGTACCCTAACAGGAGTTGAAACTGCTGCCCACTATCCGCAATTTGTTTGGAGGTAACATCCAGTGGCGCAGTTTTCACCAGCACGGTGCAAAGTGTCAATCATGAAAGAGGTTTTTCCTAGCAGCTCTTCAGGTCAAATTACTGTAATATTATTTTACAGACTTTTTAAACACACAAAAATGAGCAAGTAATAGTTATAAGAGATACTTCAAACCATCCAACCGCCTGGTTTTATATATAGCTTTAAACTGCATTTTATTTTTATTTATCTCATAATTCTTAAAACGATTTGCGCACGTCAGCAGAAGCATTGTTATGTGTCAATCACTGTGTGTTTAAACCTTGAAGAGCAACAAACATCGATTTCTTGTTATTCCGAAGGCTTGGATGTGATTAACTGTGCCAAACATTCATAACAAGCGCTTGTTCCAACTTGATCGCGATGCCAAAATATCCTTGTTTCATCTTTTACCATGATTGCCCCTTTTCATTCTGTTGTTTTACTCTCACTAGTTGAAAAGTTCTCGGAATAACTCACAGATTGTAGCAGTAGTTCTGTTATACAAATTCACCACCTTCCATAGAAACATCTGTGTAATATACATGGACTGGTCATGAGTCGTAGTAGCCAAAGCTGTTTGCTGCAGTGCAGGTGTGTATACGGGGAAAATGAGAAATATCGGACATCGTTCGGTTATTAAGTATTTGTAAAGAAGGCTATGAATGCAACAGGAGTTCATACAAATGTGAAAAACACTCTAGAGGACTCTGTACCACCAATCAACCGTTTTATACGGAGTTAAAACGCGACCGTGAAAGCTTGGAAAATGACCAACGCAGTGGACGACCAAAATACTTCACGACATCAGAAATTACTGGATGCTTGCCGATTAAAGGTTTCCAAGCTTGCTGAAGCTCTGGGTGTTTCGGGTGAATACGTATTTCACATTGCCAAAATGGGTACCGCGACTTTTCGCGTTTTCAGAGTGATTCCGCCAATTTTAAGTGTCGATTTGTGAGCAAATGGAACATGCATGCATTGCTACATACCTGAAACATAACAACAACAGTGCATCACTGCCAAAAAAGGCCAAGTGTATGAAATCGGCCGGGGAGACCATGACGTCGGTTTTCTGGGATGCAAAAGATTGGTTCCCACTGGAGCATCTATCACTGGAGCGTATTATGCTAACATTTTGAATATTATTGAAGACAAAAATAGGAGAGAAAAGTCCGGGCTTATCACAGAAGAATTTCATCTTGCATCAGGATAATGCAAACAATACGCAATCAACTTTAATGGCTATTCCTAAAAGAACGTAGGCCTTTCCATTACCTTAAGCTCCTGTTAAAAAGCCTCCGTTTCTTCACCTGCCAATATATCGCCTCTCGCTTGTTATACGTGTTCCTACCTCGAACCCGGAATATGACTTTACTATCTACCCCTTTAACACGTAGATTTAACAGTCATCTCAACTCTATGAGTAAAAACAGTTAGTCACTCGCTTCTTCTTCTTCTTCTTCTTCTTTTTTCTTCTTCTTCTTCTTCTTCTTCTTCTTCTTCTTCTACTTCATCGCCCTTTGTACTCGAGAAAAGTTATTGGAGAACAAGTAAAGTTTTAACATTACCTTTATCAACTTTCTAACTATATTAAAATATAATATTTATATGCATTATATATTTAATTTTGGTTTTATATTTTATATAACTATAAATATATAATATAAGTATATGTATTGCACTCTGTATGTTTGCTGGTTTTTTGCTTAGTATAATGGAAGATAAGGCTCCATGACCTTAACTCTTGCCAGGGTAAATAAACAAAGAAATAAATAAGTGTTCGCCCTCGCATTTGTGTCGTTACAATGACGAAATGGGTGAATTAGGATAAGATTTGCTGCCACATCCGCCTTATTCCCCTGACTTGACTCCATCAGACTTAAAATTCCTTGGTGGAAAGAACTTTTCGTCGGAAGAACAGCTTAAATCATCAGCTGAGGCGTATTTTTGCAGGCATAAAGGAACCTAACGTTCTTGATAGGATAAAGGCTTTGCACAAAGTGCATTAGTGTTAAGAGAAACTAAGAAAAAGATATTTTCATTGGAGAACTTTTCAAATGATCCTCGTAGTAAACGTTTTTTCCCCCCCTTAAACGTATTAATTAGTGTTGTTTTAAAAATGGTTAACACTCTTTATTTTTAGTGTACGTACACGAATCATGGGGGGGAGAAGTTTTTCATTCTTAAAAACTTCCATGTTCACATATGACACTTTCGCGTAAATGTACAATATACTTCACGCATCAATTTGACGCACAAATATAAACTCTTTACCTGTTTCAGGTCAGAAATAAAGGCTACATCATACAAGATATATGACGGGATTTCATTGCTTTTTTGCATTAGATATCACATGCGTTCACTTAATAGGAAGAGTGTCGGCCGCGCGGAGAAATCCCAGGCCCCACTACAATGGAGTGCGCCAATGTCACGCAAAGGACATGGTTATCAAAGCTTACCCGTTCATACTGTTGTATACGTGAACCGGTTTCATGAGCTGTTTAGGAGGGGAAGAGAGCAACAGCTTGGAATGAACACGGCTGGCTCTTTGGCCCAAAGCCATAGTCAGTGAAAGATTATTTGGGAGCGAGCAATTCCTCAATAGCTGTAACTGCACAGCGGTGTTCGTCAGGAAAAGTTGTGTATGAGATATATCACATCGTTTAATTAATTATTACATTCGTGAATTCATTTCTTCTTAATACAGGAGCCAGCATATTAGTACTTCCTTAATACTCCCTATATTTTTAGTTCCTATTTCCTTTAAGGACTGTAATACCGCCTGCCGAGATGTCACCAGATTAACTAAATTGATTACTACTTAGTGATGTTCTTCTGTTTAATGCGGTGCTACAATTTCCCTATTCATCTCGATGGCTAAGACGAGAAGGGATGTTATATTGGGATAATACGCGTCACTTCGGGGAATCGAGCTAGGTCGATTCCTCCAGGAAAGACGAAATGTTTACAGACGAATGCTGAATAACTGTTCAAAATATACGTATTTATTAAATTTTCTTATACAGTTACAAGCACCGAGGCTTCTCTCCTGTCTCTGAATACATTCAGGGACCGTTTATACAATTGTAATGCCCGAGGCGGGGTAATAATCACCTAGTCTAGACATAAGAGTTATTGTTAAACACTTCCCACCACCATGAGGTCAATAGTCACCAGGTCCTGACATCATAAGTTCTAAGAGTTTCATGGTTTGGGTTTGTTAAGCTTAATACTAAAAATACTTCATTAGCACAATAATTCTGTTTATGTATAACATGCACATGTAGACATTATATTTTAATTGAGTGGAAAAGAGGGTTGTTTTTTGTTTATGCAAGTATTTTTCAGAGGATGTTTTGAGGTCACGTCACCTCTGGGATGCACAGAGTGGCAAGGCAAGTCACCCTTAGTATTTATTACGTCTATGTCTTACTATGTTTGTGTTTATACAGTTCTTATTATATCTTGTCAATGTTACGATTCCTTATAATACCACGCTTTCGTTACAAGCCGACTCTTCATTATAGGACACTTGGTAGAGATCCATCTTGCAATTGCATCAAATGAACACATTCGATCACAATGAACAGCTACCAAGTCCTCGTGCATTTTTTTCACTCTTTCACCTACTTATAGCGTGTGAAAATGTGGAATGTAAAGTTTTCTTTAGAGATATTCATGATGTTTCACCCACTGTTGACACAGGACTGAACTCAACAGACCTTACGACAGTGACTGTAAGTTTAAACCGCACTTATGCATATTTTGATAGTTTAAGGTTCATTGTTACCAACTGCGTTAGTTACATTTTTGTCCAACAAAAATTGCGAAACTTTTTTAATGTTCCTCGTATACTTTTACTGGTTTAAACGATTAAAAGAGAAAGGAACAGTTTTCCAAACATTTGTCAGAAGTACAGTGAAATCAACTCAGGAGTGTTTCTGTCCAGTCAAAGGGTTGAAGCGGAAAATAAGTGGAAAAAAGAAAGTAACAAAGCGAAGTTATCACAGAAGGAACTGCGTTATCACAATCTGCAGGAAACAAGGGCAATGCTGTTGGAAGCTCTGAAACCAAAGTAAAGTGGCCTTTCCTGTCTGATGGCATAATAACAGAACGAATAGAAACAAACAGTACATGCATCTGTATGATAGAACTACAGTGGTCTATTGGCAGCGATATAATTTATTTCACCCCTGCGTTTGCTCTCTAACCTTGCGAATCATATTCATTCATTAAGTTCTCATCCGTATTTCTGGTAATGAATACTGTATGGCTTTTAGATATATGTTGATAGGTATATTATCGAACTGGGTGACTTGGAGCATGCATCTGGGAGTCCGGGATTCAGTTTCCATCGTTCTTTTTCACAAAGTTTCATTTCATGTAGTTCTATTGGTGCTGCTACACAGAGGAGGTGGGCTGGTGCTTATCCTACGTGCTGTATGGAAGCGACGTTTCTGAAAAGTTGGAAATCTTTCGTCACTGTCAAGAAACAATGTCAAGACCCCGTCACCGCCTGGTATCACCCTCACATCATCCTTTCCTCCCGCACAAGGCCCAAACGGCAATATTTTTATCTCACATGTGCTAACATTATTTTATAACAAAAAAAAAAAAAAAAAAAAATATAGCGATATACGACTGAAAGTGCATGAAATGTACTTTAGAATGAAGCCAACAGATAGTGTATGTGAGCAGAGCTGTGTGTCTCAGCACGTCCCGAAATTCAGTTGGCCAGCGACACTGGTAATAAATGGAGGTAATTTCAATCTCCAATTTCCTATTGAATCTTTTTCTGTGCTGCCTTTTCCTCTGTTCCACTGCTCTGAAGACTTTATTAGAGGCCCTAATTTTTTCTTTGCCAAATTTGAACAGTTCTTATTGTATTAAAGTCAACTGACATGCCACATGACTTCTGATTATGTTTCTATTGTTATATGTTGCCACAGCATCATATATTCCCAAATGAAGTGTGTCAAGATATACAAAACCTAACTTAGGGCATCCAGACCATATAATACTACGAAACATTGCGTTCGACCTTGGACACACTTTTATTATAATTCTTTATCTGCCAGATCCCTGAATATTGGCTTTATAATTTCTAATGTTGGGCGAGGTAGACATGTTTATGGTGATATTTTACTTTTATTTCCTTCATTTTGTTAATTTTGTACCAGCTGTCATTTCCAGAGGAACAAAACCATGTGAGGATGCTCATTGGATGTAATTAGATGAAAGAATAATGTCCCCACACTCTTCCTCGTATCTTGTACCTTTGTAGTGTTCTGTCTGATGGGCAGTCCATAACAATTGATAAATGCAGATGATCTGTTTTTTCTTCTTCTTCTAAGACTTATGCCATCACTCAACTTCTGCCCTTTATAATTTGTTTCTAACCTTCTCAGTTTGGTTCTCCCGTTTTTTTTTTTTTTTTTTTTTTTTTTTTTTTTTTTTTGGGTATGTGCCCAATACATTCTAATTTTTGGACATTCACATCATCTGCATATTTTTTTTGCTGCTATGACTTCTTTGAATGCTTTAGAATTTCCTTCCCCCCAAGAGTTTATATATCTAACATTGAAACAGGAAGAGAATTCTCAAAAATTGTCTTTGCTCCTTGTCCATCCCTCACTAGGCTCATTATAATTTGTTTTGTAGTTTGTTTCATGTTGCTGTTTAATTTTATATTTACATAAAGATTGTTTTGAAAGCACAATGACATTTACCACTTTTGCAGTATCTACACTGGTCGCTGTTGCAGCTCCATTTAATGATATAAGATCACGTTTCTGGCATGTGCCATCTAAGATGCATGATTCCACCAGAAGCACCCTTATCATTAATCTCACATTATAATAAATGGTTTTTGAACTATGAAATGCTACACATTAGTAAACATTTATCTGCAATTTCACAATGGTTCTTTGTTCACACTGCCAAGCAATTTTTTAATAGTGTTTAACGCCCATTTTTGCTACTGAGGCAATTATTTGTTTTTTTTTATTTGGTTTATTGATGCACGCTCTTTAACATCTCAGGTCATCAACGTCCCATTCAATTCAGGGCGTGAAACGGCTGATAAATTTTGCTCGGAGGATTCTTTTTTCAGGCTTGTGGTTCTTTAACGTGCCGTAAATGTACGACACGGGACCCTGGGCGGCTTTACTTCCCTTCCGAAGGAAGCCATACTTAGGATTTTTACTCCCGAAAGACAGGTGGTGGACACTGATGCACGAGATGAAATGATATATTGGGAAAGGATTTTTTTTAAGGAAGGAAACGTTCCAGGCCTAAGTTTAGTGTACCTGCCCAACATTTGCCATTTATAAGGACTGAGGAAAACCTAGAAAAAAACCTCAGCCAGGGAGGACGGTCCTGGCGGGGTTCGAACCCCAGACCTCTCGCTCACAAGTCCACACCTTAACGACTTCGGCCATCCGTGGCGGTACCAAGCCCTCTGCCCACAAATTTTACATTTTACATTATTTAAAAATATTTTAGATAAAATTGCCATAACAATTACTTTATTCATGTGATTCTCATTTAATTACTTCAACAAATGACTGCATTGCTCTTTAATTTAGTACCTTAGCTGAGTTGGTGTAGATGGAAGGTTAGTATCTCCATCACTTATTGAAGCAGCTAATTTAGGTTTACCGACATTCTTCTTTTTATCAAACACTTTTAAATTACTTCATCTATCCATTTTAACTATTTATGAAATCCAAACCCAAGAACAATGTTCTCAAATTAACTGAGCTCCTTGTATACATCAATCACGTTGGAAAACAACAATTTTGTCCCATTATGGTAAAAAACCACTGAACTAATGTTTTTTTAATAGGCATTAGCAATATCTCAGTAGCGCGATATTTGAATATTGTCATCAGAGCTTGTTCAAAGTTATGAAAGCTGACATTAAGAAGTGTAAAGCCTACTATACCATTCACTTCAATGTTGTGTTAAATAGGTTTAAAATTGAACAAACCAGACAAATCATACATAATTTAAAAGCTAAATGTTCATATATTAAATTTAAAATAAAATAAAAAAAAAACGAAAACATAAACTTCATGCTTTTTTTCCATTCCGGAGTGAGTGCCTTAAACAATAGTTATAGGAAATTAAACTTTGAAATGTTTGGGGGTAGCGGAAACCAGCAACCTCTTTCGACCCTAATTCTAAGAGTATACAGATATAATTAAACTAAGAAGTCAAATAATGCCACCACGTGCCAATAAACCTGCCGCATAGCAGATGATGAATATAGTACGATCAATTGATACTTCGCTAGTTCTCATTTTGAAATGTTTCACAAAAGAGGAATATAGGAAGTAGGCTAGACATTCAGAAGTTTATTCTTTGAACCCGCTTATACACATTGTATTAAGTCCAGGGAAAGGGGGAGAGAGAGGTTGGACGAAGGAGAAAGTTGTTATTTAAAAAAAGAGCAGGCGCCGCTCTTTGCTTCCTACAAGATCGGATTACGCACAAGATGTGGATTACATTACTTAGCCTACTTTCCAGCAGCTCGTCTTCCGAAAGAAAACATGAATGATATCGACGAAAAACAAGAAACGAGGGAAAGTAAAACCAAATCACTCCACAACTTTCTGTAGTACTAGACATCCTAAAGTTTCTAGCGTCACAAAGAAAGGAAATTTTATCACAATTTTCAGCATAATTCCCTTGCACACCGATTAACCAGCCTCACGTAATAAAGACACCCACTCATCACGCCATAATCAATGTCAAATAGACGTCCTTTCAGATTCTTTTATAATTTTTGGAACAGAAAGAAATCTGAAGGAGTCAAATCTGGTGTATGGCGGATGACGTATTATTCTGACGAGTTTTCAGCATGCAAAGGCTGTGTGCGCTGGTGCAGAACTCCGCGCACGTGTTTTCTTTAGTTCCTCTCCCACACTCATAAATGAAGTATTAAATAATGAATAGTTTAACTGCTCTGAGAAGCATAGGGCCTTGATAAAAGCTCACCATCGAACTTTGTTCTTTGCTAATACCTTAATCTATATCTTCTCAGGTTCGCTTTGAACTGTACATCACGTTTTCTTGGTCTGATGCTTCTTCCTTTATCCACTCCAACGTTTTTTTTTTGGGGGGGGGGGGGCAATACTTCACCCTCCCTCCTCAATGTAAGTCCTATGCGATATTTTACCACTTTGCAAATGTTATACCGTTTGCATCGGATTCCCATACATAATCGTTATCAGGCACCTTTTAACAAACACTTGAGTAGTCTTTTCAATTGATTTCTTAGTTTTTCGTGTTTCACATATACAATGGGGGGGGGGGAGAAGAAAAAAGACACCTAATTTTTTTAATATTTTAAATTTTACCCATTATTATATGTGAATTATTATTCTATTAAATTTTTTAACATTAAATACTTTGCCAAACATTTTGCAACCAGTCTTATGTATACGGATATCATTTTGAGTTTATAATTTCCTTTATTGTATGAGCATGAACATGAATTCAAGTTAATCACATTTTTACATATGAGCCAATTGAAATGTCTAATGGCATTGTTGCTGCTTCAGTTTTATTCTATTGTTGAGGTATTTCAATCAGCTTAACACGTAATTTTATGAGGTAAAGTAGTCGTTAAGTCGAAAGGAGGCTGCTAAAGCGTGCGTTATGTTGCCCAGGTGTTACGAGTCAATGTCTCTACTATACAAAGGACATATCTAAGGTTCAGGGCACTTACGGTAACTACTGCAAAAGATTAGAATCAGGACGAAGAAGGCTGACATCTGTCAGAGATAATCAATCTCTGCAAGTTTTCCTCGGTCGTCACACAACAGACATAGAAGCTCAAAATCGCGCAAAGGGCATCAGCAGTCAATGTCAGCGTGAGAAGGAGATTTGAAGAGGCACAGCTCACCTCTAGAAGTCTAGCAAAAGGTCCCTTGCTTACCCGGCAACATCAGCAAGCACGCTATGCCTTTCCTCGTCAACTCCTGCAGTGGACTGTGAAGCAATACAGAACTGTCCTATTCACGGAAGAGTCGAGGTTCAGCCTAAGATCGCCTTCCTGATGGCACGGAAAGAGTATGAAGGAGGACTGGAGAAAGGTATGCCCTTTGACCTTCTCATTGATGATACACAGTTGGTTCTTGTGGAGAACCGGACCCTGAATGCAAACCGGTACAAGCAATTCTTCAGGATCATGATATTCCCTATGCTCCATATGTTAGCAATGACTTCCGCTTCATGCATGACAATGCCCGTCCACATTGTGACACAGCATTTGCATGAGGTGAAAAATGTTCTTCATCATATTCCTGAGAGAGACTATGCTGGCCTATTGCACATATTACGTGCTTTCATCAAAGAGAAAAAAGCGAGGAAAGCTGAGTGGTGGTGTGCGCCTTCTTCACGATAACGCGCCTGTGTTCACAACTCTTGTTGCAAAGAAAACTGTGAAGAAATATGGCTTCAAGGAGATGGACCATCTACCCTACAGCCGAGATCTAGCTCCCAGTGACTATTTCCTCTTCTCAAAACTCAAGAACGACCTTCGAGGAAGGAAATTTAAGTGTGACGAAGAAGTGATGGATGCTGTTTATGCCCATTTTGCAGACAAGACTTCTGACTTTTTTGGATCGGGGGGGGGGGGGTTGAAATGTTAATTCAAAGATTTGGGAAGTGTATTTCAAAGAAGGGCAACTATATTGAAAAGTGAAATACATGCCTAGAAAATGGTTAGGCCGAAACCTTATGGACCTACCCTCGTAATTCATGCAATTTCGCTAAGCTGATGACAGATATCCATTCTGCTTTGGTCTCTTCAGGTAATCAATTCGTGAGTACAGATCTGCAGTTTCTGTATGATTTTTAAGTGCCCTAATGTGGCACTTAGGGTGTCTTTTGATGTACCAAGTTCTTCTGAAAGCCCATGAGTCTCAATGCGGATTTTCTTCCAAAAGTGTGCTGTATTCGTGATATTTCATATCTTAGGTTTTCTGGAACATCCTTGTTGTTGTTGCGCTTACTTTCTCCCTCCACTTCGAGCCGCAGCAACAGCTTTATAGTCTTCTTTCCACAGTGCTTTAGAAGAACTCTAATCTCAAACTTTGTTACCTCCATTTTATTATTTGTATAAACAACTGACGACTGGCACGTGCTAAGAATATACTCAATAATAACTATGGGGTCCTGTAAATAACTTTGCTAAACAAAAGGAAATCATTGAAATTTCATAAAACACCAAACTTAACAACCGACATTTCTTATGAGACAATCTAATGTAACGTCAACTTTAGCTCCTATATGAAAACTTATTTGCTTTCAATCGGGGAGAGTAAGAAATAGTTTGTTTTAATAATCGAGAAAATGCTTTCATTTATTTAATTCCATTACTTGACCAAATGAGACGGTTTTTAATATTGTTTAAAGCCCGTTTTTATTACTGAGGCACCACAGGCGGTAATGAGACGGTGCGAGACATTGAAATTACAACAATTACATATTGTGTATAGTTTATGCCATGCACAGTTTCATTTCAGAGAATAATCAATACTTTCATCCAAGTTAGTAATTTTTCTTCACTCGGAAAAAAAAAATATTCATAAAATAACCAAACAATCGAATGAAACAAAATAATCGAGGAATATTTCGTAGCTCCAGACACAAACCAGCATCATAGCGTTTTTAGGTAGCGTAATTAAAAGCCACTCTTATACTATGCAGGAAACCAGCCTGTGATAAATGCATCATGAGCCCAATCTGCTAGTGGATGGACAAGTTACAAGCAATTTCTCAATAAGTGACCGGCAAACCTCACCTTAGGCTGCTTCATAAACAGAGACAGTCACTTGCTCTGCAATGAAGACGTGCAGGTAATTTAAATAACTGTTTCTACTCCTACCGGCTGTCCTGGGGTTAAAGGAAGCATTTTAGAGAAGAAAATGAATACTGCAATAGCCTCAATAGCAGTGTGGATGAAAGAGCAAGAAGGGAGGGGGAGGGGGAGAAAGAAAAGTGATTGCTGCCAGCACTCAAACCACTTTCTTCTGTTATGGACCATTGAAGTTCTAATAGTAGCTTGAGAGCATAAATCTTTAAACTTGCAAAAAGCCTAAAGGTTTCAAATATGATGACGCCAGATACCATAGTAGCAATTTTACTAGGAATTTTTCACAACTGAAAGATGGAATGTCGACTTGCCTTAGGCATTTATGGGCTAATTCTGCATATTTGCTAATATTTATAAAAAGAGCATAAAGAAACGCAATGACCCCATAGATTGCAGCAGCAGTTGCAGAGCAGTTTTGACAACAAAACCCTCCATTTTCCATAGAAACCTTTGTGCAATAATACATGGATTGGTTAATAGTTGTGGTAACTACAGCTCTTTGTTGTAGTGCTGCAGTATGTATATGGGAAAATGACAAATATGCAAATTAAGTACTTGGTAAAGAAGTTATGAATGCGACAGAAATTCATAAAGATATGACAAACACTCAGCGAGACTTTGTATCATCGTTTTCAATCGTTTCCAGGTGACCCACGCCGTGAAAGCTTGGAAGATGACGCACGCAACGGACGACCAAAATCCATCACGACATCTGAATTATCGGTAAGGAGCACGTGGTGACCGAAATTGCTGAAGCTCTGGGCATTTGAGGGAAGAATTTTGCTGGAAAAAATTACCGACAAGATGGGTGTAGCGACAGCTGACTCAGGATGAAAAGCGAATCAAAATGCAAATCTCAGCAAATTTTGTCCGCTTTTCAGAGTGATCCTGTCGACTTGCCACCAATGATGAAACATGGGTGCAGTACTAACACCTGAAACAAAACAGCAGTCTAATCAATGGAAGCATCACGATTCTGCACTGTCAAAGAAGGCCAGATGTGTGAAATAGGCCGGGAAGCTCATGACGTCGGTTTTCTGGTATGACAAGATAAAAAAATACGCGAGATAAGGGCATGTTTATCAAAAATAAAAGTCATAATGCTCACCCCACCCAAGTGTCATTGCAACAGCGAAAATCAATGAAAAAGGGTACAATTTGCTGCCACGACCGCCTTATTCTCCCATCTTTTCCCTAAAATGAGAATATTCCTTGACGGAAAGAAATTTTCGCTCGATGAAGAGCTTAAATCATCAACTGAGACGTATTTTGCAGACCTGGAGGAATCTGACTTGTGATGAGATAAAGATTTTGGAGCATTGTTGGATAAAATATTTTGTGTCAAGGGAGACTATGTTGAAAATAAGAATAATTTCAAAAAAGTGTGCATTTATACTGTGGAGAGCTTTTCCAGTTTCTTTTCTTCAACTTGTCCTTCTTGGCTTTAATAATGCCTATCAAGTATTTAGTTTATAAATTTGTAAGTTTTTGTTCCCAAACGTGAAGAAATGGCTGGGTGGACGAAGATTCACATCAGGTGATGAGATTGAGGGGAAATACACACTTGGTTTTTACATTGGACAAATCTTATTTTACAAACGGTATTAAAAAGTTTGAAAACTGGTAGACTAAATGCATTGATTTACAAGGTGACTAAGTTAAAAAATTAAACAAATTAGAATATTACATCGTGTTTTCTTGGTCAGGCCGAGAAGTTTTAGAACAGATGAAGATAAAAGCAAAGAATGTTGACAAGAACAAGGTGTTTGATGATAATTATACATTCTTCTTCATAGGCCAGCAAAATCAGAAGTAGTTGAAGAAAATGATCCGATGAGTGCATTCTCAAGAACATGTTCACGGTTGTATTGTTTTTTGAGACGCGAGGCCGCTTATTTAAAGCACCTAAACAAAGGCAGGTGTTAGTAGGTCACCCTGAACTGCGGTCCCGTGCTTCCTTAGCCGCAATACCGCATTTTTATCGCTCTCCCATAAGTCTCAACTGCTCGCAAGAAAAAAACATAAAAGGTCATTTGACCTCAATTTTGCGTTAAACAAAGTGTCTATATTGCATTATTCAAGACTGGTTCGGTGGTTCTTCTTGTATAAGTTGCAGTAAGGAATTTTACCCTATGGTGTTTCCACCAAAGAAGCAAAAAATATACGTATTTTGAAACACTTTTGAGTGTATATCTCCTATATTTTATATATATGCCATCATATTATTAGACACATCACATGATATAATACACTTTATTTTTTTAGAAATGATTTGTATATTACATATTGTTGGTGTTTCAAATAATCACTGCACATATAAAATTATTTACCACAGCGATATTTTACGAGCCATGCTTAACGACATGAACTGACACCAGCTCTGTATGTAGACGCTAGTTAGAATTTGTAAGCAGAGTATGTAGCGAAAGGGCAGTGTTCGTTTGTTGTCAAGTGGAGAAATACGTGGACAAGAAAGCGAATATCATGTACAAATATGAATTTCATGAGCGTCTAAACTGCAGAAATTCATAAACGTTTAACTGAGATGTGTGCTCAAGAAGTTCCCGAACAGAAGATTGTTTAAAACTGGGTCAATGGGATCGCTGACGCCAGGGAATCCGTGTCGCTCGTCAACATCGCGGTCTTCCAGGAACATTGACATTGTATCTGAATTGATTATGACTGACTAAGCTATAATCTTTGATAAACTGGACTGTCGTCAGACAGGCCTCGGCAGCACAATCCTGCACAACATTATTCTGGGTTCAGTAGGACTTGACACAACGTTGTTGAAGTCTCTGCTGGAAACACATAATGAAGAGCCGGAGTTTTTGGAGAAACTGGTGACTGGTGATGAGTCATGGTGTCACTGGCACTCATCAAAGAAGAAAGTTTAATCTCGGCAATGGAAACATCCAGGAAATCGAAGAAAGTTTGTGCTGCTCCATCTGCGGACAAGCAGATGAGCGCCGTCTTTTGGAACACTTCAGACATACTGCTAAACAGCGAGGTGTACTGCGAAACCCTTACATTGCTTATATACCAGGATTCAGCAATGGCGATAAAACGTGCATGTTATGCACTCAATATATGCACCACTTTGCAGATATGATCGCGATTTTGCCTTTCTTTCCACACTTGCCTCAGCATGTCACCAAATGATGTTTTGAAAGGGGTTAAGTGACGGAGGTAACCAAAGAAAGAGAGTCTGAACAGCGTCGACCCAACGTCCTATCCATTGATACCGTAAGTGTTGGCTTAAGTTTTTCCTTACCGTCCGATAAAAATGAGATGGGAGATTATCTTGTAGTATGAAATCATTTCTGTCCTCATTTAGTTGTGGTAGAAGACTTTTAGTCAGGCCTACCACACAGTTCTTTCGGTTTATCAAAACGGGCAATACCCTTTACCTCGGAAACAAACAGAACACATTGACTTTAGTAGTCTCGCTCATGTTCAACATAACAATGAGAAATTTCCGTCTCCCAAATGCATACATTATACTTCTTGACTTTACATTTAAACGAAAAGTTCATTCATCACTAATTATCAGTCTGTCACTCAAACCATCCTCTTTATGTGATGCAGTGCGATGCTTGTGTCGAAGTGTAAAATTTTGATGCAGTCCAAGTCAATAAGGTTTATTCGCAACTGCTTTCGTAACATACGTCAAACTGTAGTTTGCGGAGTCCCCAGGTTCGTGCTGCCCTGCATTGTTAAGTATCTCTGTGCGACAATCATTACCAAAGTTTTGAGATGAGAAAAAGTGAATGTTGACACGTGGTAGCCCCATTCCTTTCGAGTAAAACGGCAACAGGTGACGACCTTCCCACCCGCATTCCAGAGTGCAGGATAAACAACCCTTCCCACGCACAGGTAGCCGGTCGCTACGATGGAGCTGGAGAGAGTGCATTTTGCCCTATGATTTTTTACGATTTCAAGAGTGGTATAATTGAGTCCCAAAGTATTGAGCACTTGCAACAGGCTTTTGGACACCTTGCTCCATCTTGAGCAACAGTTTTCTACTTGCTTGCAGAATTTAAAAGGGGCCCAAAGTTCACTGCAAGATGAGGAAAGAACAGGGCTTCCGGCAACCGGAGGGGGGGGGGGCAGTCTTCCAGATTGAATCGCCAGCAATATCAAAAATCCTGCACGATCACATTTGTGTTAGGAAGGTTTCCTCCTAGTGGGTGACCCACAATTTGATAGAGACATAATAGCGCATCAGAGTCCAGTCCAGTCCAGTAAATGCTGCAGAGATTCGACGGAGGGAACCCAAGGCGTGTTTCTGATGTCATCACGGGTGACGAAACATGGATTCACCACGAAAGTGAAGAGGGGAAGAAAATTATGACACGGCTATTGCTCAGTCTGTCTGCCGAAAGTTTTCGACAAGGTCCGAGAATGCCGTCCAAGCATAGGACTGAGGGAAATCCCCCTTCACCAAGACAACGCCTCCACTCACACGACAAACTTCACCAGCCAGTTTCTGGAGTCTACAGACGTCAGATTCATTACTAATCTGCTCTACAGTCCTCATCTGGTTCCATTATCTTTCTCTTCCCAGTGTTAAAAAAATCGCATGCGAGGAAAGCGATTTTCCAGACCTGAAGAGGCTTATGAAAATGTACTTTTGACCCTTGAGGAAAACAAGTGGCAGGAGTGCTTTGACAAGGGGTTTTTGAGAATGAGAAAGTGTATAGAGTGTGGTGGAGATTACTTTGAAAACATGCAACAGTCGGAGTGACTCTATCCACTCCCAGTTTGACGTGTCTTAAAATTTTCGTAGTGACCCTAGTACTGTAAACACTTGTTGAATTACACCGTGGAATAAACAAAACACGGCTTAATGTTTTGTATGGAAGACTGGGCTATAGAAACACCGGTTGTGCTGTACTACTTCTGCAAAGTATAACTTCGAGCAATTTACAAGAAACATTCTTTGAAATAGCAATATTACTGAAAATTTTGGTTGACGATTTTCGTGCTTATACACGTAAAATTGCTACGGATCACTATGTCACAACATCGTCTCACTGCTCTTGCTATTCTGTCGATGAGTTTGATTTAAAAGATGGTGTGCTCAACACCAGTCTTATATAAATTCTGCTATAGGAAAGAACGTCACATGGACTTCATAATTCGTCATTAGGTAAGGTTTTTTTTTTACCCTGTAGCATTTTTATATTTTTTTCTACCAACCTCCAGTATATTTAATCACAGTTCTTTGCTCGACACAATCTCCTAATTAGTCAGCAGGTCTTATTATTTCAACATATGTTATGACGTAACGCAATAAGGTACGACGATGTTCAATAAAGAACGATGACAATTCTTTTTGGCAACATAGTTTTACTCATTCTCACTATTTTGATGATCTTTCGCAAAGTAGTCCCCGCTGGATGCAATGTACGTGTCCCAGGTTTCTGCCAGTCTTCAACGTCATATTTCAAAATGCTTCCCATGAACGCATTTCTTCAATTTGGCGGGAAGTAAGAGGCGACACAAGGCTAAATCTGGACTATAGGGGGGGGGGGGGAGGTGAGTAACACACTTCACTTTGGATTTGGTGAGATATTTAGCAACATTTGCTAAGTGCGCCTGCATTTTGCATGTTTGTAGTCTTGCAGAGTTTGTAGTATTGCCCAGTTACAGTTGTGTGTGCAGATACGACATGCTGGAAACCATTCCTTGAATATCGAAAAATGAGATGTGCATAACTTTCCCAGCAACGACTTTTGCTTCTTAGGGAATTCTGAATGAAGGTACCTATTGCGGTTGGAACATGCAAAGATTTCATTTTGAGGATAGGAAGAAGGGGTTGCAGTAACGTTTTTACTGCACTACATGCGTCAACATTAAATGCCTCATGTTAGAGTCTCAGATTGTGAAACTTGTTTGTGGCGTGTCAGATGTAAACAAAACACACTCTTGTACAGTACCAGTCACTGTCGCTAGGTGTGTCTGATGTTCAATGCAGCATTTGTATTTTGAAGCCTACTGGATGGTACGGTAATACCGAACGCTCGTCTTGAACTTAGGCGAAACTTATGGTTCTAACATGACGGCGCGGCACCCCTGTACATTTTTCACTAGCAGTTCGAAATCACTTAAATAGAACATTTAGAGACAGGATTGGCAAATGACGATGTTTCAGAAGTCAGATTTCAAGTATAATTATGGAGTTCCTGTTATTACATTGCATCTGCGACTCCGTGTTCCTAACATCAAAATGCTTAGTTTGGTACTGCCTTCCTACTATAAAAATTTTCTGCACATTGTTTTATATATCTGAGTGTTTGTGTGCCCGTTAACGCTCTAGCGGTTGCAATTTTTTTTCCCTCAATGAAACTCGGCATGTAACGATCAATTAACAAACGATTCGTCGAGTACGTTAACCAGTAAAAGTGGATCATTGGAGGTGAACATTTAAAAATCGCACTTGCGGCCGCAATTTTTGTTTTTCCTCAACGAAACTCGGTATATGCCATAGAAATAAAACAATAAAATAATCTCTGAAAATCAGTGAAAACAAACTGTTATGAGTGGGAGTTTATCTTAACCCAAAATTTAAAAAAAGTGCTCTAGTTTCTGATAAATTTGCAAAGAAATTTTTAAATAAAACAAGAAAAATAGTTTTCGCAAATCAGTTAAATCGGACCATTAGGAATGGGGGATATCTGAAAACCGTAATTTAAAAATCGCTCTAATGGCACCAATTTTTGTACTCTAGCGCTCTGCAATTCCCTTCCCAAATTCTACTTGCTGAGGAATTCGCCTAGTTTACACAACTGCATGACAGACTTTCTTTGGTGTTGATGATGATAGAGATTTCCACACAGACCTTTGCCGTTTGCTCCCAGGATCGAAATGAAGTAGCCAAATGTCAACATTAATAATAACCTTTAACATCTTGTACCATCTTCTCCAAGTGCATGCAAATCTGCACTGAGCAGTTGTGGGACCCACCGTGTACAAGCACGTCTCATGTGCAACTTTTCATTTACAAACGTGTGGGTGGCACCCAGTAAAATTCTCCACGATCATCTCTCACAATGACAGCCGTGGTGTTAATGTCTTCCGTCAGAGCACAAACTGGAGCGCCGGGCTCACTTTCTTAGAAGTGGACATTGTAACATTGTATAGACCTTAGCTGAAGATTTGTTGAGACAAAAGCAGAATTTCAGAGCAGTTCGGCAAGTTTCCCTCCATACTGCTGTAGGTGGAACGGAATATGTGTCAACTTGCGCACCTATCGCAGGTGGAAACCGGAAGCGACTACAATAAAACTAATTTCACGTGTACATTACGTATTAATCTAACAAAATATTGTAAATTTACATTTTAACGCGAGAAATTGTGCTTGTAAAAAGAATATTTAGGAATGGGTCAGGGGTGGAGCACAGAAGTCAGTGAGCTGCTGAGCTTGACACGACAACGCTAAGCGTAGAAACTTTCGAAGTCCGTGCACGAGGTATGACAACAACATGAACTGATTTGGTACAAGACTCCGAATGTGTTTTTGTAGCGACAAATCAGGTTCTCTAGTTATTCATGGGAACAGATTACAATGCATGCTGGAACTTTTCTTTGTATCGGGGCCGAATATAAATCGTGCCGGCCCTTCAGATTAGTGTAAGTAGCTTGCTCATACTGATGAGTTGGGACAATGTCACCTTTAAAATTTTTCTGGGGAATTTACATTTTCAACCTACTTCTCGGTTTGGGTTCAGTGTGTATAACGAACAAGATCTCATTGCATTAAAACTGCTCAAGTTTCGGTAACCACTTTGCAAGCTTTATACGAAAACTGATCAAGAATGGTCATAGATGTTTTTACAAGCATAATTTCGTAGTAAAATTTCACTTTACAACATTTTGTTTGCCTATTGCGTAATGTACACGTGGTACTAGTTTCTTTGTTATCACTTCCGGTTCCCGACTGTGAGGGGTGTGCAAGTTGAGACATGTTCAGTTCCGCCTACAGCAAAATAGAGGTGACACGCGATATGCTGCTCTAAAATTCTGCTTTAGTTTCAACAAATCATCAGGTGAGGGCTATGGAGAGTTTGTTCTTCCTTAGAGCACAGCTCGAAAGTGGTTCAAAATGTTTTAAGAAGAGAGGCAACCAATTTCAAAGGTGAACTCGGCGTTCCTATTTGTGATATAACGGTAGAAGACATTAACACAGTTGCTGTGCATTAATAATGCTCTCAGAAATTCTGGAAAGTTCAGTGGGTACCAGTAACTAAAAAGTTGCAAGTGAGATGTGTTTGTGAACGGTGGGTTCTAAGACTGCTGTGTGCAGGTTTGTATTTAGTTGAAGATGTGGAGTGGAAATTTCCATCATCACCAACACTAATGAAAAGCAAAAGCGGTTACCCCTGCTGAGAAATTTATGGTCATGTTAATTTTCGATTCTTAAGGAATGATTTACCAGCACCTTTAACTAGGCAACACTACATAGATGACTTGAAAACATATCACATGCAATAGGCCATATTTGCAGGTAACAACGATAATGTACATACTCTTGCTGAATATCTCGCAAAAATATATGTGAAGTCTATCTCTCATCCTCCCTATAGTCCAGATTTCACTCCATGTGACTTTCCCCCTTTTTACCAAATTGAAGGAGCACCTACTTTGGAGACGTTTTCCATCATCAGAAGCAGTGATGAAATTTGCAAAGCCCATTCTGAAAGACCTGTCAAAAAATGTTTATCAATATGTCTTTGAAAACCGGGAAAGGTACATTGTAACCAACAAAGACTAGTTTCAAAAAGATCATCAAAATTATAAGGATCAACAAAAGTGTGAAAAAATTTATGACAATTCTTTATTTCACACCCCTCGTATATGTTGTTTAGTTCTCACCGTGGTGGCGGCTCGTGGTCCCTGTAGAAGAGCGGGCCAGGGACATTACTACATGACACCGAAATGGCGTGTGAGAAGTTCTGTTTTATCAAGACTTACACTCCACCCCGACATTTTCTCATAACTGCAGCGCCTCGGACGTTTGTGGTGTAAACTTCTTGTTTATACAGAACTCTTCTAATTCAGCTGCTAAAGCCTTCAGAAACAGCAATGAATGCTATGAATCTTTCAACTGGTTACCCCACTGGTGTACTGTATTATCACAATAAATTGTAACATGCATGTAATATCTGTTTCATGGGCCTGTATAGCAACGAAATTTGCCCTTTGTACTAATCTAATTCCCATAGACAAGATACGTTTCTCGTTTCACATGTTGTGAAGATATCATTTCAAACCGGGAAAGAAAAAAAAAAAAAAAGAAAAAAGAAAGAAAGAAAGAAAGAAAGAAAGAAAGAAAAAAAAAGAAAAAAACCCTTAATTTTGTGCCCTCTTGTTAAGCAAGCTCGGAATGGCTTTCAGTTGACGAGATCCAAATCTCTTCACTTCCAACTTAACACTTAAACTTAGATGCGAAAATGGAGTCTTCAATAAAATGTCCACTTTATTCATTGCCACAAAATAGTTACAAATTTTGTACAGTTAACACTGTGGAAGGCACCTTTCCGCTGACAAGCAATGACGAAACCACCCAAAATAAAATAAAGTGAAAAACAACCTCTAATCGGTTTGGTGACACTCAACATCTGGTTCCTAAGAAAAGAGAGAATACCGAGCACCGCCACGGACCCTCTTCCTGACGGCCCAGGAGCACGCAGAAATTAACAGAGGAAAAACTATCTCATCTTGGAGGAAGGCAAATATTAATTCTTGTAAATCTTTGCTGCCACATGAAGGTGTAAGTTTAAACTGTAAAAATTTCCGGGCTGGAATCCCTCGCTGAGAGGACCCGCATGCTGCCCCTACTACAGTAAAGAGGAAATAGCCAATTGCGTAAGATATCATTAATAACTAATGGGTTATACATCGCTGTTTTCTTTCATTTTTCGTTTTAAAAGTTGACCAGGAAAAGGGAAAACGATAAATAATTATGGCATTTTCTTTGGGAGGCGGCATTTTTAATTTACCCCAGAGATAATAATCGCAGGCTATTAAAGTCGCAGTGTGAGAAGTCGCAGAGTTCTGTTGAAAAAATGCCGATCACGCTCCCTGTCGGTTAGTTCTGTGAATAAAAGGGGTTAGCATCGTATTCACATAAGTAACAAAATCAACCGAATGCTCAAAAAAAAAAAAAAAAAAAAAATGGTTGTCCGATTCTTTCACCGCTGAGCTAACACACATAAATCATATATAAAGACATGCTGTGTTGTTGTAAACACAAGATGCAAATACCTGTATGTATACTGTCGAAATACGAGGTAGCGAACAACACAACACACACCGGGAACAACTGCGCTAGGATTGCTACAGTCAGCAAGGTCAACAAGTAAGCAAGCAGGCTTGCTACCTTCTCCACGGCGCGGCAAATGAGTCGGGGTTTGCTCATAGGAAAAACCCCACGACGGGGGGTAAAGCATCATTGATCGCACTATACAATAGATCGCAATATCTCATTAACCTGGTGTGAATATTTTAATTATTACTGAAATATTTATGTTTAATATATTATTAATTTTAATTTTAACAATGTATTTAATCTGCAATATGTGTTCATAGTCTTAAAATGGTAAAGGACCCATGTTATAAAACATCTGTTCAATAAAGAATGTCTTGAAGGAATATTGCAATTAAGTACAGCCTGGGTTGCATTAATCTATTATTAAGTGTATAATTAATTATTAATATCACGGTTCTCCGTTTATAACTAAATTTTAACTATTTCTCATTGCGAATGTATTGGTAACAGCGTGCTACTTTAGTATGGTTCTTATACCTGTATCCTCTGATACAGCCCATTCCCCGAATTTGGCTGCACTTGCGACCTGTTTCATAGCAGTTGACATGGCAACGGTAGACGCTTGCTTTATGCTTCGAAATAGTAACTACAGCCTAAAAGGAGGATCGGACAGTGGGCAGCATCTAGAGCGGGGAGAAGTGTGTGTCGTGATTGGTTGCTGTATTTCCATAGCAAGTCAGAATAGGTGAGCCGGCGAGCTAAATATACTTTTTTGAGACTATAGCTACTTAAGCACTTTTTATGTTAACGTTTTATTTTAATTGTAATTGCATTTAGCTCCGACCATTTTGAAGTGGGTGTTGTGGTACTGCTGTTTGTAGTTTGTGTTTTCCATTGCGCCATTCCGGTGCATTATTCTTTTACATAACATGAGTATAAACAGTAAAACTTGCATAAGTAAATCAAAATCCATTTTAAAGTTAATTTTCGAATTATATACATGCTATAGTAATAACCTCTGATGTGTTATAGTATATGTTGAAATAGAGCAGTTTTTTATTTTATCAGTCTTTTGTTGTGTAATAAGTGTCTAAATAGTGAATAGATAGACAGTAGACATTCTACATTATCTCCAAATGAAACCCCTTGTGTGGAGGTAAAGCTGCATCAAGTTTTATTTTAGGAGCCACAGTGAAATAAGACGTTACACGAAGTTTTCTAAATAATGTAACAAATTCTACTTCTTCGGCAGTTTATCTAAGAAAAACACAATATTTTATGAGTAGATTGATTAAGACAGACGCAAACACCAGCATTCCAAATTTGAAGTAGTATGCTCTGTTACAGCCTTTGGAAGCAACACGCCTTTCTGTTTCTGGCACGCACTCGCTTGTCTCTTCTCTTCTGGGTTTAAACTCCTCTGTCCACGTAAGACATATTTCGCAGTTGGGAATAGGAAAAAGTCGCAAGGTTGCAGGTTGGGACTATATTTACAGAGTGCAGTGATGAAACGCGATCGTTAAATTCACCGTGTTATGTTTTATTTAAATAGTGTTTAACGTCCGTTGATACTACAAAGGCACCACAGGCGGTGGACACTGATGATACATGAGATGAAATGATAAATTGGGAAAGGACTGATTTTTTAAAGGAAAGAAACGTTCTAGGCCTAAATTTAGGGTACCTTCCCGGCATTTTCCATTTATGAGGATTGAGGAAAACCTGGAAAAAAACCTCAGTCAGGAAGGATAGTCCTGGTGGGATTCGAACCCCAGACCTCCCGCTCATGAGTCCGCGCATTAACGCGCACTCGGTACTCGGCGGTAATTGTATGTTATGTGATGCAGCTGAACTCCCCTCTCCTCTCTCTCTTAGGACTCTCTTTGATCCCCTGTTCTAGATGCTAGAGAACACCTTCGGAAGTCAGGCTACGGTGTAGCATTTTGCTGTCATTGTCTTCTAATTTTTGAGCACAACGGTCACAGATTTCTTCCCAACAGTTCATGGTCTATTGTCTTTGGTAGGGAATTGGTCATCTGGTATGAACCAGATTGTCGTTTGGTTTTCTCCATCAAAATGGTATATTCATGTCTCATCAGCCGTAACTATATCTGATATCAGCCAAAAGTGCCCATTTTTGAAACTTTTCAATAATCTCTGCTTCCTCCACCTTCGTCTTATGACTTCATTGATAGAAAGCAGGGAGCATGTGATCAGCATGTCAACACCACACCGGTGAATGTGCAGCTATCGAGAGGAAATTTCCTGCTGTTAAGTTGATTATGCAGGATGGTTGCAACACTTGGCTAATCCCCAAGGGCTGACTCAATGTCCTTGTAGGTCAATCTTGGGTCTTCCTCGATCATTATTTCCATCCGCAACACATTTTCCTTAATCACTACTGAAAGTGACCTCCAGCTCGTCTCTTCATATTTAAGGGATGTTCTCCCCCGTTTAAACGCAAAGAAACAGCGAAGTGAAACAACAATGTCTCCAAAAGCCTGTGACATTTGTTCAAGTGAAAAGCACTTCATTTAAGTCACATTTATAAATGTACAAAAATCATGGCACGAAGGTGCTCTCTTTAGTCGTTCATTAATTGCTATCTTACAACTTCAAAACTTTACTTTGAGATACATAAGCTTGTGCAGCGGATCGGTTGTTACTACGACGGGCATTCAAAAGTTTTACAACCAGCCTACTGTTGGACAACAAAAATGTAACTAATGCAACTGGCAACAATGGATCTTAAGCCAAGGTTAAACTTGCATAGTGACTGTCGTACAGTCGGTTGGGTCCAGCTCCGTGTCATTAGCTGGTGAAAAATCATGAATATTTCTAAAGAAAACTTTACATTTTACATTTTCACACGCTATAAGCTGGGGGAAAAACAGTTCATGGTGATTAAATATGTTCATCTGGTATCATTACAAGACGGATTCGATCATTTGAAGAAGGACGAGAAACTTCGTGAACGGCAGAATTTCGTGTCAAGAGTGGAGGAGACGGCCAAATTCTTCTGGCACCCTGAAGTGAATTATTTTTATAGGTGTATTTCCTCGTGATGCATTTGCCGGGAGGAGTTTTGACGACACGGAAGATAAGACTTCAGTGAAAGTCGTTGAAGTACGAGGGTTACTAGGAAATTGGGCGTGGGTAGACTCACTCCGATTGTTTCATCTTTTCAAAATACTCTGCACCACACTCCATACACTTTCTCATATTCAAAAACCACTTATCAAAACACCTCTGACACTCATTTTCCTCAAGGGTGAAAAGTACAATTTTTATATGTAACCAACCACAACCTCTTCAGAGCTGCAAAATCTCTTTTCTCACATGTGACATTTTTAACACTGGGAAGAGAAAATAGTCGTCAGGGCTGCAGGGAGGATGTGTCAAGAGTCTGAACTTTGTGGATTCCAAGAACGGGATGGTAATGTAAGCCGTTTGAGCGGAAGCATTGATGTGGTGAAGCAGAAACCCATTACTGCACATAACCTCCTTTGCTCTTCTAGAGGAATTATGGCCACGTGGCAACCATTTTCTTCTCAACACTTCCACCTCTCTTCATTTCATTGATGGATCGTCATATGACTGTCATTTATTCTCCGGACCAAATTAGTAAATCTATGTTTCATCACCAGTGAATCACCAAAAAAAACTACTTGAGCTTCCGTTCGTGGAATCTCTTGCAGCATTTCTTAACACCATTCGCCGCGGGTATACTTTCGCACCTCTGTCAAATTGTGGGGCATCTAACGAGAGGAAACCTTCCTGACACGAAGATGATCGTGCAGGATTTTTGATATTGCTGGCGATCCAATCTGGATGGATGGCTTAATGTTGTTAAATGCTGCGCCATTGTTTTCACGGACATTTTTTCCACAGCGACAATATTTTACTCAGTCACTGCCGTTGCCGGATGCCTACTTCTCTCCCCATGTTGCACAGAACTTTGGCATCTTTTAAATTTCGCAAACAGCGGGAAATTGTTGCCCTAGAGGGAGTAGGGCTCCCAAAAGACCGTCGCAAGCGCTTAAGTCTTTAGGATTCCTTTAAACCACTTTTGAAATCAATGCACCTCTCTCCAGCTCCATCGTAACGACTGGCTACCTGTGCACGGGACGGTTTGTTTACCCTCACACTTGCGGAAATGGGGAGGGTCGCTTACTTAGTGCCGTTTTACTCGCTCATACCCGGTCCTTTTAAGTGGGTCAGCATACACTTTTCCTCATCTCAAAATTTTCGAGTGAAGCTCGTACGATCTAGGTAGCGAAAAGCTATGTGATTATAGAGAAAAATAGCAAACACGTTTAGAAATAATCCAGTGTATTTGCAACTGCATTATAAGAAAAGTTGAAAGTAAAAAAAATGTGATACATTACTTATTGAACGCCGCTCATATTTCTTTGTTTATGACTTTCACATTAGAAAGGATTAAACTCGGGAATCAATCTATATCTGATCAGAACCGGCCCTTACTTTTACGTAACGTCGCTAAAAGAATGAAAGTAGGCCCCATCGCACGGGAGTTGTCCCATCGGTAATGTATTCCGGAATGTCGTCCTTCCCTTCTGACCAAGAACCGGTTGAACAAATCTGATGATATCCCCAAGTCCATTGCCGTTTTGAGTGATCCCGCTCTGCTTCTCTATATCGAATTTCAAAGGCGGGGATTAAAAAGAATTGGTAGAGGGGAAGAACAGGTTGGACGGGATGGTAAAAACAAGGCACTTTATAAACAGCCAGAAGCCTACTTTCATTTCCTTAAAAAGCAAAAGTCCTAGAAGTTCCAGTTTCTTGCCTTGTGTTGTACATTTCCGTACTCTTTTTATTTTCCATTACTTTGATATGAAAACCAGTTACTGCATTAACAGCATAGGTAAATTTAAATGTTTTTGGGTTCCAAGAGAATTTTTGATACGCTATCACTCGTCGGATACTAAAGAGAAATGGCTGAAATAATGAGAATGCAGAAATAAGTTGTAAAAGTTTATGAGAGAACATGAATGTCTGAACCGTGAGTCCCGCAGATACAGAATTATGGCTGGGGAATCAAGAACTGGATGGGCGGGTAGCTAAGCGTTCGTTAACGAAGAAAAAGAACAGTGGAGGCTGCAAAGCAATACTAAAGATGACATTACACAAGATAAGAATGGAGATCTTATATATCTTGGGTACCTCTGACTTGTTTGTTGGTTTGCAAGACCCACATATTGGCTGCTATGGCAAAGGTGCCATGATAGTGGCAGAAGTTTACAGCGTTCTTCAAATGGGAAAGGAACTACGCTGCAGCCAATGAAACAGCTTTGTCGCTAACACTAAGGGTCGATCTCACCAGTTTCTTACAAAAGAATTAACTAATTAAGATTTAAGTTAATTCCGAATTAAATCTTTTGCATCGAATCAAGCTAAATACGCAGTCAATTAGCTAATTCGAACTTAAGTCATCACGGCCTTATGAATTATAGAACATCTGCGATTTAAAAGACCATGGACATAGCAAAGAATACTCTATACACCATTTGTAAAATACCGGAGATCGTTACTCATTCGTTTTTCATGACAATTGCACATCAGAAATGGAGGAAGGGAAGAGAATTTAATGTGTAATGTTGAAAACGAGCTATAGCTGAGCTAATTCGATGCACAATTCTTTAGCCGTTGCTCTACTAAATCCAACGAAATCAGCTGATGTACTTACTGTAGTAGATTCATGGAGAAATGGCTTGATTCCTTAAACAAACAAACTCAATTACATTTCATGTGTTTGACAGTTCAGATAACCAATACATAACCTCCAATCAACAACATAAAGATTTCGGTTTTATGTAATATTTATAGCGAAATAATAAGATTTTTTTAGAATTATTAAATATTATAAAACTTCACAAGTCTGTTGGGAATTCAAAGTCATATTCTATAGAACTTAAAATATCTAATACCGAAACTTTACTCAGGCGAAACCACATTTAGAAATCCCCATACTATTAAATAAATCTTGTCTTTCAGCTGTCTTGGAGTAATGTGGTCTTCAAATAGCATATTCAATATTTGCCTTGCCATGATGAAAAGTTATTGAGAATTAACTCGTTAAATGGTCAAATATACGCCAATTAACATAATTGGAGTTTAATGACGGATTAGCATAATTTGTTTTGGTGAGATTCAATACCCCAATTAAAGGAGAATTAAAGTTAACCGAGCTCGGTGAGATCGGCCTTAAGTGTTCTATCGCCGTCTCGTCGCACTTATGCAAGTAGTATCAAGTCTGTTATAATATTTACAGTTTCCTAAAGGTACATGCATTTTCAAAACAAATCGCATTGTTTACCAGTGGAAGTGTTAGAGGTTTGTTGCTGATGTCGGCGTCCCTATTACCACTGTCATCATTCTCTTTATCAGATAGCAGTTCGTCACTGCCGTTAAATTTCGTCACGTTTTATTTCTTTCCTAAAGTCCTCCTCTTGTAATTTTTCAGTGTGTCGAGCGTGGTATTCCCAGTCACGTGGTCTATTTTTTCGTTATCGAGTCTTTTCACTTTCATATTAAATGTTCTATTTTTATTTGCAACTTCCAGCTTTATTTAAGAATAAACATTTCCAATTGCGTTATAATGACAATGATAAGAAGGAATGGAATTACCTAGAGCCCTTTTCATTAGCCGCTGATCAAGGTCGTACATTTTAGACTGGTTTTTGAATGGTAAAACATATTGCAATAGCTCTTCTTCTTCTTTTAGAAAACCGAATCCTCCTTTTTTACAAACATTCAATGATATCGTGTTTTCTAATTGATGTATTTGGAATTTTTATAGCAGACGAATGATAAGTATGCTTCTCTCTTCTAAATAATTTAAGAAATCATTCATAGAGAATTCTTTAAATTCTGAAGCTGTCATTTCCTCATGAAAGACAAAAGTTGATTTGGACACAAAACCTATTTTCGCCTATCATACATAACAAACGATAAATCTACTGCACTGACCGAAAAGTACTTACTTTCTGGAGTCTCTAGAGAAGTCTTCTTGAGTGTGGTTTTGATTAACACAAAGTTCATCTGAATAAAAAATTCATCTTGAGTAGCCAGAAATTCTAGGCAGGAATGTGCTGCCACAATGTCGCTCATCTCCATCATTAGTTTTTCTGCATTTGAAGCCTAAACTGCGCAACATTCTATATGTGGACGAATTAGACTCTTTATATGAAATATTGACTTTTAATCTTTGGTAATATTGTCTATTGTTGGAAATTCACCTTCATCGTAAAAACCCCAAAGTCCTTTGCACAACGTTCTTGTCAAAGTCATTTAATGTGTAAATCTCTGAGGGGGTTCTTTATGTTTTCGAGGTGACACAAACACCGGGGCACTACCAGAGTCAGATCTTTTGACCTCAACGCAAATACATAACACAATAATTTTATTTACTCCACAGGCATTTGCTGTTAGACTTTGACTCCTTTTAAAATCCAGATTTTGTCTCTCTGCTTTTTCTGAATATATTTAAAAAAGTGTATACATAAATTAAAATCACCTTTCCCGCCTGATTGCTTACTACTTCTCTTTTAGAACAAGCAGCACTTGTTCTCGGTTTATAGTATGACATGATTAACACAATCCGACATTCTTCACTTGCACTTCACTTGTCAGACTGGCTACTAGCAAATGAATTTACTAAGGAGTAAACAGAAAGAAGGATATGTTTGTTAGAGTGGTATGTTATGCCCCACAAACGTATTAACGAATGATGTTGCTGACATTGTTATGTTGTGTTTACATCTATACAGACCCAAGACATCATGCCGTCAGTAATAGTGTTATCGTCGTGTATGTACTGGGGAATCTCATAATAACACTGGGATAGTCAGTTATTGTACATATGAAATAACAATAGAAGCAAAATTGAATCACTGAAGTTAAAAATAATTATGTTTGGACGTACATGTCCCAAAAATGTTCTCTACTTGTCTTGTAAGGCAATTTATGTGATATAATAATATTTCGAACGGGCGCTAGGAACATTTATAATATTGATCCTCTTCTCCAGATTGATTCACGATTAATTTAACAAGGAAAACACAATATTGCAATACTAGAGACTCTAAAAGGAAAATCCCTTTACCATTTGAAAAACACTAGTGATATCTTCTGGGGTGTATAGCTTCATGATGACTTACAGAAGGACATCTTTGTTAGGAAAGGATGTGCTGCAGCTGCTTTGTTAACTTCTGAAGAGCTTGGAACTAATAAATATCTTATTGTAATATACCGAAAACGAACTGAAAAATCATATTTTAACATATCTCTTATGGGCAATACATTAATTCCAGATAATCCAATACTCTGAAGCTGTGTTTCCGGAAAGTCTGAAAAATACTTCTGTACAGCTGCAACCGTCTCTTAATTTGACCGTCGACGAAGACTTGGAAGCAAAAGGAAATCACAGGGAGTCAAATTTGGGCAGTAAGGTGAATGCTCCGAACCGTACAAACTTTCTCAATTTTCCTATCGCTAAAACGCTTTTGTAAGCGAATTCATTGACTCGATTGTCCCGATCTTCATTATTAATTTTTTTCATTTTGTTCAGAGGAGCGCCAATCCGAGCTGTCTATATATTCAGCAATAACAGGTAAAGATGTGCACCCCGGATTTATGATTGCTACTCTGATTTTGCCACTCCAATATTATTCTTAACAATATATATATATATATATATATATATATATATATATATTTTTCCTAGGCAAATTGCAGTCCGTCGCAAATTGTGCTATTACAAAAGAGTTGTAAGTCACTTAAAACATTTCTCTCGTCTACTCAAGAATTAAATATGCCAAAGGCTGTTGAAAGACTTTGACATGAAAATTCATTATATAAAACTTCACTCAAGGATCAATCCACAGAATGTACGGAAGCCTCAATAGCTTTAGCATTTATTTGTTAACTTTGAAACATCTTTTGTGTTATTAATTTCATTGTACTTATTATAAAAAGAAAATCCAACATATTTTTGAGAATATTTTGGTAGTCCCGAGACGTTTTTGTTAAATTACAGGAATGTTTTAATGTTTATGACTCTAACCCCGACAGCCAGCTTGTATGAGGGTCACTAGATAAGTATAGAGACACGGAACATTGGCTACCTCTAGAGAAAGTATTATTGCTGAGTCGAATTTGTTGATTCTTTGGTGTTACAATGGTAGCAGGCAGAGCTCTGTTATGTTATTCATTTTCCTGCGTTTTATGTTTTAAATCTGGAAAGTGTGAACGTTCTTGGAAGTGTAGTGGAGATTCAGTAATTTCATGTGAGGTAATGAAACGCAATCACTTGAGCGTTTGAGAGGGGGCTTTCGGGGACTTTTCTTCTTCATGTGCCACTGTGTTCCGCTGGTTTGAGGAATTAAAGAGAAGTGGCAATCTCTTAAAGATGAAGAGAAGAGTGATAGACCAACAACATTAGTGACTGAGAAGAACAGCATCTCTGTGGAAACAATGATCAGGGAAGATCCAAGACTAACCTACAAGTACATTGAGCTGGCATTAGTGATTAGTTCGCACAGTGTTTGAACCATCCTTCATGAGCACCTTCCTGTGAGGGGGGGGGGGGAAACTTCAAGATGGGTGTCCCAAAATTTATCTGAAGCAGAGAAGCTCCACAGGGTGAATGGTGCCAAGAAATACTGCAAGGATTTAACTGTGGAAAATCTCGCCGTGTTTCAGAAATTGTTACGGATGACGAAACATGAACATATCACTTTGATCGAGAAACAAAACGCCGATCCTCCATTTGGTTTTCCCTGATGACCAACCACCCGTCAAAGAGGTCAAGGAGCGTGGGAAATAAAATTGTTTTCTTCTTCTTCTTCTTCTTCTTCTTCTTCTTCTTCTTCTTCTTCACAAGTGGTCACGTGGGAAACAATGTTCTCGAAAATCAGAGAACTGTTATACAAGCTGGTACTCAGAAGTTTCCTTCCGAAAGTGTTTCAGAAAATCCAAGAACGACATCTAAAGACAGGACTAAGGGCATTTTGTTGCACCATGACAATGCATCAACTTACACCACTAATGTAAAAATGGGGCTGCAAGGAACCGAGGAAAAACTAATGACACATCCATCCTATAGTCCCAACCTGGCACCTTGCGATTTTTTCCTGTTCCTTACTGTGAAGAACTCATTTCGAAGCCACTGATTTTCTAGCCCCGAAGAAGCGGTTTGCAGCATACAAGGAGGAGTTATGTGCAGTGCCGGAAAATGAGTAACGTGGATGCTTCCAGAAGATAGAAAGCTGCTTACAGTACCAGAGGAAATACTTTGAGAAACTGGTATAAAGAAAACGTTTCTATTATTTGTCTCAATACCTATCTAGTGAACCTCGTATATGGACATAATCCTGACACTATCGTCATCGACGCATATGGTGCTGGTGTCATTTGTAACAATGGAGAGCTTCGATGCTATGCGATGCCTATCTTAAGATCGTGAGCTTGTGTTCGTTGCCCAGTTAGATTGACCACACCCATACATAGTTGTTGGTGCAGGTAAGGAAGTCTATACCTATATAAACACTTCTTTGTTGGACCGTTCATCAACTGTTCATACTAAGTACGATAGTGTTTGAAACTTTCTCTTAAACTATTTAAAGAGGTAATGCATCTAGTGGAATAGAGTACACGAACTTTAAGTTGGATGCTTTCTACTGCCGTTGTCTTCCGCGGATCGTAATTTATTAGGGACAACAACCGTCTTTTGTCATAATTCTTGTAAATACCAGGTAGTTTGCACCCCTTCCGTCGTAAGACGTCCCTTTACATTGTTATACAGGCGTCAGTGGCGTGCTTGTGTCGAAGTCGGTTTTCTTTTGACTAGTTAATCCACATTGATTACCTTGTTGGTTATGTTAAAAAGCATCAAAATGTTGATGGAATTGGAGAGTATTGCTTTTTTATATCAGTAACAATGATAGCAAGTGTTGGGAAACCCCGGCAAGCTGTATAGTCTGATGTCATGGAGATTGTTGCAAATATTCATATTTTATTTACAGACGAACATGATGCCCTGAAATGCAACAATATCTGTGTCCAGTGTTATAGAGAGATCTGCAGCAGCTACAGCCATTGCGTCTCGTAGTGTGAGAGCATTTTGCGAAAACAAACACAAGTTTTATCGAGTGCAAGTGTTTTGCGAACTCCAGGAACAAGAAACACTGTAAAAGATTCATTCACTGCCGGCGCCATAAGACGTGTCATTTGTTCATTATGTACTACTGGTTTTTTTCCTAGTCTACAGATTGTAAGCTATGCTTTAAAAATGGAAAACGTGTAAGGGCAGTGTATGGAGTTTAAGAGAAATCTTGAAGAAAATAAATTTTAGGTATGTAAAAATTCTCAGGGAAGGAAATTCTTAATGGAATGGTCAGACATTGTTTCTAAATGATTCCTAAGGAAAATCAAAGAATTGAGGACTACCGGTCATTTTATTGTTTATTTAGATGAAACGACAGTCATTCAAAAGGTAAAATTTGGAAGGACAAGGAGAGTGATTTTTCCCTTAAAACGCCATTTTATTATTTTACATGCTGGATGTTCTTCTGGTTTTGTTCCAATGCCGTACTAACATTCAAAACAAAATCGACAAAGGATTGTCACGAGAACATGTACGGCACTGTTTATAGAAACTGGTTTGTAGATAATCCATTACCGAACATTCCTCCCAATAGTGTTATTGTTATGAACAATGCCCCTATCATTCTAAGCTGGTTAATAAAGCGCCACTTTAATCGACTCGTAAATCTGAAATGATGGCTGGGCTTCGAAATAAAAACTTTAGTTCAATTCTCAGTCTACGAAACCTGCGTTATGTGAGTTAATTAAACTGAATAAAGAAAATTTCAAGAGATAGGAAGTTGCTGCAGAATATTCGCATATCGTAGTGAGACAGTCTCCTTATCACTGTCATATAAATGCGATAGAACTCATAGAGACGTAAGTGAAAAATGACATTGCGAACATTTAAAAACAAAGATTTGCACGTGTTACTTGAAAAAGTGACAGAGAAGAATTGGAAATCGGCCTGAGAACGCGTACAAAGGAGTGAAAAAAGATACTGGGAAACAGACGATTTAATGGATATAAATAGACCTATACTTACAAGGAGACGATTCCTAGGGCTCCAGTCCCGAGCACTCCCGAGCGGTAGTGGAGAAAGCCCAAGGTAGAGGACTTCCACATATATAGCTAGACAATGCAGCATTTTGACAGAGTGACTTCCACATATATAGCTAGACAATGCAGCATTTTGACAGAGTGACTTCCACATATATAGCTAGACAATGCAGCATTTTGACAGAGTGACTTCCACATATATAGCTAGACAATGCAGCATTTTGACAGAGTGACTTCCACATATATAGCTAGACAATGCAGCATTTTGACAGAGTGACTTCCACACATATAATTAGATAATGCAGCATTTTGACAGACTGACTTCCACATATATAGCTAGGCAATGCAGCATTTTGACAGAGTGACTTCCACACATATAGCTAGATAATGCAGCATTTTGACAGACTGACTTCCACATATATAGCTAGACAATGCAGCATTTTGACAGAGTGACTTCCACATATATAGCTAGACAATGCAGCATTTTGACAGAGTGACTTCCACATATATAGCTAGACAATGCAGCATTTTGACAGAGTGACTTCCACACATATAGCTAGATAATGCAGCATTTTGACAGAGTGACTTCCACATATATAGCTAGGCAATGCAGCATTTTGACAGAGTGACTTCCACACATATACCTAGATAATGCAGCATTTTGACAGAGTGACTTCCACACATATAGCTAGATAATGCAGCATTTTGACAGAGTGACTTCCACATATATAGCTAGGCAATGCAGCATTTTGACAGAGTGACTTCCACACATATACCTAGATAATGCAGCATTTTGACAGAGTGACTTCCACATATATAGCTAGACAATGCAGCATTTTGACAGAGTGACTTCCACATATATAGCTAGACAATGCAGCATTTTGACAGAGTGACTTCCACATATATAGCTAGACAATGCAGCATTTTGACAGAGTGACTTCCACATATATAGCTAGACAATGCAGCATTTTGACAGAGTGACTTCCACACATATAATTAGATAATGCAGATTTTGACAGACTGACTTCCACATATATAGCTAGACAATGCAGCATTTTGGCAGAGTGACTTCCACACATATAGCTAGATAATGCAGCATTTTGACAGAGTGACTTCCACATATATAGCTAGGCAATGCAGCATTTTGACAGAGTGACTTCCACACATATACCTAGATAATGCAGCATTTTGACAGCGTGACTTCCACACATATAGCTAGATAATGCAGCATTTTGACAGAGTGACTTCCACACATATAGCTAGATAATGCAGCATTTTGACAGAGTGACTTCCACACATATAGCTAGACAATGCAGCATTTTGACAGAGTGACTTCCACACATATAATTAGATAATGCAGCATTTTGACAGAGTGACTTCCACATATATAGCTAGACAATGCAGCATTTTGACAGAGTGACTTCCACACATATAGCTAGATAATGCAGCATTTTGACAGAGTGACTTCCACAGATATAGCTAGACAATGCAGCATTTTGACAGAGTGACTTCCACACATATAATTAGATAATGCAGCATTTTGACAGAGTGACTTCCACACATATACCTAGATAATGCAGCATTTTGACAGAGTGACTTCCACACATATAGCTAGATAATGCAGCATTTTGACAGAGTGACTTCCACACATATAGCTAGATAATGCAGCATTTTGACAGAGTGACTTCCACATATATAGCTAGACAATGCAGCATTTTGACAGAGTGACTTCCACACATATAGCTAGACAATGCAGCATTTTGACAGAGTGACTTCCACAGATATAGCTAGACAATGCAGCATTTTGACAGAGTGACTTCCACACATATAATTAGAAAATGCAGCATTTTGACAGAGTGACTTCCACATATATAGCTAGACAATGCAGCATTTTCACAGAGTGACTTCCACATATATAGCTAGATAATACAGCATTATGACACAGTGACTTCCACATATATAGCTAGACAATGCAGCATTTTGACAGAGTGACTTCCACATATATAGCTAGATAATACAGCATTATGACAGAGTGACTTCCACACATATAGCTAGATAATACAGCATTATGACAGAGTGACTTCCACATATATAGCTAGATAATACAGCATTTTGACACAACGGCATTATAGCATTACAGCTCAATGACTGGAGCGTCATGCTATAGTTATGTAGCTAATAGTTTCGAATCCTTATGTCCTAAAGTTTTTTATTTATATATTTTTTCCTTCGCTAAGTTAAAAGTGATTTGCCACTTTACAATGATTTACTCGCTAACATAGTATGACGTCACAATTCGCTATAAATTTGTATTTACCGATTTTTTTTTGTGCTGAAATAAAAGTACATTTGCCATCATTACATTGATATACCCGCCTACTTAGTAGCACACAATTCCTTATCAATTTATATTTACGGATAGAAGCCGAGCGTAGGCCGTGTGGCCGTTGCTCGCCGCAGCAAACCCTGATCCACCGGTTTCTAGGATTTATCCGAGGCTAGCGTTAAGGTTAGTGTGTATGTATATGAATTAATTGCGAATTCCATTTAGACAAAGCATGGTAAAAAGTGAAAAACTCACTTTTATAATAAGGAACAATTTATTGCACCCAGAAAGTTATGGAGGACAAAGCATAGGTTACGTTATATTTAACAAGAAAATAATATATGCAACATTTACACTGTTACAAGCGGCCACACAGAGAAAAACGAGCATCAGCACTGTACTATCTCCCGTTCGGGACTGAGGAGTTCGGCTTTATCCTTTGTCGCTCGGGACTGGAGCTCCAGGAATTATCTCCTTATAAGGGTAGGTATAATAAGTGATCGGTTCATAATAAATTTACAGGACACGGATGATGAAAGTGAAGCCAAGTTTGCAACATCTGAAGGAGAGGAGGATCCAACTACTAACGACTCGAGGTTAAAGGAACGACTGTCCTTCTTACCTCTGTCACCGCAGTAATGTCAGGGAAAAGCGAGCGAGAGGGGTGAGTATTCTTTCTAATAACCATCGGACAACTTAACTCTCATAGAGAGTTTAGTAAGAGTCGTTACATTTCGGAAATGGGAGCCTCCCATAAGGAAGGTTTCGATCGCCAAGGAAAATTTAATTATCCTTATTTATCTACAGAGGGCAAAGGGGCAGTTGGTAAGCACGTCGCCTCTAATGTCATGTGACAGAGCTAAGATATTTTTGAAAACGGTTCATAATTTTGTCCAAGGACCTCTTTTTACGGGTTAGGAGGCATAAATCTACGACACGAAGTACCTTCCGCAGGATTTGCGTTTTAAATCTTTACGTACTGAAAAATCTATCGACTTCGGCCGGATTTGAGCCCGCGAACCAGAGGAGAGGGACGGAATATTTAAGAGAACTGATTTGTGGCGCCTATGCTACATCCCTGATACGTTTCAAGATAATCTACAATGTTTATTTTAATGTCCTCCCCTTGTAAATAACTCACATCTCAAATTGGAACGTAATGTCAGCATTTGTTACGAACATTTAAGACATTTTCTTGCACACATCCTTGCACCGACTGTTGTCGATGTCAATAGCGATGTGAATGTATAGGGGTGTTCACAAGTTTTCCTATGAGGATGCATTAAAACACAGGGCCACCTTTTCTCTACAGATACCAGTGCCTAGCATCGGTACGGCGTGATCACTGGTACGTGAATATTGGTTTTACGAAACACGTGCAGCAGTGACAAAGGCTCGCGAGGCGCATTACTTTAGTCAAGTGAAGGCAAGTGATAATCATAGCAGGACGATGTATTCAGGAAGAGGTGAAGACAGTCATCTGTTACGAGCATGCACGTGGTTTATCAAGACGCAACACTCACATCAGGTTCATGTGATGTCGGATGTTTGCTTGCGAACAAGCAGCTGTGATGACTTCACAAACGTGTGGATCCAATGATTAGAGAAGACAGACGGAGTAAGGTAGGAGATGTGGCCAAAGCACTGAACATGTCCATTGGCGTAGTGCACCACATTACTCATGATGTGTTGGGATACCTAAAAGTGTGTGCTCGTGGGTGCCACGTAAACTGACTCCTGATCACCTGAAGCAAAGAATGGGTCCTCTGCAGGAAAAATCATGTTAATAGTGCTCTGGGATTTCACGGGAGTTCTTCTTGTTGACTTTCTCGAACCACGAGAAAGAGAACGCTCAAATCTGCAATCCGTCACAAGTACTCTGAACTTACCCGAGGTGTCCTCCCCCTTGATGACCACTCGACCGCATATTGCCAACCAAACCCAACTGCTGATTGCACGGTATCACTGGGAGCGCCTTCAACACCCACCGCACAGTCCTGGTTTGGCGCCTAGTGACTTCCATTTGTTTCCAGCACTGAAAATGGATTTCCAAGATCAGAGTTTCCAGGACAACGGGCAAGTCAAAACAGCGGTGCGGCATTTTTTTGTTCAGCCAGAGCCACAGCTTCTTGAAGAGGGCATTCAGAAGTTGCTACACAGATGGGGAAAATATCTAAACCTGGAAGGTGGTTATGTGGAGAGGTGGAGATAAATGATGTGTAAAGTAGGTGAATATAACGTAATAATAATAAAGTACACAGCTAAGGGAAACTTATTTATTGACCCACTGAATGAAAATGTGAAAAGAAAATGATATATTGATACCGGAGAATGTTTTACTATGGTCAATAGGTCCGATAGGTAATTGAAGAAACAGAAAATTATGTTGGTAGATTTTTCAATGTGAATGCTGTTTTAATTTAGCATTATCCCATTCTAAAAGTATGCTTAATCTTTTTAGTACACTCCAGATATACTGCGAATAAAAACATTATTTATATTACCAAGGACGACGAACCGAAATGAAACAAGGTTGGTGGAGAATGAAGAATTCAAGCAGAAAAATAAAACGCAAATGGGTAGAAAGAACAATGCTAGAAAAGAGGAATAGAGAGAAAGAGAACAAAATTAAACCTTCACGTTCAGTTGAGATATTCTAAAAAAGTGATGTTTTGTTTGTTATCATTAATACTTACAAAACCAAAATTAATGGTAACTTTCCGGGCAGTCTTAACGCCCAAACGTTTCACTGTTTTTTCTTTAGTTACTAAATGTTTCGAAATAGAATGAGCAGAACTGCTTGCAGGGAATTCTCTTAAAATAAAAGAGCAGAAATAAAAAAGAGAATGAAGAGAAACGCTGTTCTGGCCAGTCGTAAATTTTGTGTTCCCCATCAAATGAATTCGAACGCCAAGAACGTCCATAAAAGTTGTTCCCATCTGCGCACAAAAAACATCACTAGCTCAGTCAAAGAAAAACTGCTTTCCTGCCTGCCGCACTAATGAGCGCCCTTACCTTCAGAAATTCATTTCGGAGTCACACCAACGAAGCAACGCTTTCTATTTCGTTCTCGTTTGATAAAAATGCGATTTTCCCAGAGCTAAGTTTCCGGATTTAAAATGCAAATATTCAAATATTAGGGTCACTCTATCATTTCCTGAATTTGAAGATTTTTTGAGACACAAAAGCACTGGAAAGGGATGTTTTGGTTAGTAACCGTAGCAGAAGTTAGGGAACGGTATCCATTGTTAAAGCTGCAGCAAAATATTTATTTATTCTCGAATGGGTTGTACGTGTTATGAGAGTGTTTTCGTGCGATGATTTCTAGCGAATTCCGAAGGAATGTAAGCTATTGCGAAATGATTTTTGAAAAATGTCTTCAAATTACCATCGATCCTACCCACTAGACGCCGAAAATGACAATGAAGAAAAATCGTCTGTCCGTTAACGCTCTAGCGATCGCAATTTTTATTTTTTCACAACGAAACTCGGGCATATAACGATAAATTAACAAACAACTCGACGAATTCGTTAACCAGTAAAATTGGACCATAGGGTGTGGGGGCTGACCTAAAGCGAAAATTATTTAACAAATAGAAAAATGTTTCTACCGGCCGCAATTTTTACTACTTCCCATTAAAACTCTTTATAATTCTTTAAAATAAATTGATAAAGATAGTTTCCGGAAATCAGAGTAATCGGTCCATTAGGTGGGGGGGGGGTGTAACTGAAAAACGAGTTAGGATTAAAGCTAAATTTAAAAATTCCTCTTGCGGCCTGAATTTTAATGTGTTTAACTAAAATTAAAAATATAAAAATCGCCCTAGTGGCATTAATATTTGTTTTTTTTTTTTGTTTTGTTTTCACAACGAAACTCCATATATAACATTTAATAACATTAAGAATTGTATCTGAAAATCAGTGAAATTGGGCCATTAGGAGTGAGAATTTACCGGGTAAACCAAAATTTAAAAATCTTTGTAGTAGCAAAACTAAGCATATGTCATTGAAATCAGATAACAAAAATAGTTTCTTAAAATCAATGAAATCGGATTATTAGGAGTGGGGATTTAGCTGAAACCCCAAATTTAAAAAAAAATTACTCTGATCAATGTTTGTTTTATTACAACAGGTATCGGCATATGGCATTAAAATCAAACAAGAAAAATGATTTCTGGAAATAAGTGAAATCAGATTATTATTAGGAGAAGGGGTTTATCCGAAACCCAAAATTAGAAATATCTTGAAAACCAGAATTAAAAGAGCGCTCTTGCGTTTACTTTTCTCTATATTGTTTTAAAATAAAAGACAAATTAATTCAGCACATAAACTGTCTTTATAACAATGCATATGTTTTATGTTTAACAAAAGCATCGTCATGAAGATAGAAAATGTGAAATGTCAATCTAATGTGTGTTTGAAAATCATATTTGTATGTAAGAATGCTCTGTAATAACCTTCAGAAAACGTTTGCGTTACATATTTTTACTACCATAACATTTAAATTACATTTCAAAGCCAATGAAAATCGATTAAACTTTCGATTGTTTATTGTTGATTGTGTATATTTGCTTAGTGCATTGTAAAAAGTTTAAATGGTAATAAGTTTTTGTTTTATTGAATCATATGAACATCTCTTAAATACACCACGTAACCTGAAACTTTCTGTTATTTCTCTCTATTTTAATGAATGTAAAGATGATATCAGAGATTCGTTCATAAACATGTTACATTAAAAAAAAAAATTAATGGTACGCATACAGTATAGTTTTATCTATTGGTGGTCTTATATTTCTATTAATTAATAGTATAACATTGATTTTTGTGGTTTAATTACAATGTAGTTCTAAAAATGTAGTTTATATTTTGTAATACTTATAGATTGCAACAATTATAACTTTGTTACTCTTACGTTGGAAAATGAAAGTAATTTTACTATAGTCATTTATTTATTTTCAAGTGATTTTGAAGGGGGGGAAGACAAATCTAGTTAAGTAATGTATTATAGTAAAATGATTCTTTTTATTAATTAGTTTTAGAGTTTATCTTGTTAATAAGGTCATAATTTTTATTTTTTAAATCTTTTTTGAAGTGCATGTTAGTATTCTTTATTACTGAGACTGGGCATATGGTTATAATCAATTGCTTTTAAGAAGTTTGTTTTCGGAAAAAATAACAATATCCAGACTGAAATTGCAGATGTCTGCTATTATATCATACTATGAAGACAGGACTACATATTTCCGGTGATTACACGTGTAGTAATAATACTGATGACATCCTGGTAACTGCTTGTGATGTTCCTGTCAGTTGTTTTATTTTCACAAAAGCATTGTCTTGAAGATAACTGTAAAATATTAATATAATCATGTGAAAAAACTGTTTGCCTTCACTGTCGCTTTATGCAGTTTTGGGTGGGTAATGCATTTAATTTATTTAATGTTGTAAATTAAACTCTTAAAACGTTTTAATTAAATAATATGAATGTATGAGCACTCTGTAATAAGCTTCACAAACAAAATATTACATTCTTCACTACAAAGAGGGCGATTTGGAAAACAATCAGCTTTGTCATCATTTTACAATAACAAAATCTGATCTACAACTTCTCTGTTCCAAATTCAAGTTGCTGAAGAATTCGCTTAGTTTACGCAGCTCCTGCTGGACGGATTTCTTTTTCTTATCCGTTTCTTGGTTCATTATCGTCGAGAACTGTCAGGCGCACATCTCATGCGAATCGCGTGTAATGTTCGTTTCTCTCATTTTATTCCCACATGGTCATATCATTTTACTGCCGTCTCCGATTTTCCACGCAGAAGATAAATTGTTTCTTGCAGCCTGTGATTTCTGTAGGTAGCATTATCTCATTCTTTTTTATTGTCTGAAGTATTCTTCTATACTCCTTTTTATGATCAATATCTTCTTTAACCATGCGCATGCTTAGTTGCGTGTATCCAAGACTTGTTTTGTTTTGCTCAAGTGAGCTTATTGTATTGTCTTTCTTTGGATTTCTACGCTTAACCTTGCATTAAGGTAAACCATAAAAATGCTTAAGGAAGGCAGCCTGGCAGGGGCCCAAAATAATAGCAAGCTTCCGAACTTGGGTAATGATTGTTGCAAATGTGTTAAGGAAATGTCTTTAAGGCTACCAGTGCCAAACCTGTCTTCCTTCCTTTGTTCATTTATTTACTTAGCTATTAGAGGGAGTTAGATGGGGAAAAAAGAGCAATAGCTAAAGGTAAGTACTGATTTAGTAAATTGCCAGTTCGGTCTTAAAGAACAGCTGCAGCATGGGAAATTCTCGAGGAAATTAAAAGAAATATAAAAATAAAACGAATATTCAATTGATAACCCCCAAGCAGAGGACATTATAAATGAAGAAATGTCTTAAATCACTGGAGTTCGTTTAGTTCGAACTTTTAACTAGCGTTAAAAATGTCTGCATTCTCGATAACTATTGCATGTACGAAGTTGAACTTTTTACCAGCTATTATTTGTTGCTTTGTTAAATATTCAACATAATATTTTTTCTCAAGTGTTTGTAGATATATTATTTTTCAAAATTTAATCTGAATTTAATAATTGGACTTTCTGAATATTTTTATTTTTGAAAAAAAAAAATCAGTATAAAAATATCCTTCTATTAGAATACCCATTCGATTAATAGAACATAACGATTTTGCAACTTTGAAATTTCATTTCAACTTAACTGTAGCAAAAAACAAGTAACGTTTACTTATAAAATAATACAAAGTAATGTAGGTATTGATACACCTCTCGAATGATATATTATGTACTATTTATTAATTGTTAACTTGATAAATGTGGGTTTATATTTAAATAACGTTAAAAGCAAAATTAAATGTCCTGAAATATAAATATAAGAGATAACAAACCACTTTCTCATACTTGAAAACGAATTATTTCTCATTTATATTTCTATTATTTAAAAGGTGTGTACATCTCCAAAAGTTATTCAATTTTGATGACTGGAAAAGTAATCCTTTTTATTGTTATTAATAACACCTTAATAGTCAAATATATTTGGACAAAAGAAAAAAGTGAGGTCAGCAGAACTTTAATTAGTAATGCCATTAACTTAAATTTTTCATTGTAAAAATAAACCACTCCTCCAGAGGTTAAAAATATTCATTTAAATTTATCATTTTTCGATAAAACCGCCACTAGATAGTTTTTTAAATTCCGGTTTTCAGGTATAATCCCACTCTTAATGGTTCGATTTCTTTGATTTTTCGAAAATATGTTTTTTATTTTATTTAAATGATATATACCAAGTTTTGTTGCGAAAAAGCAAATATTGGTATCACTAGAGCGCTTTTTAAATTTTGGTTTTCAGGTAAACCTCCACTCCTAATAGTCTGATTTCGCTGATTTTCATACAAAAGTTCTCTTATTTTATTTCAAGGGCATATATTGAGTCCCCTTGCGAAAAACAAACAAACAAACGAAAATTGCGCCCGCTAAAATGATTTTTCAATATATATATATATATATATATACATATATACATATGCGTTATAATGTACATATCGTTATACACATTTAACTTTGTATACAGATTTTTCATAGTCCATTTTTGAGGCTTGTAATTAGAGATTTGCAGAAAATGTTCAAAAACCATTTCATGGATACAATCTCAATTCCATTGGAATTCGCTGAAATAAATAGACCAACTGCAATATTAATTATGAAGGAAGTACATAATGCTTTCTGTACATGCATCCTGCAGATGCCAAAAGATAGATGTTAGCAGAATTTATTATTATTATTTTGTTAAAATAGGTGCGTTACTACAGTAACTTTAACAGGTTCTCCCTCTTTCTCTCACTTGTGTATGTTCAGCCACACATGTATGAGTGTTAATTCTAGAAGCTAGCGATCTATATTCAACAGTAGCAGTAGCAGTAGTGAAGGTGTGTACCCCTGGATTTATGCTGCCGCTGCAATTTTGAAGCGGTCTGTGTGAGATTGTAGTTTTTGCAAAATATGGCGTAAACATGGAAGTAAATATTAATTAAGTTAGAGAAGAGAAATATTAATATAGACATTTAAAATCAGCTCATAAAAATTATGGAACTGTGCCTCTTACAGGACACATGCTGTTACCATATCATACTTGTATTTTAATTTAATTTATTTAATTATTTTATATGTACAAATTCCTAGCAAAAAGTCCTGAAAGGACAGAAAAAACTTTCCACTGCTTTATAACATTTATCCCAGTCGACATAGGAGGAAGCAATGATGTTCGCTGAGCAACAAATTGGCGTGATTTTCTTCAGCACATGTGAAGCACGAGAAGGGGCACTCCAAGAACACGCGTATTGAGCCTGCCTCGCTTCATTTACCTACCGGAATCAATAAACTTGCATCAGGGATGTCCAAGGAAACACGTCTTGCAGTTTTTGTTGTTTATTTTCATGATGGTTAGCTGATTTATCTCTACGATCTTCTATATTCATTCTCCCATCATTTCAACTGTCATATTCCGATGAAAAATATCATTCTTTTATTTTTATTTTCATTTCCTTTCCTTATCCAGTTTTTCCTTGTGTTCTTCAATGCTTTTTTTTAAAATACTTGATTACTTTGAAATTAATTTATATTTCCATTTCACTTATAAATGCAGAAATTAAAGATAATACTTCTTTACTGCTTGCCTAAGCAACAAAATATTATTTCGATGCTATTGTGTTTACACGTGTTATAAACAGAGCTACCAATTGAAAAGAAACTTTAAATAGAAATTGATAAATTTACAGCACAGAGAGGTCACCTATATTAAGTTAGAAAACACAATATTTTAGATAAATTTTATTTACATAGTCACTTTGTAATTCAACACATACAGTTCAACAATTTTTCAACTTTTTAATACTCTCAGTAAAATTAGATTTGGAAAAATAAGCGTCTGTCTCAGCTTCAGCCTTAACATTTGATGTGAATCTTCGTCCACCCAGTCATTTCTACAGGTTTAGGAGCAAGTAATTGATGGGAGCCAAATCCCGTCAATATGGAGGATATGGAAGCACTTGGAGTGAAGGTCATGCATTTTTGCAGCAACACTCCCAGGCGTGTGATAAGGCACATTATCGTGATGAAAGAGAACTTTTTTTTTTAACAAAGTGTGGACGTTTAGCCTGAATTGCATCCTTCAGTAGTGGAACGCAATGCTCTCCAGTGATGGTCCTGCTCTCAGACCATAAGAATCTCAGAAAACCGTAGCCATGACTTTTCCTGCAGGTGGAACCGTTTTTGCTTTCTTTGGCGCACTTTCACCCGTCGCTATTGTTTGGACTGCTCCTTCGTCTCTGGCGTGTAGTGATGAATCCATATATCATCTAACGTTGTTGCGAAATGTTCATTCGAATGCGTTTTTGGTCCCCATTGTTAACAAATGCGGTACCCATCAAACGGAAGGTTTACCCAAAATTTCGTATAAAATGTACTGGACGCGGCCTATTGAGATCTTTGCAAATCAGTCAACACGCATACCCTCAATTGGCAATCATTGAGTACGGCATGGTGAATCTCATTGGATATAGTTTTGGGACGCCCTGAGCTTTCATCATCTTGAATGAATGTACGGGCATGCTTAAATTTAACAGCCCACTTTTTAACCATCGAAAACAGAGGGGAAGAATCTTTTAATGTGAAACGTTTTTAAATGTAACAATATTTCTAAACTAAGCCCTTTATATGGCCTTTACACTCACTAAAATACAGAGAAAGAACAGGACATTTCCGAGTTAAATTGTGTATTTAAGAAGACATTCAGATGTTTCGATAAAACAAAAACATATTACTACTTAAAAATAATTACAATGTACTAAACACATATACACAATCAACAATACACATTCGATTTTCATTGGCATTGAAATGTAATTAATTTAAATGTAAATGTAGTAAAAGCATATAACGCAAACGATTTCTGAAAGTTATTACATGGGCTCTTAAATACAAACATACTTATCAAACACATATTAGACTAATGTTTTACCCTTGCCATCTTCAAAATGATGCATTTGTTAAATATAATACATATGTATCGTTATAAATACAGTTTATATGCCTAGCTAATTTATACTTTTATTTTTAAACAATTGAGAGAAAATCGCTTAGAGAGCTTATTAAATTTCCGTTTTAAGGTATCTCCCGACTCTTATGATCCTATTTCCCTACTTTTCAAAAACTGTTTTTCTTATTTTATTTAAATGTTATATACCGAATTTTGTTGTGAAAAAACAAATATTAGTGTCGCTAGAGCGATTCTTAAATTTTGGTTTTCAGGTAAACCCCTACTCCTAATGGTCCGATTTCCCTGATTTTCAGGAACTATTTTTATTATTTTATTTAAATGGTATATACTGAGTTTCGTTACGAATAAACAAAAATTGTTGCCGCTGGAGCGATTTTTAAATTTTCGCTTTAGGTGAACCTTCACCTCCAATAGTCTAATTTTGCTGGTTAAACGAACTCGATGAATTGGTTATTGATTGATGGCTATATGCAGTAATTCATTCTGTTGAAACATGAAAAATATTATTAAATAGGTCATTAAACAGGTATTATTTGAGTAATAAAACAATTTCGTTGGGAAAAAACAAAAATTGCACCGCTAGAGTGTTGACAGACGTACATTTTTTCATTTCAATTTTTGGTGCCTAGTAGGCAGGATCGATGGAAATTTGAAGAAAATTATCAAAAATCCTTTCATGGGCACAACCGCCATAGGAATTCCTATGTATCTACTACAGATATTTTAACATTTTTTTATTTATATCTTGTCTGTCGCAAAATGTACACCCCTGTCTTAATTATTCAGGGTTCCTATCATCGGCATTCTGTGCCCTAAGAGCAGTGCAACCCTTCAGCAATTAAAACTGCATCGTTACAAATGCAAAGCATCTTCTCCCCCTGCAGTACTTGTGTTGTTGCACAACGCTTTAACAAAAGTTTGAACATGTGAGAGTCATTCTCACCGCACATTATCAACAGAAAGGGGAGATAAATGCATGAACAAATCTCGTCTCTTGTACCCAACGTAATGGTTGCGACATAAGGAAGTAGCAAGCTCAGCTTTTTTATTTCACACGAATAAAATTAACTTAATGTAAATGTATATTTAGACAATTCATGATGCAATAAAGTTTGACGATAATGTTGGAACTTAACTACACTGCTTAAGAAACTAGAGAACATGTGTTTAAATCAAAACAACAAAATAAATATTGGTACATTGTAATTTTTGACAGTCAGAAGTTATGTTTTGAAGTATTATTTAAAACTAGAATAAAGATCTTCTAGAATTCGTTAGTTTTTCTCTGAATAAATTAGTGAAGTTTCAAGAACTGTTGAAACCAAATCTCTTTGGCTTTTTAACAGGTTTTAACAGCAATCTGTGGTAGGAAATTTTTATTTTGTGATCTCTGATGCCAATACAGAGCAATGAGTCATACAAGCAGTTGCTTGGATTGAAGATGGCGTTTCATTCGCTTTGTCTCCAACTTTTCTTCTGTCATCCATAGGGTTTGGAGCTAATATATAGAGACAGGTGGATACAAGAGGCGACCAGGACAAGGACGTAAGAAGAAGGCAACAGAGGTACAGGATACATATCTTGTCCTATCAGCTTTGTGCAAACGCAGATCTACAGCCAGAGGTCTACAAAATGATGTACGAACAACAACTGCAGTGATGATTTCTGACCAGATTGTAAGAAACAGACAGAAATGCAGGGTTGAGATCTAGAATCCTCTTTCGTTTGACACGTCAGCACAAGGTAGCCGGCTGAGATTTGCTCAGAATCTTCTCAACTGGCAGTTCCCCCAATGGAAGACTGTTCTCTTCACAGATGAGTCAAGATTTCGTTTGACGGGTTGTGATGGTCGCACACGTGTCCTGGGGAACGTCTTGATCCAGTCATCATTATTGAACATTTGGATGCGGTTCGATTATGGTTTGGGCTGGCATTATTGCTGTTGAGTCTCGGACAGAGCTTGTTGTTTCACAGCGCATGAATGTTGATGTTTACATTAATGACATTCTTCTTCAACATGTCGTACCCTTTGGTTGGTATGGAGCCTAATTTTCTTCTAATGCATGATAATGCTAAATCTCATACAGCACGGAATACTAAAGGTGTCCCGCAAAAATGCCAAATTCGGTTATGACTGACCTGCACGCAGTTCTGATCACAATCCGATTGAGCATCCGTGGGATAAAGTGAAAAAACTTGTTTGAGGGCGTATGGTGTTGAAGATTATACTCGTGTTGCTTACAATGCAATTTTAGCATTGAAATGTTTTAAAAAGTATTACAAATTTACAAAATGTGATGTTATGACGTATTGTAATGCATGGTTTCTTAGTACTCGTTTCTATGACGATGTTATTTTGTTTTTGTTTCGAAAATTTAAAATGGAAATGGATGCTAATTCCGCAATGTTTGATATTGAAAATATGGATCTCATTTCAGAAAAAAAAAGTATAAAGGAAGCTGAGATAGCTAGGTTTTGTTACTTCCTTAAAAACCGAAAAGTGTATACGAAAAAGAATATGACAAGTTCTGTACAGAGAGAAAAGAGAAACGTGTTAGTTCAATAATGAAAAAATCTTGTTGGCATATTTTTGTGAGCTGGTAAATATATAATATAGCGTTTATTGATTATTAATGTGATAAGTAATTTATAATTTACATTATTAGATTGGTTTATTTTACCCAGTCCAAGATTTGTGTATCTTCGACGCTCTGGTGTGTTTATTCGAAAGTTAAATATATGGCGAAAGAGAAAAAATAAATAAACAAGTAAAAACAAAAAATAAAAATGTCGACGTTTCATCTTTTGATTACTTGAAGGAGTGTGCTCTGGGATATAAGGTGAAAAAAAAAAAAAATCAAATGTGCGCTCTAGATCCGAAGTTGGTCGATTTATGATAAAAGTACCTGATGATAGGCGCTTACTAATGAAGGTAGTTTTGTATTTCGGTATTATGGGCTTGTAGACGCCATCAACTACACGATTTGTGCGTTGATGATGTTGTTGTGTTGAAGGCCGTATTTCGGTGGTTCATATTCAAGACACAAACAATTATAAGCCATGTACATTTATTATTGTATCTGACGATGGCCCTGTGAATTGTGTGGAGCTGTGTTAAATAAGATGTTGCTTTGCGTCCAAAAACTGTGAAAAGCAAAAATCTCTTTTTGTATTATAGAGGTGGTAGGTGTAGTTGTCAATCTGTTGGTATTAACACTTTTGGAAAGTTTCCTATGGAGGTTGCTAAGCTTTTGGAGCTGCCAAATGCGTCAAATTACACAGAGAGGACTGCTTTAGGCGGCAACGATTCTTGCAAACACTGGGGCAAGTATTACTGAAGTTAAGAGGTTAGGAGTGTGGAAGTCACCATCAGTTGCTGAATCTTACATAGAGGAATCAATCGAAAATAAAATAGAGATTGCAAAGAAATAACAGGAGGAAGGCTAAATGTTAATGCAGTAGATACGAGATCAGTAGTGGCTCAGGAATAATATTTTCTAATGTAACTGATTGTATTTTTAATATTTACCAAGAAAAGTAACTGTCACGTAGTAAGGTAAGTTTTCTGTTAATAGAATAAAGATTACTAATAGTTCAACATTAAAGTTTTGAAATGAAACAATTGTAATGTGATTAATTAATTAACTGCATTTTCAATGTTTCCAAGACAATGGAGATTATTTAAGATGATTAATGACTTACATTATTTTTTTTTAGTTGCTAACATTTGTTTACTAAAGCATTTCTCATGTTTGGTGTTGATATGCTTGTTAGGCGACGATTTTAGCTTTTTCTTACAGGTAGTTGTTTGAAACTGTGTTGTGAAGGCGGTGAATACGTTGCTAGGTAATCAGTGTTAGAATAAGACTAATTGGGAAAAAAAGTTTGTTTTAATGCTAGGAATGCATAAAGGAAATATTTAACACACACGCGCGCGCGCGCGCGCCCGCACATATTGAGAAATTCATTTTCTTCCATCAACCGGTAGAGCTGTTCAATTAAGAATGAACATAATATTTTTGGGCAATATACTCATCTTGATTTTCTCAAACCAAGGCCTATTAAATGCAATATATCTGTCCCAGATTTCTATCAATTTTCAAAGACATACTATAAACCTTCTAATGGCAGGATTTTCAAAACCGCCTCCCGAGCCTTCACCATTGCTTCCAATGGAAAATGCCTCCCAAGAAGTAGTTTCTTCAATTTATAAACATGAACAATAGGGAGGGAAGGGATACAATTCGCATTGGTTTTTTTAGAATTCAGCACAACCTTTGCGATGTGCGGCCGTGCATTATCGTGATGCAGCACTCAACTGTCGCACCGAAATGTGTGCTTTTGCGAGTGATGTACCTTACAGAGTTTTCAGAACATGTGTGTAGTATTGCTCAGTTACAGATGTGTGTGTAACTACAGCATGCCGGTATATTATTCCTAGATTCCTAGATATTATTCCTAGAATATCAAAAAATTAGCTGACCCAGCAGAAGTAACCACTTTTGCTTTTAATGATGTTGGTGACATACAGAGCTTTGCTGTTTTCTCTCAGGATCAAAATTATGTAGCCAAGTTTTATCAGCAGTGATTACCTTTGAAAAAAACACCGCCTCTTCCTGTAACATCATCAACTACATGCAAACCTTGCACGCAGCAATCTGGAATGCCACCGTGCACAAACACATCTCATGTGCAACCAATGTGTAGGTGGGATCAGATAAATTTTCAGAATTTCTGAATAACATTCGATGATCCTCTCTCGCAATGACATCATCGGTGTTAATGTTTTCTTCCGTTACCTTTCTTTGAAATTCATTGCCTCCCATCTTTAAATTTGTTAAATCATCTTCGGACTGTGCTATGGGAAATGCATGAATTGACACCTGAACAGGCCCCACACAAAGTGGATATCTGTCGTCAACCATGGTTGATAGAAGGAGAATTATCACTGTAATGAAAAATGAGTATATTACCGCAACCCTGATACCTCCAAACAGTGAGTTGGTCCTGGTGGTGTAGTGGCAACCATACTTGCCTTCTACACCCAAGATCGCGGGTTCAAACCCAGCCAGGATCGATGGATTTTTTCGGGTGTAAAAATCCTAAGTATGGCTTCCTTCGGAAGGGAAGTAAAGCCGTGGGTCCCGTGTCGTACATTTACGGCACGAAAAAGAACCTCAAGCCTGAAATAGAGGCCTCTGAGCAAAATTTGTCGGTCGTTTCACGCCCTGAAATGAATGGAACGCTGACGACCTGAGCTGTTAAAGAGCGTCCATAAATAAATCAATAAAAAAAAAAAAATCCAAACAGTGAAGGTTTTTTCCAAACGTGTCATGTATTGGTACTAAATTTTGTTCTCAATAATGAAACAAGTTCATGAAAATTTGAGACAGAGATATCCAGCATTAATTAATAGAAAAAGCAGAGCAATGGGAGGCCCCATACCGCAAGAACAACCATGGGAAAAATCCAAGAATTGGAAGAAATCCACACTCAACACATTTTCCTCATCTTGCGCCTTCACATTACCATGGCCCATTTCCTGCGTGGAAATTCTTCGCACCAAAACACAGAAACTGGTAACTAAAAGCAGTCTCAAGACTGTAGAAAGCAATGATCTTTATTTTGAAGACCATTTAAAATCTTGTCATAAGACATTACAAATAAAATTTTGTTTAAAAACCGACACTACCTATGAAACAGTAGATATTTTCTTCAAATTCATCGCCGAATGAAAGCTGTTTACGGCGACATCAGTACAGTGTGTGAAGGGAGCCAATTCGACAACCTCTAGTGTGCTTGAGCCCGTAGTGGATAACCCCTCACCGCATCAGATGACGAGCATTTGAAATCGTGTCCATGAAATGATTCGCGCATGCGAGAGGTCGCCACAAAACTGAACATTTCCCAAGAAAGAGTGCAGTTTATCGTAATCGAGGTGCTGGGGTAAAGACGAGGTGTGTGCGGTTTGGGTACTGCGGAGGCTGACACAGAAAGAAACAAGTTTGCCAATATCTGTTGGCCCGATACAGGGTGAGGGTGAGGCTTTTCCCCACCGCATCATTCTGACCCCTAGAGCACATCGCCACGTCCCAACAAGTTCAAGGTTGTCCCATCTGCAGGGAAAGTCATGGTGACTATGTTTTGGAATTTCCAAGATGTCGTTCTCCTTGACTTTTTGGAACAGGGAACCACGATAAATCTGCAACTCTATGTAACAATATTGAAGAAGCTTCGCGCACGATACTCCACGTCCGGAAGAATTCAAACCCTATTTTGCTGCAACGACAACGCTCGCCCGCAAACGAGCAGCAAAACCCAGGAGATGTTGCAATGCCTGTATTTCACGGAGGTTTTACCGCATCCGCCATACAGCCCCGACCTTGCACCTTGAGACTTTCCACGGAAGATGAAAGAACATCTTAAGGGACTTCAAATTTTGTTCTGACGAGGTGAAAGCTGCCATTAAAGCCTGATGTCCACAATAATCACTTGAATTCTTCTCCGATGGGTTTGCCCGACTAGCCACGCGATGGGAACTATGTCGAAAAGTGAATAGTGTATTACATAGAGAAAACATGCAGCTAATACCACGAATATTTTGGAAATCGGTTAAGAAATAGAAGGTTTGTGGCCATGAAAGCATAATTTTTCAATCTCCTCTCGTAGCATCTGGACACCGCCCTCCTTCCAAGGATTTCCTGCCTATCAGAAGGGCCTCTTCCTTACTTCTTGGGACAGAAACCTTTCCAACGTTCAAGCCACCGTAACGCAGCATCAGTCCACCTTGGCACTTTCGACTCTGTAACAGAATCAACGGAATGGGCAGCGTAAAATTGCTGGAGAGTAATATCCGTCTAACCAATCAGGAGAAACAGCAGGGAGAGAGAGAGAGAGAGAGAGAGAGAGAGAGAGAGAGATACCAAAATCAGGTCATAAAGGATTTGAACCTTGTACTCCCGAGTGCGGGAGTTACAGCGTTCGGCGCGTTAACAGAAAAGTAACCTGTTGCATTTGCTTGGGGAACTGGAACGCATGACATAACAGCTTGGATAATGCTTGTGGAGCAAGGCCAAGGTCCCGATCGCGGTGGGCACGTTTCTGTAGGTGGTGTGTATGTATGGACGGTAGCCCGGTGGCACGAAGTCGTGACCGGAAAATGGCACACGGAGAGCAAATTCGCAAGATCGGCCACAGAGATAACCTTGAGGCCAATATTAATAAGTTTGCTTTTACAGTATGAAGCACTGCTTTTTTATCCAATACTGTGGAGGTGCAAGAAACATAATAACCTACCACTTCATTCGCAGTAGTTCCTTTTGAAATTTATTTCCATTGCTCTACTTCGCTTTCTCCTCTATTTGTTTTCTTTCTCTTCTTAATCGCCATTCTTACTCTTGCACATTCACTAGCCTGCTTTCTAGTCCACCATTCACCTCATTTTCTTTTCCTCTTATAATCCTCTTTTTGCAATGTTTATTTTCCCTCAGTTCCAAATTAATGCGAACTTTCTCTTTGTTCCTTTTTTATTTATTTATTTTTTTTTACACTCTCGGTTTTTAGTGCTCTTTAATTCCTCTAATCATTATTTATTAGTTCTTTTCAACGTCTTTCTTCTCTACTCCCGGTTTAATTTACTAGGTTTAGATAAATAGGGAAATCATTACCAAACTGATTAATATAGTCACTTATTTCTCTCAGTTCGCCCAACAATAAGTTAGAAATACTTCTTTTTTAAACACTCCATCAAAAATCTTTTGTCTATAAGCATATATTTGATGGAGAAAAAATAGCTCCATGTCTTTTTGGCAGCTTTTCCTGTTCAAATCGTTGTAAATAAATGGTGTGCAGAATTGTGCAGCCGAGGTCAGTCTGAAAATCCAGTTCATCAAAGGTTCTGCGCCTATCAGCCATGATCAATTCAGACACATCTTGATATTCCTGGTAGAGGTGACGACCAGGGCACACAAAAGTGTGGTCTAATACATGCAAGTCCTTTTTAGCTTGTAGCTTTCTATTCCACGGTGGAAATGCACGGTAAAGTATTAGTAAAAAGTTGCAAGTGACGTCATACAAGAACAAGATGGAGGAAAAGCTGCTTGCCATACGTCGCCATACCTTGAATTAGGTTATGTCCATTCCTTAGAGATTTTTAATGTACAGAGCGGATTATTGTAAATCCTGCTAAATGGATCTTGTATTTTTTCTCAGATATGATGATGATGACGATGATGATAATAATAACAACAATAAAACACTTTATTATGTATTTATCGATATTCAAGCGTAATAATCCACTTTGAGACGACGTCCCCATATGGCTATATTAGGAGCATCAATTTCAGTCGTCGAGAGATGGCAGAAGAATCGAGCTTCCGGTTGCTCTTGGTCATTTATTTTATTACTCCATTTTATCATTTATATTTATTTATTTGTTAATATTGTTTGACATCACATTATCATTATAAGCAATAACCTGTGAGAAAATTGTGTCAAAAAGATTATTTAAAAGAGAATGAAGCACGAAAAGAAATATTTTCATGCCATGGAGCAAGAACCTTAAAAATACATTACCTAACATGTATTTGAAACAGGAAACCAATTATCAAGCCATAAGCCGTACTTTAATTGCACTTAACCAAATTTATATTTTACACATATACTTATTTATACATATTCCTACTCATCATTATCATCACTTTCGCTAATACTTAACACATTTGGTTCGACTGACTGTCAAAATCATAAAAAAGATAATAAATTTTGTGCTAATATTTGAAGTTCCCAATATTCCCACATTTATAGAGAAATTTATACAAATTACGAGTACTTTAGTGAAACAGTACAACAAAAAATCACTTGTAGAGTTGTAAAGTAAAAGCGTAGCAAAAACATATGTGGAACAGAATTTTACTAATAACTGCAAGTTTCAAGCCCACAACAGTGTAATGTATTGACCACACTTTTGTAGAACAGGGTCCGGTACTAACATTCTTGTGTGCAAATTACCTACCGCTGGCCCAGTTATAAACGGTCTTATGTGCAGTTAAACGTCTATGAATTTCAGCAACTTTGATGCCTTTCTTCCACAAAAACCATGCAGTTCATCGTTATCCATGATAATCGCCTTCCGTGTTGTTCACGTATTTCTCAATTTGGCAACAAATGAACACTGTCCTTTCGCTACAAACTCTGCTTACTACCGCCATCTAGCGTCTGCATGGCGTTATAGTGTCAGTTCATCGCCATAAATAGACGTGCCCATAGGTTGCGCGTTATTAGTAGAACACCCCTCGTAGTTTGTCGGATACTCTCTCTGAAATACATAAAATGCTGGAAGTGCTCGTTGTAGCCCCAGAAGTTTCGAGTCGGAGCGTTGCTTTAGTACTTTGACCGTGTTAAAGACTTATTTGAGAAACCCAATGGGCTTGGAAAGACTGAGTGCGTCATTGCAAAGAGTATATCGGAATCATGCAAGATTTCAGTTTCCTCATGGCAATGAGTGAGTACACCTATTATTTTATACTGAGGATCTTTCTAAAGTAGGAACTTCGTTATGTTCAAGAGAATGCTGTAAAAATGCTCATTGGCCCACCCTTTTTCGGAGCCAGTGTTTTGTTCTTTTTCTTCTTCTTCCCCCATCTCCTCCACTTTCGTATTTTTGTTATGCCTTACAACGCAGTTAAATATAATTACAAGGAAGCAGATCGCCAAGAACGGACTCTGTGTACATCCACAAGAACGTAAGCAGGTTTCACAAGACATTCCACTTTTCCCTCTCTCTCTCGAATCCAGAATTGCCCCCAGTTTTTGCTGGAAACAGGTTCCCCATTCAAGCAAATTGAATGCTACGCATAAGTAATGATGGAAACCTGTTGAAAATAACAATAATAGGCGTTCGTATACCGTCTTGTAATGACTGCCAATTGAGGACCCGACCTTGATGGCAAAGTGCTCGCCGGCATCCATCGTGTTATAGTCATCCTGCAGGATCTAACAAGGAATAACACGTTCTCCCGTACGCGCGTCTACTGTTAACTACTGAACGTGCAACAACTGTAAACAAAGACAAAGGGGATACCATGGAGAAAGATACTGGCAGCTGTAGGAAAAACAAGCGGGTAATAGCAAAAATGATACACTTGGAACTAGTGAAAGCTGACTTTTTGTATAAGGTGCCCTGATGTTATAATTTATGCTAAATATACTACGAAAGTAACTCTCCAATGTTTTAAACAAAATTCATTTCCAAAATTGTGTTATTCTGACTATAATAATGTGCGTGAAAACGCGGTCACCGAGTTTCCTAAATTCCCTCCAGGGCACTCATAATAAAAGTTATTGAATGTACATGAGTCATACAGTACTTGGGAAGGGGCATTCAAAAAGATTTACAAGTGTCCTCTTAAAGTCCTTGCTAAGGAGTGAATTGGAAAACTTTTCCTCACAATGCCTAAAACTACTCTCCATACACACAGTTGTAGATGATGCAACCACTTGTCAAAAGCACTACGGTACTCCCACTGAGATATTGTCAACAGAGTTGAATTTATAGCTTCAACAACGTTCTGCACCCGTTTAAAAGATTTTCCAGCAATGTAAGATTTCACTCGGAGGAAACAACCAGAACTCACACGATGTAAGGTCAGGGTGAATCTAGGGTGAATGGTCCAGCAACTGGACTTTGGAGACTTCCAGCAAAATCTATGAGGAAACGCATTGTCGTGCAAAAGCAACAGTCTTCAAGTTCCTGTCTTTGGTCTCCACCGCCTCAGCTCGTCAAATACAGGATTCAAAATGTAAGTGTGTATCCTTCATTCATTGTGGCGTACAGTCAACCAATGATAGTGCTTCATAGTTAAAGAAAACAACGAACATTCGCTTCCGAGAACAAAATCTTGTGGAAGAACAACAGGCCTTGGATCATTCTCATTTACCCACACGTAGTTCTGAGCTTTATTTGGGGTGGTATAGCAATAAAGTCAACTTTCATCATTAGTGCATATATCTGTCAAACATTTAGAACCATTTGGTGGAAACATGCTCAACAGTTTCCTTGCACATTCCTTTCTCCTCTTCTTCTCTTCATTGGTTAGGGAATGTGAAATCCATTTTGCGCAGATTTTTCGCAGTTTTAAATGTTCATGGAATATGCTGTCAATGCTGCCAACACTGATACCCACTTCCATTCTTAGCATTTCAACAGTAATATGTCGATTTCGCTCCACCAAGTTCCTCACACTTTGAATTGTTTTCTCGTTCACACTTAAGAGGCCGGCCAGAGCGAGGGTTGTCTTTCAAAGTCTCTCCCTCTGCTTCAAATGATCAAATCCATCTTGCAATGGTATCAAATGAACATATTTGATCACCATAAACAGCTACCAGGTCCTGGTGGGTCTAACTTATAGCGTGTGAAAATGTAGAATCTAAAGTTTTTTTAGAAATATTCATGATGTTTCACCAACTGTTGATACAGCGCTGAACTCAACACACTGTACGACAGTGACTGTGCAATTTAATATTGCACTTATGCATATTTTGAACTGTCCAACAATGGGTAGGGTACTTGCAAAACTTTTTGAATGTCCCTCGTAAATATTATATTACATTATAAGAATTTATAGAGCAATATACCATTCGCGGACTAGCGGAAACTAAAATAAAATGAATTTTAAAATTAATAAGTAATATTAGATTGTATTTACATTTAAAATGAAATAATTTCATATTATCACAATAAATGCTAAAACAGCGAAATACTACATTTTAAAATACTGACATATGCATCTACAGGTTCTACAAACCGTCAAAAAAGGGCACACATGGGCTGAATCCAATGCTAACTTATACAGCAATGAAAAATCCAACGAAATAACCCCTTCATCTGTCCATGACAATGACTTAGAAAAAAATTACTGCGCTTGCGCAAAGATAGGCTCATCGGCCGTATTATTGGTGATCAGGTATTATGTCAAAGACAACGCATTAGTTCAAATAAGCAAATAAATGAACACTTGAGAAGGGAATGCAAAGCACTACAGTAGAGAAACTGGTGACGCTAGAACGCTTTTTAAATTTCGTTTTCAGATATACCCCCACTGTTAATAGTCATATTTCCCCGATTTTCAGAAACTATTTTTATTATTTAATTAAAATGGAATACACAGAGTTGCGTTGCGAAAAAAACAAATATTCGTACCGCTTGAGGGATTTTTAAATTGTGGGTTTCAGTTAAATCTCCACTCGTAATAGTGCGATTTTCATAAATTATGTTTCTTATTTTATTTCAATGGCATATATTGAGTTTTGCTGAGAAAAAAAATTGCGGCTGCTAGAGTAGGTAATTATTAAATTTGCGCTTTAGGTTAACCCCCAAATTTTAAATTTCGTTTACAGATATATCTCCGCTCCAAATGGTTCTGTTTCCCTCAATTTCAGAAACTATTTTTCTTATTTAATTTAAATTACATATATGAGGTTGCGTTGCGAAAAAAACAAATATTCGTGGCGCTAGAGCGATTTTTTAAAATTTGCTTTAGGTTAATTCCCACCACCAATGGCGCAGCGAATGTTTGTTAATTGATGGTCATATACCGAGTTTTTGCCGCTAGAGTGTTAACAGACACCCTCACGTACACACAAACACACACATATAAATTCTTTCATCGTCAATTTTGTGCCTAGTATGTAAGATTAATGGAAATTTGAAGAAACAATTAAAAATTCTTTTCATTGGTACAAACGCACTACCTACATTCCTTCAGAAATCGCTAAAACAGGTTAAGGGAGCATATACACTGCCGAGCAAAAAAAGCGTAACACTTAAAATTTCTTTGAAAGTGTTTTTAGAATTTATCTGATTAATTGGCATATAATTTTCAATTAACGCAAAACATTCATTAGAGGAAATGAACTATTTATATATAAATTTCACGTATATTTCAAGTTTCCATCTAAGATACATTGAGCAAACGTCTCTGGTTTATTTTTTAATTTTTGCTATTCAAGAGGAAGAAACTTTAATGAGAACAACACAAAATATTTGAGCATGTTCAGTAAGGTGTATTACCAGCTCTGGCTTAAATAACAGCTCGCATCCTGGCCGGCATGCTTAAAATTTGATATAAACGTCAATTTACTTAACTGAATTCCATTCCTGAAAAGGCTACCTGAAGACAGTCAAATGTGTGAAAAACTCTCGATGAACGACGTCCGAGCGTATCCTACCCATGCTCGATGGGAATGATGTCCGAACTTCAAGCAGGCCACTCTAAAGCGACGATTCCCCGCTTCCTCCAGAAACTGTTACATACACTGATCGTTATCGCGCATTAGAATGAAGTTTGGAGCTCAGGGAATTACATGTGAAAGTAGCATCTCCTCATTATATCAATGTGCTGTTAAACATCCATTTACAGTGAAAAGGAGTTCAGTACCTGCCTCAGTTGCTTACATCACCCCATACCGTAACTGAACCTGCTCCATAACGTACAAGCAGCACGGCGTTCTCCATACCCTCTCTCTTCCATCTGGAGCTCTAAGGCTGAATTTGGACTGATCTGTATAGAGAACTTGACTTGCGTGCTCTCAGGCAAAATGAAGACGATTTCTTCTTGTGACAGGTTTCCTTGAGTTCAGATGCTTCTTTGAGTCTTCTCCTGCACGATCATTCGCTGATATTAACATTTCGAACTACTTCCAGACAATTTCTTGCCTCATTTGCTAGAATCTCTGTTAAAAAACGGCCATCTCTTTGCAATGCACATTCTGGACGAGTTGGTTCAGGAAACCTGTCGTAAGTGTTGTGTTCTCTTGCAGCTCGCAGAATATTTGTGGGAGCTGTAACTAAAACTCTAACCACATAGCGATAGATGCGCCCATCATCAACTAATGCAATAGCTTTGCGCAATCAACAGGGCTCTAAAAGCACCTAAAATCTCGACACTAGGAAATACTGAAAAAATATTCACTATAATAATGATTTGTTTTGGAATCGCGACAATATTCAGTGTGGAATCACAACAATGTCGGATTGGCGAAAAAGCGCGGGTTTGTAAAGCTAAACAGTCATACTGCAACAATGTTGCAAATCGGACAAGGACCTTCATTAGCATGAAAACAATTTCTAGCAATGAACCTAAATGAATAGAATGCGACAACAATCAACTACAACGAAATAATCCGCGAGTGTTACGTTTTTTGCCCGACAATGTTTTACTCTACGTAAATCATTATTATTTATTACTCTGTACAGAAGTTTAATGCACATTACATTAGTAAAGTATCGGCAGTATCATTGACATACGTTATAGGAGTATTGAACATTTGTGAACCTTACGGTTACTATATGACTGGTTCGACACCATTGACAGTAAAGTATCCACATTAAGAGCAAGTAGTAACATCGCTAAATTTTCCTTTGGTGCGCAAAAGAAAACGAAAAAGACAATAAGGAGAATGAACAACTTAGGGCTAACTCTGTGACGTATTGCGGAAACTTCGAATGCACACGCTAGTGGTGAAGCGAGGATGCCCTTGGCCATACCACCATGATGAAGCAGGTGCTTTAGCTATTGCCCCGGGGACCCACATCTTGTATCCCCTCTCCGCCGTTTCATTATCTTTTTGTACTTACTAAACAAGTGCTTTCGGCCTACCCACCTAACTTCCTCAAGGTTACGCAATCCCATTGTTAAATATAATGCCTGGCTTTTTGCTGCCGGCTTATGACATGCTGTTATAAGAAATTCTAAACTCACCGAGTCAAGGACAACTTCCAAATAACTGTCGTCAAGCAATAAACATTTCCAACAATTATTATTTACAGTAGCCAATTTTAGAATGCAACAACAGACTTTCCTCACGAGCCTCGCCACACAAAAACAAAACATCACACAGAATGAAGGAAGGCATTTGAAAATACGTGGCAGTAGCTAAAGCAGGGCTCGGCACATATCAATATCAACTTGTAAAGGAAATAAAGAGACGCCGACGTCGTCCAATGTTGGGTGCCAAATGTGTCGTCATAGCCGTTGACGTCGTTCCTAACTACCAACATAATATGCTCAGCTAGTTCAGCGTTCGGTGTTATAGCTGGGTTTTTCAGACTGATACTTCGTAATTTTAAATATAACAAATTCACATGGATAGAAATATACGTAGTTTATTAATGTTTTGTTATTACCACACAACAGTACACTTTTCTGATTGCGATTTGCTCTGAGAATACACACACGCAGAACTGAATACGCGACAGACGTGTTATAATTTATGTTTCTCTTCTGAAAACTTGTTTTTTGTCCTGTTGTAACTCGTATACTTTTTTCCTATATTGACATTAATTCAAACTTGTAACTTCTATCATTCACCATAAATATTAATTTTGTAACTTGCTTCCAAGAAATATTAATCGCCGCTTATCTTTACGTAATATTAAAATGTAGCTTCACTTTACGGAACTCGAATGACAGTTTCTGCTAATGGAGTTTAAAACACAACTTCTCTCGTATACTAAGCATGTTAATTTATATTTAATCGCAATACAGCTGCTGTCTCGTGTTTCATTCTTGGTAAATGTTGTTGCGCTTGCCATTGGTTGATTCACTTAATATTACATGTTTCTTGTCTGTAGTTTAATCTTTTCATATTCTTGACTATGTATGTGTTCCTTTGAATCGTTTCATTTTTATATTATAAATATTGTCATAAAGGCCAACAAACAACATTAAGATATACATTGTAATAGCCTTTATCTGATACATGAAATCTATACAAATGAGCTTACTAGATTTATACGATTTAAAACGTATTATCAACGAATGTTTGTTATTTGAATTGAAAATTAAAGACCTTACACTTATAAAAATATATGCAAATGAGCTTATTAAATTTGTATGATTAAAAACATATTTTCAATGATTGTTTGGAGCTTTAAGTCGAATATTATAGTCTTTATTTTACGTAATAACATAACTTCTTAAATTAACATAACTAAATAGTTTTACCATAGGTTTGTGGCTTTATATTGAGCATTATATCCTTTTCCTATTACACAAACATATGAAAATGAACTTATTAAATTAATATAATTAAAACATATTATCAATTAATATTTAGGGTTTCAAATAAAATATTATAGCCTCTATCTTACGTAATAACCTACGTAAATGCAGTTCTTATACATAACTAAATAGCTATTGCTATTAAATATTTGTGGCATTATATTGAGCATTATAGCCTTTGGATAGTATACAAATATGTGAAAATGAACGACTGCTATCAATGAGCGTTTAGGGTCTTAAACGGATATTTTCCGTTTCAAATTGCAAGGTGACAATCTTATCGTACATTTGAATATCTAATTAAAACATTACGGCAAGTCATTAACGACCTTCAACCAGCTTCACAGAATCTTGTCACACACTTTTGACCTTTCAATTTTCTTTCAAAAGTACTACAAACAAATGAATGTTGGATGACGCTAAGTACGAGAGATATTTGATAAATTCGTGCAAAACTAGATTGTTGTCAATGCTACCTTGGCAACGTGATGACTTGAGATATAGTTATAAATACCTGCGAATGTTAACCTGTAACTGAAAGTCATTTTCTAGAATAAACTGGAAAAAAGCGTTCAAAAGGAAGAAACACGAAACACGAAATAATGATTTTTGAAACGGATAACATCCTCAGAAATTTTACCAAGAATGGTATACAATTTAATGGTAATAACAATAACTATAACTATTATTATTTAAGTACTAAGTAATTACAGAGTGTTAGGGCTGCCCATTGAAACTAACCATGGCCATTTCTTCAGTTAGACAGCCAGCTGTATTACAAACACATAACAAAGATTACACATATGATCAGTTTTCTCTGCACCTGTACAAGTATTTAATTATCATTCTCTCTCTTTCTATTTGTTTCTGACTTTGTTTATGTATTGACTTATGTTCTTATATTTTTTGTTTACAAAGAAAGGCTTTATATCAATAGTTCTACTCATTTCATGTCTTTTTAAGGACATTGGCCTTGCATGTACCCATTTCTTTGCCCTTTTAACCCCTGCACCCGAATTCTTAACCACGCAAACGTTCTTTTTATTTCTGATATCTATATACCTTTTTCTTTCCCAGTTTTTTCCCCCATTGTTTTTCATTGGGACATAGTATACAGTTTACTTGTTGAGTATTTAAAATTTGTGTCATGTGGCATATACAGGGCTTTCAGAATATGTCTTTACCGATCACAAATGATTTTGCATCTCGGCAATTGGACATGACACAGCCGGCCGCATCTTATGTGTCTTGCGCTAATCCCACGTCCAACTCCAATTTTCCTACCATAAAGATTTTTTTTAAAACAATTTGGATTTTCAGTACACAAATATCGAGTGTTACGAGTGTTCACACGACCATTTTGATGGAACCACGTCTCGTCTGAAAAGAACACAAGCTGTGGGTCGATCAGCCATCAGTCTTGATGGAAGAAACCACTCACAATAACGCACACATGCTCTGGAATCATCATGTAAGGTGTGCAAAAGGCACTGAAACCCCAATTTGTGACAATTTCGTTAGTGATTTTGTTTACAAACGTTTAAGATCTGCGACAGTTTGGTGTAAATTTATCCTCTATTAAAACTGTTCATCTTCTTGTTTTGCACTGATCCATTAGTATCACAGTTTTTTACAAGATAATGCATTGCAGTTTTGGAAGGTGGCTATTGCCCAGGGAATGTCACAACGCGACGGGCTGATTGGTATATATAATAACATTTACACACAAGAAGTGAGCAGTCTTGCCTTCTCCAACGAATCCACCAGATCAGTGATGCAGGCGACCGTGAGTGCAGAGGGCAGCCACAATAGACGCCGGAGCAGAAACCTTTCTAAAGCTTAAACCAGGGCCACGCGAACCACCCCATCTCGCCTGACACTTTCAGCCCAGTAACAGTAACTTCCCAGCAGTTTCTTCAAAGTAGTCCCCGTTGTATGTAATGCTTCATCCCAGCTTTTCTGCTAAATTCCAAAGATATGCTGGAAACCATTTTGACAGTTCTTTCAGAATCACCTCATTGCATCATATTTGTAACTTGTAACTTGTAACAAGTAACAAGTCTTCGAGGCTGTCACTATGGTGGTAAGTGGGTTGGAATGTCGCTCAGAAGTTCATCGGTGTGATTTAAAAAGGCGCGATGAAGTCGACTGTAGCAGGAGTGAAGGACAACGTTCTCTGTGTAAGTCTTATGTACAGTTTCACTGCGGATGTACCGCGGTGAATCTGCGATCAGGCGCAGAACTCGTTCTGTAAGGTTTGGTTCCTTTTCAGCTGTGATGGGAGGCGAACTCCATATTGCGCAGTCATATTTCTTATTATTGAGAAGTAGATTACTCGTATGAAATAAACTGGTAAAGGCGATGAGCTTTGAAGCAGATATTTTAGTTAAATAATTTTATGTCGTAGTCTTACGATTAAGCTATTTATGTGCTGTCTCCAATTGAGTTTCTTATCCAATATAATTCTGAGATACGATGTGGATTTTACTATGGGTATTTGTTCTTCCTCAGAGACGTCATATAATTCTCTTTTGTTTTATAATTGAATTGAAATACTCTAAACTTACAACGGTTCATTGTAATTTTCCATTGTTTGCATTATATATCCCACAGATTGACACATGTCTGAAGATTGTCAGCTGATGATTTGCATGTTTCTTTGTTTAGAATAGCGATATCGCCAGCAAGCTATGCTGTTGTTACATTATCCTCTTTTGGGAGATCATGTATATATAGAACCGGCGCCCACATGGTTCCTGAGGAACTCCGGTTTGTATGACACTGATTGGAGACTGAATGTTTTCATAACTAACAGAGAAAGCTCTGTTACAGAGAAACAACTGTATTCTAAACAAGGTATCTGTGAGCAGTGTTTTAGTTTATACAACAATCCAGTTTGCCAAACCTTAATACCTTCTCAGTATGCAGAAATAACCCAAGTCAGACACATTTTCCTTCAAATGACATCAACTACACGATGAAGTTGCCGAGAACAAGAATGAGATAATCTATAGCCACACTAAGTATTAGGTATTATAGAATTCGTTGTCTTCGACAGTTGACGATTGAGTAGAAGTTCAAAAATCTTTGCAAGCAAAGGGAGAAGACTGATTGGTCAGTAACTATGAGGATCGTTTGTGCTTTATTTCGTTTGTGAATCATTACAATATGTTTCCATCTAAATGGAAAATAGCATTGACGAAGAATGGCATTATATGTGTATTAACAAAAATTTTCCGGGGAAATATTACATGCAGGGGTTTAACAATTAAATCCTGCCCGGAGATTTGTTGGCTGGGCATTTCTTTATTGCACTGAATACCTGAGCAGGGGTAAAGTATGTACTTTCTCTGATATTTCTTGTTCAAAATCCGGATCTTTAGCTGAATTCGTTTTGATTTGTTCTAAAACTTACTGCTTCTGTTGATATGTAATGGGTAAAGGGAAAATTATCAACATTATGTACAGATGATACAGCCATTCCAAACTGGGAACTAACGCCACGGGTGCCCGAGGTCGTAAAGGTGCATCTTGTGTGCGGGAGGTCTGGGGTTCGATTCCCGCCAGAACGTCCTCCCCGATTGAGATTTATTCCAGGTTTTCCTTAATCCTCATAAATGGCAAATGTGGGGAGGCACCTTAAACTTAGGCCTGCAACACTGCCTTCTTTAAACAAATCCTTTCCCAATTTATCATTTCGTCTCTTATATCATTATTGTCCAGCGCCTGTGATGCATCAGAAGTAAAAACGGGCGTTAAACATTATTTAAAAAAATTGGAAACTTACTTCAAAACAAGTCTATATGTAACTTAAAACTTGAAAAATCATTTGATAAAATTGCTTTCGAAGGTGGCAGGGTAGTCCGCAGAATTAATCTAAAAAATACACCTCTACTTGAAAATGTTTGAGATACGCTGGTCTATTGGCACCGTGGAAACTTGAATCAGACGTGACCCCAGAGCTGTGGGGAATTAATATTTTTTTAGCTTGAGGAGAAGTGCGAAAGAAGGCTTAAAATTTATAGACTCTGAGAAAGCAGGCTAACTATGAATGTAACACATACTTGCTGGTCATCACCAACTTGTAAAAAACCAGTGCCTTGGCTAAGCCCTACATCACATGTCTTTAAGGACTACATTCTCACTGTGTATCAATGGAGGCATAGACCATGAGGAAGATGTACTTAAGGAGCATTTCTGTAGGTAAATCATCTCGCATTCAGCATATTCCTTCTGAGAACTATATTTAATCTTCTCATAATGATCTCGAGAGACCTTGTAGTTCGAAAGGGAAGCTGCTTAGATCATCGTAAACTACGCTTGACTGTTCATTTATTTCCTGAGCTGTGTTTAAATTAATGTCCGTCCCACTTTTTATATCTGCGCAGAGAAAACGAGAGGGAACGGAAAAAACAACTTTTTCATGTTTGTTGTTCTCTCCCCAGGTTCCCATGGATAATCCATAAGTTCACAACTTTTTCGTTGATAAAACGCAGCCTATCTATTGCTGGACGATGCTGTCTACAAAAATGTAACTGACGCAGCTGGCAACAATGAACCTTAAGCTATCAAAATATGCATAGGTGCAAGTTTAAACTTACAAAGTCGTACAGTCTGTTGAGTTCAGTCTTGTGTCAATAACGAATGAAAAACCATGAATGTTTCTAAAGAAATTTTTACATTGTACATTTTCACACGCTATAAGCAGATGAAAGAGGTAGAAAATCCACGAGGACTTGGTAGCTTTCATGGTGATCAAGTGATTTGGTACATTGCCAGATGGATTCGATCATTTGAAGAAGTGCGAGAGACTTTGAAAGAGTACCCTCGCTCTGGCCGGCCACGGGAAGCTGTGAACGAGAGAACAATTCAAAGTGTGAGGAACTTGGTGCAAGAAAATCGACATATTACTGTTGAAATGCTAAATATGGAAGTGTGTATCAGTGTTGGTAGCATTGAAGGTATATCCCATGAACATTTAAAGCTAAGAAAAATCTGTGCAAAATGCAGAAAAGAAGAAAGGAATGTGCAAGGAAACTGCTGAACATGTTTCCACTAAATGTTTGACAGATATGCACTGTATGTGAGAGTCGGTTTATTACTATACCATCTCAAATAAAGCTCAGAACTGTGTGTTAGTAAATGGGAATGACTCAAGACAGTTGTTCTTCGACAAGATTTTCGTTCTTGGAAGTGAATGTTCACTATTTTCCTCAACTATGAAGGACCATTGGTGTTTGACTGTATGCAGAAGGAATGACAATGAGAGAATACTATGACACTTATATTTTGGATCCTTTATTTGAAGAACTGAGGCGGCGGGGACCAAAGGCAAGAAGTTGCTTTTGCACGACAATGTGTCTCCTCACAGAACAGCTGCAAATTAGAGGAAACTGAACATCACTAAAGTCCGTTGCTCGACCATCCACTCTACAGCCCTGACCCTGCACCGTGGTATTTCTGGTTGTTTCCTCAAGTGAAAGCTTACCTTACTGCAAATAAATGAGTGCAGGACCTTGCTCAAGCTATAAATTTATCTCTGTTGACAATATCTCGGTTCGAATACAGTAGTGCTTTAGACAAGGTTGCACCGTCTACAACTGCGCGTGAAGAGATATGGAGAGTGCTTTGAAGGATTGTGAGGATAAGTTTTCGAATTATGCTCTCTTAACTTGGACTTTAAGGTGCACTTGCAAATATTCCTGAATACGCTTCGAATGAATATCATGTGCGCAAGTTCAGGTTTATATTATTGCATATGTTTAAATGATAAATGTTTGAGGGCCCAATTAAAAAAATGAGCATGATTAAAAGGCTACGAATGAAGAAAATGTTTGCTTATAAAATTCATCAAAGTGCCAAAAACTTTAGAAAATGTGTTGTGTTTCACGAATGAACACCAGGAAAATATAAAGAACATTTTTACGAAATATGAAATTCACATCAACAAAAACATTTTATTCGTGTTTTCTGACATGAGATTATACATGAAAAACTACAGTCTACATCACATGAAGAGACAGGATTGAATTATGAGATTGGGTCCATAAATTTCCGGCCTCCCCGATAAGGATTATTGCCTTCACAAAAGCCTTATCTGGTGTAACACCTTATCTGTTAAGTAAATAATTATAGCTGTAACTTATTCTCAGCTCTGTTCAGTTGTTCAGATATAGTTGCATAAAGAAGGCTATGTGTAGAAGATTGTGACATTTTCAACATGGAGTTTCGAGCTGTAATTAAGTTCTTCACACGTACTTCAAATGAAATTAAACAGCGATTGAACAGGTATATGGGGAAGCATCCCCCTCTTATTCTACCGTAAAAGAATGGGCCAAAAAGCATTGAAGACGAAGGACGCCCAGGTCCGTCCTTGGAGGTGCTCACTCCTGAAAACTCGCTCTTGTGGAAGGAGAAATTATGGAAGACCTGGGGCTCAAAGTTACAGAAATAGCATCAAGGTTAGCCCTTTCTAAAACAACAGCCCTTCCTTAGAATTAATCATGAACATTTAAACATGAATAAGGTTAGTGCAAGATGGGTACCTAGACTTCTTTCCTAAGTCCAAAAGCAGCAAAGAGTCATCTGTTGTCAGACATTTTTGGAGCTCTGCCGTGGCAACGAGAAAGAAGTACTGCAAACCATTGTTACAAGAGATGAAACTATGACCCTATATTATGATTACTTGTCCAAAAGAGAATCAATGGGGTGCGTAAACCTGGCGAAGCACCACCTCCAAAGGCCAAGGCCACTCAATCAACCAAGAAGATCATGGCCACAATCTTTTGGCACTGTGAAGGAATATTCTTCATTGACTTCAAGGAGAGGAACACCAGAGTAAATGGGGAGTACTATGTTGGCCTACTGCACACACTACGTACTTCCATCAAAAAGAAAAGGCGAGAAAAGCTGAGTGGTGGTGTGCGCCTTCTTCACGACAATACGCCTGTGCACACAGCTCTTATTGTAAAGGAAGCTGTGAAGAAATGCGGCTTCAAGGAGATCGACCATTCACCCTGCAGCCCAGATCTAGCTTCCAGTGACTATTTCCTCTTCTCAAAACTCAAGAACGATCTTCGAGGAAGGAAATTTAAGTGTGACGAAGAAATTATGGATGTTGTTTATGCCCATTTTGCAGACAACACTTCTGTTTATTTTGGGAGGGGGGGGATTGAAATGTTAATTCAAAGATGTGAGAAGTGTATTCCAATAAACGATAAATATATTGAAAAGTGAAATATAACTTTGTCGTTATCATGCCTGGAAAATGGTTAGACCGGAAAACAAGGTTTAAAGTTGCCTAATGTGGTATCATTCTGTTGGTATATTTTTTGTCTAAAACGTTCCCTAATTTTTAAGTGGTATATTTTCCGAAACCAGCATCATATAGTTCCTTGGCAAACAGATTTTCATTGACCATGAAAGATGAATTTGAAACAGCTATTTAAACCTCAGAATAAATGTTACCTTTCCGCACTCCCCCCCCCCCTTTATGGAATTTTACATTTCATTGATGCATGGCATCGTCAGTGTCCGCGGACTATGATGTCTCAGCAGTTATTGGAGTTACACACCATTAAAAACTATTAAAAAATTGAAAAATATGCCCCCTAATTTGACAAGCATCAGCACAAAGTCTGCCCTAAAAGAAAGTGGCATTCGAAACCACGATCATGAACACACGCACTAAATGTAAGTATAATAAACTGGCAGCAATACTAGTGTTACAATTTTCATTTCAGGATAAGCTATGAAAAACTTAAGTGCAATACAAGTATAAATGGTATGCTTTTGTCGCCTAGTATTGCACTGCTATAAGTGTTTACCAGCTAGAGTGGGTCACTGTGTCACTAAACACTTCCCGTGTTATGTGCTGTTACGAAATAACGCAAACGCAGCGTTACTTAAGAAGACCTTGAAAAAGGCTGCTGCCCTAAACGGACTTGGTGTAGCACATTCTGCAATGATCTCCTGGCATTTCCGTAACTTCTCACGAACAGAATTCCAGTTAAGTAAAATGACAAGAAATGATAATAAAATCTAAACAGGAGATATTCTTATGTTTTATTGTGGATTTAAAGAGATTATCGAAAGATTCTGTATTAAACAGAAACACGGCACCAATATTTGTTTTTTCGAAACGAAACTCTGTATATACCATTTAAATAAAACAAGAAAAAGATTTTCTGAAAATTAGGGAAATTGAACCTTTAGGATTAGGGATATACTTGAAAACCGAAATTAAAAAGCGCTCTTGCGTTTAATTTTCTCCATATTGTTTTAAAATAAAAGTAAATATTAACTTAGAATATTAGTTGTATTTATAACGATAAATATGTTTTATATTAAAAAAAAAACATCGATAGATAATGTGAAATGTTAATCCAATATGTGTTTGAGAACTATATTTGTATGTAAGAGAGCTCTGTAATGATCTTCAGAAAACGCGTGCATTACGTTTTCACTACAATAACATTTAAATTAAATTTCAAAGCCAAGGAAAATAGATGAAACTTTCGATTGTTTATTGTTTATTATGTATATTTGCCTAGAACATTGTAATTGTTTTTGAATAGTAACATGTTTTTGTTTTATTGAAACATATGAGCATCATCTTAAATACACAATGTAACTCGAAACTTTCTGTTATATCTCTCTATTTTAGTGAATGTGAAGATGATATTAAGCCTCAGTTCATAAATGTGTTACATTTAAAAATGTTTAAAAATACTCACACAGTGTAGCTTTATTTATCGGTTTTCATATATTTCATTTTATTAATAATATACCATTCATTTTTATTTTTTATTATCAATAACAATAATTATAATAATTATAAAATTGTTATTTTTCATTTGTGATATTTATAGAATGCAAGAATTCTAATTTTGCTCCCCTTACTTTTCGAAAATTAGAGTAATTTCACTTTATACATCTACTTTAAAGTGATTTTGAAGTGAAAAAACAAGCAACCCGAGTTAAGTAATGTATTATAGTTCAGCTTTTCTTTTATTAGTTGCTTTAGAGTTTGTTATGTTAATTAATACACAGTAACTTTAGAGTTTGTAATGCTAATTAATACAAACCAATGCCACAACTTATTCCATTAATTAAAAAGTTCATCATTTGGATTTTATCTTCTTTTCTTAAATTTATTCTACTTGCTGAAGAATTCGCTTAGTTAACGCATTTCCTGCGTGGCGGACTTTTCGTTAATGCCCTTGCTCACTAATAAATAGTAGGTGTTTGCAAATTATAGAAAAAAATATACAGAATAAATTCAGTTACCCTCCATAATACTTCATTTACAATACTCAAATTTGCAGTACATTTACAAAACACAGGCTCATCATTTTCTTTGTCAGTAACCTGGTCTCTTGAAACCATTAACAGATGAGTAGAAGAACACGGTAAATATTTGAAATATGAATGATACAAAGGAGGAATAGGGAAGAAGATTTTTTCTTGGTTGCTGCCACAAAACTCTGGTCTTGTAGAGCGCCTCCTGTTTCACTGCTGACAGATTTTGTAGTTGTCTATCGCTTTGGTGTTTACAGAAATTAAATTCATGGTATTCTCTATTCTCTCTTTAAACTTGATGGTAAATGGTTTTGTTTTCTCAAACTGCATTCATCCACTGCAACTGTTGCCCATCAATAACTTTTTTTTCTAAACACTCATGGTTTAATAGTTCCTTTGTGGATAAAAATACTTTCCTTTTCATTACAAGCACAACAAACGGATCTTTTTTTCTATTTGTTCTTACAACATTTACCAAGTATCAGCCGAAGTCTGTATCTTTAGGTAGGAAGCCTGGGGCTTGGAACCACGAACATGTGGTTTATCATTTCCACTTTCATGTATGGGTCAAACAATATTTTTTTATGGAAAATTTCTGCATTTCTGTCCCATACACATACCAGAAAACGGAGTTATTATTTTCAATGTTCGTGCATTTTCTTTTCAGTGTTTCACAATACACGATGCAACGTCATGAAAACTTCGGTTTCCTATGTTTCATCCCACATGTACAAGGATAAGTTTCTGCCCTAATTTCACTTTTCAATATAGTTATCCTTTATTGCAATACACTTTTCAATCTTTGAATTAACATTTCAATCCCCCCGCTCCAAAATGTCATAAGTCTTGTCTGCAAAATGGGCATAAACAGCATCCATCACTTCTTCGTCACACTTAAATTTCCTTCTTTGAAGGTCGTTCTTGAGTTTTGAGAAGATGAAATGTCGCTGGGAGCTAGATCTGGGCTTAGGGTGGATGGTCGATCTCCTTGAAGCCACATTTCTTCACAGCTTCCTTTGCACAAGAGCTGTGTGCACAGGCACACACCACCATTAAGCTTTTCTCGCCTTTTCTTTTTGATGGAAGCACGTAGTCTGTGCAGTAGGTCAACATAGGAATTCCCATTTACTCCGGTGTTCCTCTCCTTGAATTCAATGAGGAATATTCCTTCATATTGCCAAGAGATTGTGGCCATGAACTTCTAGGTTGACTGAGTGGCCTTGGTCTTTGGAGGTGGTGCTTCGCCAGGTTTACGCCACTCCATTGATTCTATTTTGGACAAGGGATCATAATAGAGAACCACAGTTTCATAACCTGTAACAATGGTTTGCAGGATATCTCTCTCGTTGCCACGGCAGAGCTCCAAAAATACCTGACAACAAATGACTCGTTGCACTGAGGAAAGAAGTCTAACCCCATCTTGCACTAACCTTATTCATGTTTAAATGTTCAAAAATAATTCGAAGGAAGGCCCAACCTTGTAACTATTTCTGCAACTTTGAGCCGCAGATCTTTCATAATTTTTCCCTCCTCAAGAGCGACGTTTTCAGGAGTGAGCACCTCCAAGGGCCGACCCATTCGAAAAGGTTTAGCCCATTCTTTTACAGTAGAATATGAATGGTGCTTCCCCATACACACTGCCCACTAGCTGTTTAATTTAATTTGGAGTAAATCTTTGGTGAAGAACTTAATAGCAACTCGAAACTCCTGTTTGAACATGTCACAATCTTCTACACATAGCCTTCTTTATGCAACTATATCTGAATAACTGAACACAGCGGGGCGGAAGCTACAGCTGCAATTATTTACTTGACAGATAAAGTATGACACCAGATAAAGTTTTGTGAAGGCGATAATCCTTATCGGCGAGGCCGGAAACTTATGGACCTACTCTCGCATATAGTTTGTTTATTATCACCATTTGTATCATTGAAATAATCAGTTACTTATTTGCTGCTCTGAACAAAAGAGGAAAGCATTCAAACTACAAATAAAGGCTGCCATCTGTGTGGAAGTTTGTAATGCAGGAGTTACGTACTTACAGCACTGAAACTGTAATCCTCCGTACTTCGAAATAATAATAGTAACTCAAGATTAATAAAAAGGTATTTATGCCGCTTGCGCTCTGTGCCCTCCAATTCCCTACGCAGCCTTTATTAAAATCTTATCAATAGCAGATTCTCCTTTGTTTCACTTCCGTACGCTGTTATAAAATGCAAATACTTCAGCAACATATTCCTGAACACCTGGATTTGCCCGGAAGTTGAAAACAGGACTGTGCAGGACAACAGTTAACTTGCAACTTTGACGTGTGTTGTTTTCCGCTTACGTTTTGTTTTGTTGCAGTGCAAAGCAGGGGGAGGGAAAAACCGCAAAATGGAGAATAAGGTTTCGGGTAGTGAATATTATAGCAACAGCATTGGAATCAAACCCGGCGCTGTGGGGTTAGAAGAAAAACCACTCTAACCACTGCAAGCAGGAATTGATCCAGTGATACACCAGACAGGTGCTAAGTTATTTAATTTATCGGATGTAGTTTGCAGTTTTCACGTGCGCAATTCCATTGTCTGTTGGATGGAAATTGCCGTCCAAGAAAGAATTTCACCCAGGGCTAATTCTGGACTGTAGGGAGGGTGAAGGAAACACTTTAAGTTGGTTTTTGCGAGATATTCGTTAACAATATTTGCGATGTGCGGCCATGATTATCTTGGTACAGCATCCAGTTTGCTTTGCAGAAATATGGCCTTTTGCGTGTGATATGACCTTGCGGAGAATTCAGGATATCTTTTATAGTTGTGTAAGCAGGTAAGACTTACTGGTAAATCATTCAACGTTTGTTGCCAGCGATGAGGAAGGCGCTTAATTCCATCTACTGCACGTGTGTTGTTAACCTGAGTCGCCTCTGTCAAAATGTCCGCTTTGATACCAAAACGTTTCCCACGCAATGGCTGCTTCACTTTGGGGATGAGGTCGAGCTAATATGGCGGGTGTGGAAGAACTTTCCATTCCCACCGCTGAAAAAGACACCTGACACCGCCGGCTGACCACCACAGGTAGCCGAGGTCGTTAATGGGATGTCTGGGGTTCGAATCCTGCCAGGACCGTTTCCTAACCGAGGTTTTTTTCCAGGTTTTCCTCAGTCCTCATAAATGGCAAATGCCGGGGAGGTACCCTAAACTTAGGCCCAGTAGGTTTCTTTCCTTATAAAAAAAATCCCAATATATCATTTCATCTCATGCATCATCAGTGTCTCAGCAGTCAAAACGGGCGTTAAGCACTATAAAAAACTGTCGGCTGTGTGAGCTGTCGCATTATTGTGGGGAACAAAAGTTTCAGCCGTTTGGTGCGTTCTGCACGGCGTAATAGTGACACACTGTATGACACACAAGCGCACCTTGACTTTCATACGCCAGAATGACCAGCTTTTTGTTGGTGAAGGAGTTTGGCGAAAATTGTTTTTGTGTGGTGACCCAGGTGACGCCATTCACTGGACTATCGCTTGAGTTTTGTTTCATACCCCCTTGCCCACGTTTCATCTACTATAATGATGCGATTCAACATGGCATCTCCTTCTTCCTGAAATCTCGCCAGATTAATGCGACATGTTTCATAGTGAGTACACTTCTATACTTCACTTAATTGATGTGTATATCTGTCCCGATGGTGTAGTGGTAACATACTTGCCTCCTGAACCCAATATCGCGGGTTCGATCCTGGTCAGGGACGATGGATTTTTTCGGGCGTAAAAATCTCAAATATAACTTCCTTTGGAAGGGAAGTAAAGCCGGTCCATTTACGGTACGATAAAGAACCTCAAGCCTGAAAAAAAGAGGCCTCTGAGCAAAATTTTTAGCCTTGAATTGAACGGGGCGCTAATGGCCTGAGATGTTAAAGAGTGTCTGCAAAAAAAAAAAAAAAAAAAAAAAAAAAAAAAAAAAAAAAAAAAAAAAAAAAAAGTTGTTTTGGCACCGACTTTGCACTCATTTTCCGCATGTTCAGGTCCTCCCGTAAAATGGGGTGCACTTTTTATTTTATTTATTTATTTATTTTTGCCGTAATTGCTCTTCTAATTCACCCGTACTTGCTTGTCCGAAAACACAGAATGCCCACTGCGCGGCAGATGAACAATCAACACGATGCACTGTTTGAAGGCCACTGTTCTGTTGGGCAAGGCGCGCGCATCCAGTGTTTTCCGTAACCTGTGTGGCATTCTCGTTATTTTCACATACCTACATTGTTCACTTTTCGTGGCTTCCTTTCTTGACCACTTTCGATCACCACTGAACTTCGGAGCGTGCTGAGACATGCATCTTTGCTCAAATACACCACCTGGTGGCTTCATTCCGAAGTAAATTCTACACACTTTCAATCGTATATATTAGATTTTTTCGTGTTGTTCGTTGTTGGCGCAATAAAAAATAGTTGCCCTGACTTACGACTTATCCTTCGTACAAGGACCGAAGTATGATATTGGGCGGAAGCGGATACTTTCGATACTTGAGCCTTGCTCACGGATGTAGGCACCTTCTGGAAGGAAGGGATGAGGTTAAGGAGACACCGAGTGGCCAAGGTCTACGGGACGAAGATGGGTCCCTTACGCCGGAACAGAATCCTTTCTATAGTGCAAGCCACAGCCACAGCCACACCGCACCAGTCCATATCATCAGAACCAACGGAATGAAATGGGAAAAGAAAATTCGTTGAATGTAAATATCCATCCTAAGTGAAGAGGGTAAACAACGACAAAATTCAGTCAGGAATGGCCGGTGCAATAATATTTGAACCCGGGACATCCCGAATGTTTAATCATATACTTTATATTACAAGTTTTTTACACCGAGAATGATCCTATAGTAACATTTTTGCGATAATCTTCGTTCCAAGATATTTGAGCAAAGACAGTATTTCTTATCACAAAAACCAAGTAACATGTGGATACTGCTTAACAGTCACAGCATTTCAAAGTGTTATTATGTTGCAGGGTGTTGTATTCTTATGTGATAACTTTTACGACAGCCATGTTGCTACCCATACTCCGTAACGATGTGAAACGAATCAAGTGGAACCAGAACCAGTTTCATTGCTGGTAACATGTACAGCGACTTTGTCTGTAGGGCAAAAGTGACTTAAGTCCATCTCTAAGAAAGAGAACGTTCCTGCGGCCATACTACTTTTACCAACTGACATGTTTAATAAACATGCAGTGTAACCCTGCAGTGTAAATTTTTTACTGTACTACTGCGACTGCTGAATCTAGTAGACTTTTAATAATTAAAACTAGAATTAAAAGAGAATTTAATAAAAATATCGCAGTAACCAGTGCTAGGTTTTATATGTAATAATATGTAAATTATGAGAACGACAAGTTAGAACATTGCTCAAAGATTATTTATTTGAAGAAAGCAGCATTTAGAAAGTACTATGCTCAAATGGTTAATGTCATTAACTGATTAACTGTATGGGTATATTCTAAACGTAATCGTCTCTGGTGAAGTAAAGGAGAAGTCTTAATATAGCTAGATAAATTATTATTATTATTATTATTATTATTATTATTATTATTATTATTATTATTATTATTATTATTATTATTATTGTTTGGAGAACCTCAAGGGTTCGCGAGCCATACATAGTTCAGGGAACCTTTATCCGCGTATATCTTTTCAAACTATGCTACTTCCATGTATATACACTTACTAGCATGTATGGGCCAACTTTAATACTTTCATATATAGGAGATGGAGAGGAAGACAGGGCCTACTTACGAGAGGTGTTCTAGAAGTTCTCGGCCTGACTCAGAGATGTCGTGAAGGTGGCCATTTTAAATAAAGTAATATAATTCTTTAGATGGCGCGCTGTAAAGTTTTAGACGCGTAAGTGTAGTCATTTGTTTGTGACGATCGTGTAAACAAACTAGTGTTAATAGTTTCTACAAAATGAATAAAACTGAAATACCAGCTGTGATAAAGTACTTCGTTCTGAAGGGTTTAACCCCAACAGAAATACAAGGGGAGTTAGATTCCACATTGAAGAATTCTTTCGCTTTACTTTTGGTCGTTAAAAAGTGGGCTGCTGATTTTAAGGTGGTTGTACATCCATTCAAGATTATGAGCGCTCAGGGTGTCCCAAAAATGCTACAACCGAGGAAACTGTGACAAAAAAGCTCAATGCCGGTACTCAATAATCATCGATTGAAGATACCCGAATTGCCTAACATTGCAAAGTCCTCGATAGGCCGTTTCCCCTACATTTAAGATGAAGTTTTGGGATGATAAACCTTTCCGCTCGATGGGTGCCGCGTTTGTTAGCATTGGACCCAAAAATAAATTCGAGTTAACAATTTTCTAGAGTGTTTAGGTTTGATTGAACGCAATACCAGTGAGTTTCTCCGACGTTCCATAACAGTACATGAAACATGGATTTATCACTACACTCCAAAGACGAAAGAGCAGTTCAAACAGTGGACAGGTGAAAGTGCACAAAAGAAAGTAAATACGGTTTCATCTGAAAGTTTTCTGGGATTCCCATGGTGTGGTGCTCATAGACTATCTGCAGAATGTCAGAAACATCACTGGGGAGTATTATGCTTCATTATTGGACCAACTGAAGGATGCTATTCTGGCGAAACGTTCACACCTTGCACAAAAGAAAGTTCTCTTTCATCTCTATAATGTGCCTTTAATCACGTCTGGGATTGTTGTTGCAAAAAAAACTTTGCTTCCACATCCGGATTTAGTTTATTACTTTTTGTCCCCAAACCTGGAGAAATGACTGAATAGAAAAAGCTTCACATAAAATGACGAGATTGAAGCTGAGAAAGGCAAATATTTTTCACAGTTAAACAAATCTAATTTTACTGAGGTTATTCAAAAGTTGGAAAGTTATTGTTTTATTATATGTGTTACGAGACGTGCTGAAAAATAGTCCCATGATATCGTGTTTAAACATAAACATATGTACGACATATCTACTCGTCTATTACACAAAACATATGACACTTCATTCCTTGGCTAAGTTCCCTAAGAACGAATGTTATGTTCCGCGACTGTACAAGCAGGAAATTATGGCCCGCAACCCTGAACTTAGAAGCGGCGTTCTTGCCTGCAATGTTGCGCAACCGCATGAGAAACCTGGTGTCCTTGGTTCGACTCTGCTGCGTTCAACACACAGTGCACTACGTCATCATTATCTATCATGGCGAAGGACACAGCGGTAGGATTTCGGGAACAAAGACATCACGTGCGCCCGTGAAATTATTACATGGATAATGACAAAGCTACAATGCTTGTGAAAATCCACTTTTGTACAGAATTGTTCCCATGTCTGCAGTGAACAATTGTGCAAACGTTTCAGTATTACATGTTATAAGCAAATGTTCAGGCGGCTTGAAAATTTATTTCGTGTTTTTTCTGTACTTTTTAATTTTGAAATTTCCTTTTACATATTTTCTCTCTGCTTCACACCTCCTGCCTTGCTGTGTTGGTGACAGTGCGGTGAACAGGCCGTCAAAATCTGCATGGCTACACAAGAACACGCCATCCAATGCCTGCAGCTGAAACCTGTCCCGTACAAAAATTACAGCCGGAATATTTTCTCCCTCCCCTGAAAAACGACCACGCAATCTGCAGGTCATGAAAGCCATTGATATGCCAGCCTGTTGCTAGGGGGAATTTTTATAACACTTCATATGTTTTCCTTTCCATTGCTTTTTGTTTTAAACTAAATTTCGTACTATTTCTAAATACTTTATTGCGATTCACACGTTCTGTTAGCGGTTATAAAGTATGAAAACATACTTATAACAAAATTACATGTTAACAGCATTTTTCCATGTATTTTATGAATATGAAGATTAACATTAAGGAATGAAGGGCGCAGTTATGTTGTTCCAGCGAAGATTTTATTTATTTATTTGGTTTATTTACGGACGCTCTTTAACACCTCAGGACATCAGCATCCCATCCAATTTAGGGCGTGAAACATTTTGCTCAAAGGCCTCTTCTTTCAGGCTTGAGGTTCTTTTTAGTGCCGTAAATGTACGACACGAGACTCATGACTTTGTTTCCCTTCCGCAGGAAGTCATACTTAGGATTTTTACGTCCAAAAGCAGATCCATCAATCCTGTCCGGGGTTGAACCCCGATCTTGGGTTTAGAAGACAAATATGGATACCACTACATCACTAGGACCGACTTTACGTCCGGAAAAATCCATCGATACTGACGGGATTGAACCCGCGATCTTGGGTCTACGAGGCAAATATGGTTACCACTATACCACCAGGACTGACCCCAGTGGAAACGATGGTGATAAGGGTAAGAGTGCATCAGGGACGTCCTTAAAACCGCCACGGGTGGCTGAGGTCGTTCGGATGCGAATTGGTGAGCGGGAGGTTTAGGGTTCGATTCCCACCGGGACCTCCCTATGAATGAGGACTTTTCCCAGTCCTCATAACTGGCAAATGCAGGGGAGGTACCCTAAACTTAAGGCTGGAATGCTTCCTTCCTTTTAAAAAAAATGTTTTCTCAATTTATCATTTCATCTCATGTACTACTGTGTCACCGCCTGCGATGCCGCAGCAGTAAAAAAGGCGTTAGACACTATTTTAAAAATAGGTTCTTAAACCTATGGGTGCTTAACGTAGTCTGTAGGGATGAATGAAATGAATTAACGTTTGCGTAAACGAGCTCGTAGTTCTAGATTCCTTAAAACTGCTGTGCTATCAGTGATGCTTTCCTATGAGCCCCACTCGTTTGCATGTCGTAGAGGGGATAACAATCCAGCTTGCTTACTTGTTGACCTTACCGCAGTCGTAGCGCAACTGTTCTTAAGTGTGTGTTGTGTTTTTCGTTTCTTGATTCGACAGTGCACATAAAGTGTATTATGCCTCGTGTATTTACAACAGTACGTGTCTTTATGTACGATTCATGTGTGTTAACTTAATGGTGAAAGAATCATAAGACCATTTTTTTGGAGTATACAATTGAATCTGTTACTGATGTGAATAACATACTAACGCATTTTTCATAGAATTAATCAACAGGGAGCGTGATTATACATTTTTTCAACAGAACTCTGCCATTTCTCACACTACGAATAATACCATGACAGCAATTCACAATGTGTCTCCACAAGACAGAGTTATTAGCAGGGATTTGTAGCCCCCGGTTTAACAGCCTGCGATTATTATCCCTGAGGTAAATTAAAAAATGCCTTGTGCAAGACAAATCCGCGCACCGTACAAGAACTCAAAGATAATATTCATCAGTAAATAGTCCGGATTTCACAAAATGAATACAGAGGGTGATGAATAATTTCCTAAAGAGACGCAAAAAAAAAAAAAAAAATATGAGCAGAATGAAGGCGGACAGATTCAACACCTCATTTCATAATTTAGTAAGTAATGAGCCTCTTAAACTGGTTTGTGTATTGTTATATGGTCGGTTTGTTTTACCCTCCCGCTATACCACAGAGATGTATTAACCAATTATGTTTTGCCATTTTTTTTTCGCAATGCTTAACTTTCAAGAGTTGGCATGAATTAAATGGGCAACAAATACATTTAAGCAGGAACGAGTTGTTGCTGACGAGCGGATTAATTTGCCTAGTGTTAGCAAGAAGCGCGAAGATGATATGACTTATATGCTCTATGAACTTCAACTGGAGAACAATGCAACTGCTGCGAGCGGTAAATATGCCAGGTGTTGATGTTGTGAATGAACGGACGGTGAGCAATATCAACAACAATGGATAACGACTATTGAGGCGGACAACAGCTACACTTATGAGGACGTGACACACCAATTCAACGTCAGTGCAAAAAACATGACTCCATCTCAATCACTTAGGTAAAAGGTCGCTCAGCTTGCACGAGTTGACAATGCCTTAGAAGACAATCATGCATTGTTGACGACACTCCTAGACACCGTCATCTCTGGTTGGCGGCCTATGAATCTCTTCCCAAACAACCGAAACAGGTTATGCTGGAACTGTACATCGTAAACTGCTGCCAGCCTGCCAAACAATCAAAACCAATGTGTACTCCAACAAAAACTAAAGAGTCTGCACTCGTGAATTGCAAATGTGTCATTATAATAAAATGTGGCTCTCATGAAAGCCTTCTTGATTGGGAAATTCTACTGCTCCTTTCATATTCTCCAGTCATTGCAACATCAAATTATCATATTTTCATTTTTATGGATAACACCTCCAAAAAACAGCAGTGTTGATGCTTTGCCAATCAGGAAACTCCAATAGATACATTTTAGTGAATTCTGAATAACTGCGGTAGCTATTGCGGTTTTACCTAAAAACAGTTTTGTATATTTCTTTAAATCTCCATCGAGTTTACTTACGAGACACCAAAAATGATGATGAAAAAATTAACATACATATCTCTATGTAAGTATACATGTGGGTATCTGTTAACGCTCTAGCGGCCAAATTTTTTTTCTCGTGTATATATTATATGTGTACATAATTTATATATATATATATATATATATATATATATATATATATATATAAATTAACAGTAATAATAAAAGTAGAATAGGATAAACACTTAGATAAAGTCACACTTGAAATTGCAATTGAAATTTGAAACTTTTATTATTACTGTTAATTTGTTACATGGTTAATAGTTATTTTTATTTTTCTTTTATATTATATATATATACACACACATATATATATATATGACGGATATGTCATAAGTCATGAAAACATTTTTATCGCCAACAAGCGACTACATGAAAACATTTTTATCGCCTACAAGCGACTACATGAAAGATCTAAGATATATAATTGAAAGTATACAACATTTACTGTCGAGTGGTGCCACCAAAGGAAGGTTAGATGTAGACAGTCCTTATAGGAATAAAGCAAAACACAAGCAACCGAACAACACTAGTTTATTATGGCATGAACAAAAGTTATACGCAACTACTTACACAGGCTGCAAATCTGTCACAGGACGGGTCTCCCAGTAATTCACGGTATTTAACAGCGTCCGCAGTAGTCTCCAAGTACATCGACGGTTCGTTGCTAGCGATGGACATTTGTCTACTTCGCCACTATTCGATACGACAGGGCAAGCATACCCAGTGTTTCACGTAGCTCTGTGTGGCATTCTCCCGTATTCCTTTCGCGGAGAAATACTATTTTCGCATACGAAATGTTATTCGCTCTTTTTTTTTAATAGTGTTTAACATCTGTTTTTACTGCTGAGGCACCACAGGCGGTGAACACTGATGATACATGAGATGAAATAGTAATTTGGCATTTTTTTAAGGTAGGAAACGTTCCACACCTAAGTTTAAGGTGCCTCCCCGGCTTTTGTCACTTGTCAGGACTGAGGAAAACCTGGAAAAAACGTAAATCAGGGAGGGCGGTCCTGGTGGGATTCGAACTCCATACCTCCTGCTCACGAGTTCGTGCCTTAATGACCTCGTCAACGCGCCTCTTCGTGATTCCTGATTACTGTTGTCCATCAACTGAACTTTGGGTCGTGCTGAGATACGCAGCTCTGCTGACATACCCCATTTGGGGGCTGCATTCGAAAGTGAATTCCACACACTTTCACTCGCATATCGCAAGAGTTTTTGTGTTGTCCCTTGTTCGCGAGAGAGAGAAGGGGGGGGGGGGAGAAGAAGAAGAAGAAAAAAAAGAAAAGAAAAAAGTTTTCATGACTTATGACTTACTCCTCGTATATAAGGTTCTGTTGTGATTCCTAGAGTTCAGATAACAATTAAGCTTGTTTAGATTGCTTTATTGTCTAACAATCTCTGACTTCAGGAGGAAGGGAGTTCCTGGTTCTGGGAACTGACACGCTGAATGAGGTTGAATAGAAATGTGTTTGGTGACGAGGGATAGACAGAAAAGTCAATTGCGATATACTTTGGGGTGATCAAATTTACGAGTGTTGAAGACTAAACCATCACAGGCATTATGAAGGCGGTGCAATCTGTCGATCTGCCGAGTATTCAGATTAGAGTACAAGACATCACAATAACAAAGTGAGGCATAACAAGCACTTGAATGAAATTGAGAGGTAGATCTTTTGTGTATGTTTTAATGTGTGAATCAAAGAAAATATTTTATTACATGTATGGGTTACCTGGCTATGCCATTCTACTTCGGAGTCTATATAAACATGTAGGTTTTTTTGACGTGCTGCTATAATTAATTATATTGTAGTTAATCATAACGGGTGACACATCGTTTGAGTTATTTTAGGGCAATGCACGTTTATATCCAACGACTATAGCCTGTGATTTAAGTGGATGCAGTTTTAGCCCAAACTTTTATTCAAAGGGAGATGGAGGTTAAATCTTCATTTACTACAGTCACAGCCTCATAGACAGAACGAGGGACGGTGTGGAAGTATAGTTGCAAGTCGTCAATGTTTAGGTTGTAATCGGAGTGTTTTATATCTTTAGCAATGTCATTGATGTAGAGCATAAAAAAGTAGCGGTCCGGTACTGAACCCTGAGGAACCCCTGGAAAAGGGCGAACTATTGGAATATTTGGCTACTCGTTAAATGTCCAACGGCACAATTTTTGATACGGGATGCTTTACGAGGCTCGATCCAAGTCTATATGGCAGGTTTATACGGAAGGAAATGGATGACGGAAATGCCCCAGTTAGACACCCGTTACACACATTTAAAGTTTTAATCAACGATAAAGAGCTATTTCTGGGGCAGAGCACGTATGACAATGGTACGAAATGAGCTTCCCTGGAACTGGGGCATGTGTTTCGCTGTTTATCTTGATTAACGAGACCAAAGACAGGTGGCATCCTGAGTCAGCCACTTCCTCGTACATCGAGGAAGTGCGTACCAATGTTGGCTAGCCCGGAGGGGCACAAAGAGTAGCCTTGACGGGCTCATTCACAACAAATGGTGCAGACCACCTGCCCTCGCTACACGGATACCATTATTGTGCCATCCCGCACGTGTACAATTTCCTCTTCACATGCAACTGTTAAAATGCACCTCATTGTCTCTGCACCGCGTTCTTACACAGTCAAAAATGTGGACAACACTTGTGCATTTATTCTTTTAACTCTTACGCCCGCAAACACATCTCTTGCCGTTATTTTTAGAAACTGTACTTAAGCAACATTTTTGTGAGTTTAATGTTTACAAATGGTTTACGTCTACCATATTTCTGTAATAATAGAAAAAAAAAACTTTTTTGTTTACGCATCGATCCAAAGAAATAATGAGACCGCCATAGGCAGTTGAAATATTAGTTTCGTATTTTTGTACGTCATGGCCCTAATGAAACAGCTTAAAAATTCAAGTAGGTCACGATTTAGGGGATATGCTTATTTTACGACGATAAAGACAGGTTAATTATATTTATATTAAAGGTTGAGTGAGGGCACTGCTAATTTTAATTTAACAAACTGTAATACATTGTTTTTATCTTTCCTGCACCATTATTATCTCATGATGCCGTGCGATCAGTTTTGTTTCCCCCGGAGTGTTTCGTCTAAGAACTAGCGCACACTCAGCCGGGTCTCGGTGATTAGCGGGAGGGTAAAACAACAAAACAAAACAGCAACACAACAACACACAAACCAATTTAAGAGACTCATTATTTACCAAATGATCAAACGAGGAGTTGAAACTGTTCGTCTTCATTCTCCACACATTTTTGGCATCTCGTATTTACAAAAATTATTCATCACTCACTGGTTAATTTGATAAAACCTAACGAATAATATCTTTGAGTTCTAGTATGGTGTGCCAGTTCTCTTGTACACTGTATTTTTTAATTGACCCCAGAGATAATAGTCATAGGCTGTTAAATCGGGGGACTGAAGGGGCCACAAATGCATACTAATAACTCTTGTTTTATGGAGACATTATGAATTCCTCTCATAGAATTATTCGTAGTGTGAGCAGTAGCACAGTCCTGTTGAAAAAATGCATGATCACGCTCCCTGTCGGTTAATTCTCTGAAAAGGGGGTTAGTATGGTATTCACATAAGTAACAGAATGAACTATATGTTTAAAAATGATCCTATGATTTTTTTCACCACTAAGTTAACACATAAAGACACGCTGTGTTGTTGTAAACACACGAGACATAAAACGCTTTGTGTATACTGCTAAATTAAGAAACGAACAACACAACACACACCCGGGAAGCGAGAGTCAGAAAGGTAAACAAGTAAGCAAGCAGGGTTGCTGCTCCCTCCACGGCGCGGCAAATGAGTCACCCATAGGAAAAACCCCGCGATGCGGCGGGAAAGCATCACTGTATAATCAGTTACAATGTACTATTACTGGGGTGTTTCATTCACTGTTGGTCACCTCGGTTTTCCCTTATAACTTTCAGTCTCTTGAACATAATTCAGTGAAAATGTATACACACATACCTTGTGAGAAATACGGACAACAATGGTAGTCATTCTCTTGTGCATGTTCACCTGTAAGGTAACAAGAATTACTCGAAGTGAATTGACTACAAATAATCCTTAAGGCCGATTACAGCTGAGAACTGCTTCATTAAAATTATACAATGTTGCAACATCGTGCATGAATTGACCTTATGGTCAGTGGTACTTCGGCTAAGAAAGCAGGCATGTTGTTTTATAAAAAAGTTCCTATATGTATTGTCTAAATCAGTGATTCTAGCTGCACTGTGAGTATTTAAATAAATAATACTTATATATGAATATATTGGTTTACAAACTAAGTTCCCTACAGAACAAGTACGTTAGGAGTTTCCTACATATTCTAAGCATAAAAACTCATTAAGCAAGAGTTATAAGAAATTAAACGTAATTTTTCGAGGTGCCGCAAATTCTCTAATGGGATCGTCCCTGTCGGTGCCTATTAATTCTTTGTGGAAATCATCATAATTTTAAGTGAGGTACAAATATTTTACTGCATTATTATTTCATTACAGAGTTCATTTGGGAGCACATTCATTCTTATTGTATTTTCTGTCACGAATTAAGTTCCAGAAATTTGCAGATAAGGCGATACAAACACTGGCTTCAAGGTATCGATTGTCGGTAACCTGGAAGAACAATCAAGGTAATAGCATAATGCGCACTTTATCTCGATATCGCGTCGTGCTATTCTCACAGGGTCTTGTTACTTGCCTACCATGAACGCCAGTCTTACGCAAGAGGAACTGTACATACTCACGCCGCTCCAAAGTTAACGAGTCATCCTATTGTAGGTCACATAACTCCAAAATTAAGAACCGTGTCCAAGCAGAAGTAAAGCGTATTTTAAAATATTACACCTATCCATGTTTAAAAGCCGTAGATTTAAATACGTGGTTTAGGCGGTAATGCTTGGAAGAACTTTTTCAAATCTCTTGGTACTATTATATCCTTATTTTTTTTTTTTTTTTTTGAAAGGTTGCTTAAGCGAGTCCTGGGATAATATTTTCTGCTCTTACATCGTAAAATCATTCCGTGGTTTCGTTGTAGGGCAGAAAGAGCCCGGAGAAATGGGTTGGTGCTGTGTGCAACGTTCCGATGGTTTGCGCATTATAAAATTTCTCACCTGGCGTCTGGGGTGAAAATGGCCCTTCTGAGGGGTGGGGGGGGGGGGGGAACGTCCGCGGACTTTGCTGCTTTATCTGGAAACAAGGTTATGGATCCTGTCTATGTCCATAACTCATCTTTAAGGCGCAAACTATTAGCTTCTACCCCCTCCCCAAATAAATTAGAAATATCATATCAATTAATTAATGTAACTTCTTTACTTTAATCATGATTGTAGTGTCAGTGTGTATGAAGTTATTCTCTTACCAGTGGGAACACCCCTAGTTTCTGTTAAAACTTGACCTGGAAAGGGAAACCATTTGTAACAATATTTATAATAGATGACTCAAGCAAAACGGGAAACCGCTATTACTTGGAGAGCTGTAAATCAAGGCTCTAGCAGAAATTGTTTCTTTTGTATACAGTCAGAGAGTTTTGCTTTTAGAATCAGAAATGTAACAATAAGAAAAAAAAAATGGAAATTAAAAATAATATTGTGGAGGACATTTTAACAAGACAATTGATATGGTATGATCATTTAATGTGAATGGGGGAAGAAAACTTACCAAGTATGACACATAAATGGATTCCACTAAGAAGACGGAAACTAGGAAGCCCACAGACAACGTGAATGAAGGGCATCCAAGAAGAAATGCGCACAGAATGGACACCTAAAAGAAGAACAATGCCTGCACCGAGAGGAATAGTTTACAGCGTTCATGTCATTTATAGTTAATTACATAATTATGAATGTGAAAATTTTTGTATTTTGTAATTGGCTGTCAGAAAAGGTTTATATATTGTAAAACTGACTTAATAATAAAATAAAATTAGTGTTAGTTTTTACATTATTAATTTATTATTATTTTAATGGTTTAAGATTGTCAAAATTAAAATATCAAAATTGCAAAGAACAAAATGTATATCAAAGGAAAGATAGTATTGTGAGGGATACTAATAAACAATATTTTTATTGAAAAAACATCATAAATTTAACAATAAAACGTGAAATCGCAAATTATTTGACAAAGTAAATAGAAATTAATTATTAAATAATTGTATTAAATTATACAACAAAAGTCTAACATCACTGAATTTATCCTCAGTAATATCACGTATGCTAATAATTTTTCCATAAATTAATATAGGTTAATGAATGTTTGTTGCCATGAGACTTTCGGTCTCGAAATAATTATCTAATGAGAACAAAAATGAGTTTGAAAGCTCAATTAAACTACCTAAGAAAAATTACAAGCAAGAGAAGGATTTGATAAGGTAATTACAATATGAGAACGATGCCCTCCCTTTTTTTTTGTTTACTTTTAAACTTCTTAGATCCCTTATTGAATCGAAGCAGAGATTATAGGAATAAAAAAAAAGTAGGAGGAAAAAACTATCAGTTTAGTTTTTTGGTACCGTGCTTTAAAACTATCGATTAAGCTTCATTCCTATTGGTGAGTAAGGTATCAAGAAGAGCGTACATTGGCTGAAAAGCGCTCGCGTGCAATTATCACAAGAGGGTCTGAGATTGCTGAACGTAGTGAGTGAACTTTTCTCGAAAGCTCAGACCCTCGAGTTATATTTATTGAGAGTAATTCATGAATAAACTAAAATTTAAATATAATTTCCCAACTTGGGTTCCACAAATTCTAAATAAATCATGAATGCTCTGTTTGAGGTCGATCTAGATGGATTTGTGGAACGAATTGTAATTGGTGATGAAACCTGGCCCACCACTGTACACAAGAAATAAAAGAGGGGATAAAAAAGAAAAAGAAAAAGGAATGGAAACATACCAGAAGACCAACTACAGTGCATCAGTTGGGAAAGTGAGGTGCAGAGATTTTATATTGGTGGATCATCATTTGCATGTAAATATGACCATGCAGAGTTTTCAGGACATTTCTGTTGTAACAGGGTTGGTTGTGCAGATATGATGTGCTGGCAAACCATTCCTTGAGTATCGAATTATGGAGACTTCCACACAGAGTTTTGCTGTTTTCTTTCAGGATCGGAATGATGTGTCAAAATTCATCAGCAGTGATTACCTTTGAAAGAAACTCTGCATTTTCCTGTAACATCATCAAATGCATGCAAATCTGCACACGAACGTCCTTTTGTTCTAGATAAAGCAGTGTTACAAATTACTGTGCAAAACGCCTCTAATATGCAACTGTTTAGTTACCAACGTGTGTGCAGCAACAGGTGAAATTTAGAGTGTAACTGGAGAATCAGGTCCACCTTTCTTTGAGTTGTGCTACAGGGAAGAGGAAAACAGAGTTTCAGAGCAGCATATTGTTCGTCGCGTGTCAGCATTTTACCGGAACTGAACATGTCTAAACTTGCACACTCTCACAGGTGCAAACCGTAAGTGACAACAATGAAACTAGTCCCATGTAAACATTGCGCATTAAACTAACAAAACACTCTAAATTAAAATTTAGAGCGAGAAACTAAGTAAATAAAATTAATTACGTTCATTGCTTTTTGAACAGCTCTCGTATTACAAGTGATTATTATGTTCCCTTCATCTGTGGCGTGGATGATTTCGGACTTTGCCAAAAATGAATTGTTGAAATCTGAACAAGCAAAACGCCGGATCTGGAAAGGCTATCTTACCACAAATACTGTCACAAAGTTTCCAATAAATTTGCACAAAATGGTTTGAGATATTTTCATATTCTAATAATATTAATTAAATGGATGTATAATAAATCAAAATGACATAAAATTATTTAAAATGGCCACTTTTGGACGCGCACAGTCCTTAAGTCTTTGTGTCCATATAAAATTTCTTCTTATTAGCGGATATACTACAACGGTCGTTAATTGCCACAACCAGCAGTGGGGTTTGGGCATCTGAATTTGTTATAAAGTTTTATTTTTTGCTATCAGCTACAAAAACCCAGGAAGGGAGCTTAACTTTTCTCTCATCTATTGAATTACGCGACACTTCCATCGGGAAATCTGCTGCTGCTTTCCGAAGTGAACGCTTCCAAGTTTCAATATTTGGATGTCTCTTCTTGCAAGCATCTCCTGAAGCTTGGACCATAATTTGTAGTTCAGGAGTTTAGGTCTGAACTTGCAGAAGGCCAAAACGAGGTCGAAATAAAGTCAGGAACATTGGCCTCAATCCATGCTGCGTTGTCCGACCATTGTGCTGGGTCTGAATCCTGATGGAAGCTCCAGCTTTGTCCATGGAAGAGACTGTTGTTGAGGTTCTTGATCAATCTCTCCAACACTGTTTGCTGGTACACTTTGGCCGGTGTTTTGACCCAATTTTTGCAGAAATGGAGCTACGTGATACCTTCGTAGTTTACACCTCTCCACACCATAACAGATGCACGTTGATGACCACATGGACCCTTGGAGCCTTTTTAGAAAATGTGACATATACCCTGTCATTTTTGGCATTGAATGTCTCCTTAACAAGTGTTTTTTTTTCTTTTTCTTTTTCCTTTGTTTCCCCTCCTGTCAGTGAAAAGGAGTCTTCGATGACCATTTGCTGCGTAACGCTGAAGTAAGCGTTTTGATTTTAAGAGAATCTGGAGCCTCAGATCACGTGAGAGAAGAATTCCCTTCCATCATTTACAAGCATGGATTCCCAGATCACTGCTCAATATACAGACAGTTTTAGACATTTTCAGCTCGAGTCATCACTGACTGTCTCCGTACCGGATTTCTTCGCACACTTGCCGCCATTGCTTTCACCAAATCTGGAGTGCGCACAGTGCGTGTTCTTCCTTGCCTGTAGTGGTCTTTTTCAGTTCCAGTCTCAAGGACGAGCTGGACAGAGCGGTACTCTAACCCACGGTTTATTCAGTGTCTGAAAAATTTTGAAAACCTCATTTGGGGATTTGCCTACCCTGTGCAAAGCTATCATAACTTCACGGTTTTCGTAATCGCCCCATTCCATCTTGAAAACTAGCACAAACACTTTCTGCTTCTGCAGCTGATCTCCCAATAACATCACAACTCATGTCAGGAATTTGCAGGCTGTTAGAGGGATACAGCCGCCCTCATTGTGTGAGAGTATTTATAATAAGGCTAGGTAACTTTACACTATGACAAGGTCTTAAAAATAACTATGATGATTGTGTAAATATAACCAGTGGCGTTTCTTTATTTTTGATGTATTTTTACCTTTCCAGCTACATAAAAAGTATGTATATACTTTTTGATTTACCCCCGTAGATTAATGTATTTTTTTCAGAGCTAAAGCTGAATGTATCGCATCTCATTTGTGGGAAAACCTAGCATTATCTTATGATCATGTCTGTAATTTGATAAACGTCTGTTTGCTAAGTGAATGAACTAAAATGAATAATCGATAAAATTCGTCATTCCTTATGACTCGATCATAAGGAAATGTTGCTCGTAATTTAACAGCGTGAATCTGTAAATGCGCGCTTGGTCCTCCCCTCAAAGATGAAGGACAGATTTCTCAATGTCGAGGTCCGGATTAGTTGCCAAGCGTGGGTGGACAGCAAGGCCGGAGCTACAAGAGATTCCACAGCTATTGGCTTCATTTCATTAACACTTAACTTGCAAGGCCAGGTCGGTCACAAGGAGTGTTGGTGAATGGATGGCTGCACGTGATATGTTCACGCACATCCCACGCAAAACCCCGGTCTGGTAGGTCGGTAGCCTCCAGGGATGGACAAATGGCCTATGAACCGGCAACTTTGAGCTTTTTGTGTTTTTCTCTGTTATTCCCCATCTGTTCATAATTATCATTTCCTTCTTAAATCTACTGTGATTCGAGATCAACCGTCTTGCCTGACCTTTCTTTGTATCTCCTCTCCTCTCCTCTCCTCTCCTTTCTTTTTCTTCTTAAGGTTTTCATTGTGTTTTTATTTCTATTTTATCCTAATTATACAAATTTTCTCATCATTTGTTATACTTTTCCAGTAATATTTTCTCTTATTCTCCTTTTGCAAGTGCTACTGCTTTTTATCACCGATGCATATCATTATGACGTTTTTGCTGTTCATTCTTATCTCCCTTATGCCACTAGTGATTTCGAGTGGCACATGATCGCGGTTTTAAGCAGAGAGTGTAGCGAAAGGACAGTGTTCGTTTGTTGCCCAGTAGAGAAAGACGTGGATAATATGGAAGGACAAAAGTGAACTGCGATGTTTTTGTGGAAGTAAGGCGCCAAAACTGCAGAATTTCATAGATGTTTAACTGCGGTATGTGGTCAAGAAGCTCCTGCATAGAAGACTTAAGAGTAGGTTGTACGTAAATGTCGCGGTCTCCCAGGGGTTGTGTCTGAGTTGATTATTGTGCATTACCTCTAATGAACTGGAATGTCAGGAAGGCAACCCTGCACATCATTATTCAGGAACATTTAAATATGTAAAAGGTGTGCGCACATTTGGACTTGACAGAGGCACTGAAGAACAAAAGGGTCGAAGTCTCTCGACGGATATTGAAGATCCGGATTTCTTTTTAGAGAAGCTGGTGACTGGTGTCACTAGCACATACCAGAGAAGAAAGCTCAATACAAGCAAACAGAACATTCCAGGAAGTCCCCTTATCAAGAAATTCCATGCTTCTCCATTCCCGAGCAAGCAGATGATCACTGTCTTTTAGGACACTTCCTAAGGAACGACTGCCACAGCGACGTGTACTGCGAGACTATTACTCAGCTTAGACGCAGGATTCAGCAACTGCGAAAGGAGAAATGTTCCTAATGCGCGACCCCATAGCAGCAACACTAAGATCGCAGGGGTTTTCTCTGTCGTGCCGCATCCACCACACTAACCGAATCCTACTCCGTATGATTATGCCTTATTCGACAACATAAAGGACTCTCTGCGAGGAAAAAAATTCGGCGATGAGGAAATTCATGAAGCTGTCCACGAGTGTTAGCGCAGTACTCCATAACAATTATTTCGCGACGACGTAATGTAGTTACAGGAAGATAGCAACGGTACAGAAAGCTGGAGGTCGCAGATTCTCTCCAAAAACTATGTGAGGTCAAGAACGAGTGGGGCGGCATATATAAATTTTGTAAATAATAATTGGCAGGTGCTATGTAAATTTATTAGGAAGATAAGATGGGCTAGAGAGGACATATAAAGCACTTATCTATTTTAAATGTATTTATATTTGTTTTATTATATATATCGAGGATGCCAAAATATGTATACACACCTTTACATAGATATCTAATTAATATGTTTCAAAGTTGGACCGAAAAACAACAGTAATGTATAGTATGATGTTCTGTAAACAGATGTGACTCATAGCATTATGATAACGTTGCTACGTGACAGGTAAATCAAAAATGAACAAACGAAGCCAAGCTTATCGTATGATGTACTGTAAACAAATGTGACACATTATGATAAGCTAGCGTTGCTACAATAAAATGAACCTAAGATCATAATTTCAACAGCGGAAAGCAATTTTGAAGTGGTATTGGAAAACCGAGAATGTTATTGAAGTTCAAAGGCAATGCAGACATGGTACAGAACAGAACAACAACGCGAGTAACAACTGCACACATTCGAGACAAATTTGAGACTGATGGTGCCGTAAGCGATGTTCACAAGGTAGATCTGGGAGCCCTCGCACAGCAACAAGCCCCGCGCATTGGATCCAAGGTACTATCCTAGACACTATTCAAGGAACTGGATAGGACGAAGAGGTCCGATTGAGTTTCACCGTGTTCTCCGGATCTAACTCCGTTGGACTTCTACCTTTGGGTAACTCTTAAGGATGCTGTATACCATAGAAAACCAGCTACACTGGCAGCACTTCGGGAAGAAATTGAAACGCATGTGCTACAATCGCTGAGGACACTTTCGTAAACGTTGGTCAGTCAGTAGTTCAACGTACTCTGAAGTGTATCGACGCCGATGGTGGGCATTTTGAGCAACTGTTGTTACTATAAAAGTCTAAGACGATTAGTGCTCATCGTTTTCTGTGTCTGTGAATTCAGTTGTGTTTAATTGCATCTCCCCCCCCCCTCCCATCATAGCTGTAAAAACACAAAATGACACGTTAAGTTATGCTAAAATCTAATTCGTGTACAAATAGACCCATGTGCTAGATAAGTATTTATGTATGTGGTAAAACTTTTTTAAAATAAACACATCCACTACCATGACTAGGGTGGTTAGGGAGAATATTGATAGATCTCATTACATTGAATCATGTTACATAATAAATAAAGTAGAACAAATTTTATTGTAAATACTTTGCGAATAGGTCACGCTCTGCGCACACTATTATTCACGATGACCTCGGAGGAAGACGTGTTCAGATGGGTCACAAGGAGTCTGGCCTGTAATCAGAGGCGTGCACTACTTACGGTGGGTCGTCATGATTTCCTACATCCAACTGTAACAGGAAATGAGTTCTGCCTCCACCAGTATGCACCAGAGAGCAAGAGACAGTCGATACAATCGTCGCCTCAAGACGCAGATTTCCGCTGGGAAAGTTATGCTGATGTAAATGTCAATAGTGAATTTCCAAGTTTAGGCTAAGGCGATATGACCGAAACATCCGCCCTACAGTCCAAACTTTGCAACATTAGTCAGACATTGATGACACTGTATCTTTGTAAAAAAACTTTTTATAAAATTATTATTTTTAATGACTTTCCTTGTAAATAACTCAGGGATTTCGACCCAAGCAGGATTTGAACCTACCACTTCCACTTTAGAGCTAGTTCCCAGTGACGCACCTGAGGTGACTCAACGATTAGTATATAAACGTTTTCTCAATTATGTTGCAGAAACTGTGAATCCGATATATGAGCGGGACTGATACAAGGGCAACTGTTTTATATAATGCCGTTCTATTTCCGGAGAGTGTTTGCGATGATTAATCCGAGTGATTCAGCGCTCATCACATGAATTACAAGGGCTGTACAAAGCACACAGCATGTCAGGAATAATCTTTTTATACTTCAGCATTTATGCAATTAATTTATTGTTATGTGCATATCCATATATTAATACTGAAAGATATCTCCGGGAGTTCAAATAATCAGTACACCTTTATTATTATTCTCATCTTGGTATAACTTTCAGAGTGCGATGAAGAAATGTTGACATTTTGTTCTATTCTTTAGACTGTAGTTTTTTAACGCCCGTTTTTACTGCTGAGGGACTATAGACGGTGGACACTTGATGATGCATGAGATAAAACAGTAAATTCGGAAAGGATTTTTTTTTTAAAGGAAGGAAGCGTTCCAGGCATAAGTTTAGAGTATCCCCCCGCAGTTGCCATTTATGAGGACTGAGGAAAACCTGGAAAAAACCTCAATCAGGTAAGATGGTACTGTGGGATTCGAACCCCACATCCGCCTGTGGTGCCTCAGTAGTAAAAACGGGCGTTAAACACTATTAAAAAAAAAACATCTCCCGCTCACGAGTTCGCGGCTTAACGACGTCGACCACTGGACTATTAAGTTTAGTGAAAGATTTTAGCCAAGAGATTTTTTTTTGATTGATTTATTTAAGGACGGTCTTTAACATCTCAGGTCATCAGCGTTCCATTCAACTCAGGGCGTGAAACGGCCGACAAATTTTGCTCAGAGGCCTCTCTTTCAGCCTTGAGGTTCGTGCCGTAAATGTACGACACGGGACCCACGGCTTTACTTCCCTTCCGAAGGAAGCCATACTTAGGATTTTTAGGCCCCGAAAAAATCCATCGGTCCTGGCCGGGTTCGAACCCGCGATCTTGGGTTTAGGAGGCAAGTAAACGTACGGATAAAGTTCCTGGTCGAATAATATTTCTAATTGTTTCAATTCATACTATAACCTGGCCGGGTTCGAACCCGCGATCTTGGGTTTAGGAGGCAAGTAAGCCAAGAGATGAAATGTATTAAAACTATTGGTTACATCAGGTCGAATTCAATGCGAACACATCTGTAAACCCCGTTCAGCGTCGCTTTCGAGTATAGAGTAAGAACTCAGTCAAGTTGAAGAGTCCATTAAGGGGAGTCGACTATCGTGGATTCGATACCCTGCAACGGGACATCCAATTTGATCCCGTACAATTAATTAACTCAGATCAAGTTTTAATCCTGTTAAAAATTAATTTTCATAGATTAATATTTTATGGTGCAATTATACAGAATGATTGTAGATTGTTCAAGAATCAGAAATCGCTAATGTAAAGATGAAAACTTTCATTTAACACAATGAAGCGACTTCCTGGTGCCACGAGCAAGGAAGGTTACGCATTCAGTAGCTAGGGAACCTTCCTTTTCGACTTCGTAAAATAAGTCTTTGAAAAATACTGCGGTGAATAGGTTTCACCTTGGGCAACCGTCCCTTAAAAAGAGAAATTTTCGCTCCCTTAAAACGTCTCTAGCTAACATACAATGAATTAAGTCTATCCAATGTGTTCTCCTATATCAAAATGTCTTTTCTAGAAACTTCTAGCGACAAGAGATTAACTCAATCAAGAAGGAAATCTGGTGACGCGTCTGCAAAGTTAAAAAATTAGAATTCTCGTAGAAGACGCGTAGAAAGTCTTAAAAGCATTTTTAAAGGCTTTTTACTCGCAGTTCGCTTTGAGAAACGAGAGAACACAGTTCGCTTGGGAAGACGAGACAGAGCAGTTCAATTTAGATAGTGAAGTGAAGTGGAACAGTAAAGCTCAATTTGCTGAGTGTAGTTTTGTGTATGCGATGTGAACTACTAGAGAATTTGTGAGTACAGCGTCAGGAAATATTTAAAACTATCCCACCCCCTTGCTAATGGTATGGGAGTGTCGCCAAAGGAAAAAGAAAAATAAAGTTAACAGTGAAGCGTGAACAGTTTAGTCAATTGTGAAACTTTAATCTACATCTTCCACGTTGCTTTCTTTAGTGATCTTCCTCTCCCTTCCCTTCCTGGTAACTTTCCAGAAAAGCCGTGAAGTAATTTCAGCATCCCTGAGACAATTGCGGCAGCAAGAGGGTTCAACGCAGACTTCTTTCGTGGCAGTGACATACTGCATCGACATCAGATCCACTCCAATTCAAATCAAAATCAATTAATCCAAAACCTTTCACAGCCCGCCGCAAATTTGGCATTCCAACGTGGTACTGATATTTAATCGAAACACCTTTCATAATCCGCCACAACCCAGATCTAGGTCAAACCATCTGGGTAACGTTTTAAAGGAGTTTCCCCTTAACCTATAAAGGTGAATGCTAGATAGCTATAAGGAACTAAAGACTCCGAGTTCAATTGCGCCATTATTAATTAATTCATATCATTCACCCATAGGTTTAAGGACACCTAGTGCGTTATAATCACATCACCACCATCTTCACTGAAATAACAAAGCCGCCCTAAGAGCGACCCGGCCTCAGAAGTTCGCTATAATACTGCCATGCCTACTGTGGCGTAGCTGTAAGCTATAACATTGTCATTATAGAAGTTTATTTTGACATATTTTATATGTGTGCTGCAACAATATGAAAAGAATTTAAGCATTGAAACGAGAATATTTTTTTTTTATTTGAAATGTAGTTTTTCTCTAAAACTTTATATAAAGTCTTTCAAAATTCCCAATTTATAAATTTTCTCTTAACAATTCTGTTTTGGTAAACTTCGTCGTTTTGTCCAAAAAAAAAAAAAAAAAAAAGACCACTGAATATTTCAAGGCAACTGATGTAGTACTATTTTATCTAAAGGTACATAATTTTGAGAAAATTGCTATCAAAGATTAAATTGATAAAAACTCACTCATAGCTACAACCCAAAACCTACAGCATGCCTGCGCCAGAGTCAGAATCTGTTCAAACTATTTACTTCAGATAAAGCTGAATATCCTGTAGTGATTGGTAAAAACCACCACTTTTGACCTCAATTAGTTAAACTATATATACGGACTGTTCAATCTCTCTCAAAGAAGTAGCCTGTCCCAGTGTTTCTGCCAGTCTTCAAATACACACTGGAAACCATCTTTTGACATGTCCTTCAGAATCACCTCTGTAGCCCTCACCAACCTTTTGATGACAAAAGTACCTTCCAAGAATTTGAGCGAAAAGAAAAAAGCGATACGGGGCTAAAAGCATATGAGCGACGTACTTCACATTGATTTTTGTGTCTAATTTGGTACTATTCGCCTTTAAATGCCTAATCAATATACATTTTAATTATTTCAACATTTATTCACATGCTCATACCTGTAAGCAATATTAAAGGTAAGTTTTTTTATTAACACTACCAGGAAATGCAATAATGGGTGGAATGTGGTCAAATAGAATTTCAGCAACAATGCTGTATAGCTGTTAGTGTGAATGTCTGTTAGCCTATTTCCCTCTCCTTATTTGTGTTGAGAAGTTTGAAGTGGTAGGACGTTATCTGTGCAGTTTAATATGCCAAATGATAAAAGTACAAAAACTTTGCTCATCCGGCAATAGCTAACAGAATTTGCATACTTTACTTACGATGTGAAAATAATATTCTGCGAGATATGTAGCAAGCAGGTATGTAACAGCAGTTGACTTATATTTTAATAACTTGGTCTACGTAATATTTATATATTTGACTGAGCTGAAATTATTTTTAAGACAACTACACTTTCATTTAAATTTCGAACCACGTTATCGCACTTTGTGATAGAAATATGGCAATACAATATTTAGGATTTTAATTCAGTTAACACACTTTTTACATTTCGCAACAAAAAAAAAAATGTCACCTACGGCAGCATGTGCAAGGGGGGGGGGGGGGCACAAGACAAAAGCTCAGCAGAAAAATCAAAACAAACTGACCTGACACAACCTACTTCATCCAACCTCAGCAGCAATTTCTATGTAGACTTAACCAGAGAGTTTGTTGTTGCCAACATTCCATGGAATACAATTGAAAATCTGGTTTTAAGAGAGCTTTTAAAAAATACTGCAAACAAAATGTCCTTTCTGAAGCTACCCTGAGAGTAAAGTATTTAGACAGAATGCACAATGAAACTTTAGCTCCATTAGGGAGGATATATATGTGTCTCTGTAGATGAAACCTCAGCAAGCATGATAGCAGGGAAACTTAACCCTGATTCCGTACCTTACATCTGTTAAGGAACTTCCCAGTGTAACAGCGACGTCACTGTTTATTTTGTAAACAATGGCCTACAGTTATTATACTCTGGCAATATAAATGATTCTGTTATGTTGTTTTGTACTGATGCTGCAGCTCCACTTCTTAAAACGTTTATCCCATCATCATTCATGTCACGTATTTAGTTCACAGGGTTTCTGAAACTATCAGGAACAAATTCCCTATTGTATATACATTCTTTTCCAATATGAAAAAAAAAAAGTTTTTGAAAGTCCCATCCAGGATTTAAATGTTCAGAAAGAAATACCTGAATCCGATATTACAGCGCGTGTAAAAGCACAGAAAGATGTCTGAATAACTCGTCACTGAAAAAAGATATTGCTTACTAACATCAAACTTTTCATTCATCCTGCAAGCACTGAATACTCAGAACGTAAAAAGCAATCTCTTCGCAGTCAAATAGCTATAGTGAAGGAGAAAATATATTGAGTGTCTTTTGGTGAAACTGGGAAAAAGTTCAAAGTAAATGAGACTATTTACTAAATAAGAATGTAACATATAAAGTATCAAGAGTGATACTGGGGGAATGTAAATGTTCCAGTGAGTATCGATGTTTCCACTATGGCTAATTTAGAATTTGCTGCTCTGACATCTGTTGCAGTAGAAAGAAGTTTTTCAGCTTTCAAAATGATTCTCACCGGGGGAAAAAAAAAAAAAAAAAAAAAAAAAAACTGTGCAGAATTTAAAAACATTCTGGTGAAGTAAAGTCCAGATAATTTTGAAAGAGAATGAGCATGGAACTGAACTTCAAAAACTTAAAAAGGACATTTAATTTTTTTTCAATATATTCAATTAGTGCAGCTATATTTATATAATAAAGTTGCCTGTCTACGTTTCTTAAATATGCTTTTAGTGTCATGTTTTGCATATTTTAGTATATAATTTGTTAATTTCAGTAAAATAAATAGGTTTCAAGTCATAGTTATATGTGCCTAAAGTGCATAATTTTACTGAAATAGGGCTTAATTTATTAAATGTTGAGTTTATTTTAGGCCCCTAACACTGCAATTTTAGTGCCTAAAAGTCCGATGTTTATTTATAACACTTCACAATTAGGTACTGGTATTAATTGCATGTTGTCAGACTTAATAATAACGCATAATTTGGTCAAAATGCGGGAATATTTTTGAGTAACCCTGTATATAGCGTCAATATCCTTTCACATATACTACATGTAGGCTGGAAATGAAAACAAGAAAAACTTGGCAAGTAACAGCTTGACTGTAACCAGAATCCTTGTTTGTGTTCAGCGAATGTCTGGAATGTTTCCCAGTTTAATTAGTTTTCAACAAGCTCCGGTTCTTTGCTCCAAAGAACATTGCCAATTTCAAAGTACGAGGGTCATTTGAAAAGTTCTCGGAATGACCCACAAATTGCAGCAGCAGTTAAGAAGCAGTTTTGTTATCAAAACCGGCCATCTTTCATAGAAACATTTGTGGAATAATGCATGAATTGGTGAAGAATCGTTGTAGCTATAGCTGTTTGTTGCAGTATTGACGTGTGTATCATGCGGTTATTAAGTAAAGAACAGTTTAAATACAAAGAATTAATACAGACATGACAAACTCAGCCGTTTCCAAGTGGACTACAGAATTTAAACGCGACCGTACAAGCTTGCAAGGTGACCCACGCAGTAGACGACCAAAATCCGTCATGGCATCAGAAATTGTCGATAAGGTGCTCGACGTGGTTTTGAAGGTTTGCCGATTAAAGGTGTCCGACATTTCTAAAGTTCTGATTGTTTCAGGGGAACGAGTATTTTGAGAGAAGAATTGTGCTTGAAAAAATTGACGGCAAGATGGTATGCAGCCAAAGAACATTAAGTGTGTAAAATTATGACATCGGTTTTCTGGGATGCCAATGTACTGCTGCTGGGATGCTGTATCTCCCACTGGAGCGTATTATGCTAAATGTTTGTGCCTAATGGACAAAAAATACGCGAGAAAAGGTCGGGTTTAAAGAAAGTCATCTTTCATCAAGACAACGCTCGCCCTCACTCGTATCGTTGCAATGACAAAGATGAATGAGTTGGAGTACGATTTGCTGCCACATCCGCCTTATCCCCCTGACTTTGCTCCATCACATTCCCATCTATTGCCAAAACTGAGAAATTTTCTCTGGTGGAAATAAAGAGCTTAAATCATCAGTCGAGGCGTATCTGTCTTTAGTGGTGGGTAAAAGACTTTAAAATATTGCTGTACAAAGTGCATTAATGTCAATGGAGTCTTATGTTGAAAAAAAAAAAAAATGATTTCAGAAAGCTATACCGTCATTTTGTGCTTCATTCCAAGAACTTTTTAAATGCTCCTCATTAGATATAATAAAAGACTTCATTTCAGAAAGTGAACCCAAATAGTTCATGATATAAAAATGTTGTTCGTAAATGATCAGTATTTAGACTGATTAAAGTGTTCCATGTTTCATTTCTCGTGTGTTAACAGCAGCTTGAAACAGTTCAAATAGAGCTTAAAACCAATAAACAAAGAAACAAAGTGATTTCGATGTCAAAAACAGAATATGGGTTTTGAGTGAATGTGTGTGGAAAATAGAAGTATTTGCGCACCAGCGTTCTCTCCCGCAAGCCCTGAACCAGTTGGGGAAAATGATATTCATAATAATTCGGTTGGGTATATTAAATATTGTTATGAAAGCTTATATAATAGCAGTTACATTTCTTGTAGGTAATATTTTGCTTAAAAAATGGGAGATTCCATTCATGGCAAGAATGAAATTCAACAATGCATAATGACAAATGAAAATCGTAGATGATTGAAATGGCGCTACAGGTCGACAGAGAGCTCCATGCGTTCTTTGACATGCTAAATTTGATAGCGTTAAACAAGTTAAACGAGAATCTCGACGTGGTATGCGTAATGTACCTAAATACGATTCCATAATGCAAGATATTGAACATTTGCAGAAACAGGTTCTGAGTTGAAAAAAATGCAGGCGAAACCTAGTACAGATGAAGCTATCTCTGAAACCATGACAAGAAACCCTACGAAAAGATAAAGACGACTGTCAGCAGAAATGAACGTACCAAATACGTCCTGTCAGCGTATTGTTCGAAAATACCTGAAACTGTATATCACTTACAACGTCTACAAGTCTTACGCGATGATGAAGGTTGTTTCAATGTTGCACCTATGATGTGCCAAACGGATGAAGAAGATGACGGCTTCTTAAATAAATGACTATTTACAGACATGTCAGCGGGATAGTAACACTGACAACTACATTATTTGGACAAAGAAAAATCCACATGTTTCCAACGAACTTGAAAGATCAAGTCCAAATATTAACGTATGACGTGCAGAGAGTTGCAATAAAGTCTTTGCAGAAAAGACAGTATGCTATGGATCTTATTTGGACAGGTTGCAGTAGGTTCTGTTGCCACAACTTGAGGAAGACAACAATATGAACATTGTATGTATGGAATATTCTTCTTTGCACAACAGACAGTATGCTATGGATTTTATTTGGTCAGGTCGCAGTGGGTTCTGTTGCCACAACTTGAGGAAGACAACAATATGAACATTGTATGGATGGATCGATTTCATGGCACCCAAACTTCCCCGAACTAACCCATTCTGACTTATTGGTGTGAGTGTCTTAAAGACACTTGTCTGTTCACAGAAACACAGGAACATTGATGATCTGAAATTAAAACTTATTCAAGCTTTCCAAGAAATCTCCCTCTGATGCTACAACGAACATGGGCTGAATTGCATCACCGTTATGACCTGTGCAGAGTGCGCAATGGTGCAATGTAACGTTTTGAAAAATCCCCCACATTTTAATGTTGTATACACCAAGTTTCAAAATGTGAAGTTCAGCAGTAAATGTTTTAGAGTGTATTAATTTTATCCATAACCAAACGAATGTTATTATGTTATTATAGTTTAACTTTTTTCCCGGAGGACATATATCACTCTTTCACTCATTGCTTTGCTTGGGCGTGAGCCGTGAAGATGACTGTCACATGAGGATTGAAACGTTCGGCAATTACCTTTAATTCATTGGAAGGTTTATCGAGTGGGGTGGCTCAGAGGACATGCATTCGCCATAGTTTCCGCTGGTTGCTTAGGCGAATGTTGGGACGCATCTTTCCTATAAACGAACAATGCGCTCTCTTATTTCGTCTGATTTGTTTCGATGGTTCTGTTACCAAGTCGAGATTACAAGGTCACTATAAAAGTTTTGGGATACATCAAATTAGGAGTGGGAGGAATCTGACTGTTGCATCTTTTCAAAGTACTCTCCACCACACTTCATACACCTTCTCAACCTTAAAACCACTTATCAAAGCATCCCTGCCATTCGTTTTCCTCAAGAGTGAAAAGTTCCTTTTCATATTCAGCCAGTCTCTTCAAGGATTTAAAATCGATTTCCTCACATGCGATTTCTAACACTGGAAAAAGGTAATATTTGCTAGGTGAAGACTGTAGGGAGGATGAATCATAAGTCAGATCTCTGTGGACTTCAGGGACTGGATGGTGATGTTAGCAGGTGAGCGAAGGTGTTGTCATGCTGTAAGAACTTATATTTCATTAAAATACTGCTACACATACAGACTAAAGTTTATTATTGCGTAGCGACACAGTGAGAGACTGGTGTCTGATTGGCGAAACGAGATGCGCTTGAAACTTCAAATTTCAATCCGACCACAGATGTTCACTTTAAAAATTATACACTTATTGTTGTTTTTGTTGTTACTTTTGTTATTTCAATTCAAACGCCGTTTTCCCGGTCATATGTTTTCTGTCGGCCGGAGAGCATATTCCAAACCCGCGTATTCGTGCGGCGCCGGAGATCTGGCAACCGTATTCTGAACGCAATACTCAAGCGTTACTGTTTCACTTACCCCGCTTGGTGAAATAAATTTGTGTAACAAAAGCATATCGAAATGTTCACTTCACCTTGCATATGAACGATTTAAACATGTTTTCCCATAAAATCATGCACAAAATGTAAAGAGTAGCTTAAATGAAAGAGGGAAAAGGAAGGAAAGATGAAAGTAAATATGTCAGGCTAAAGTGTGAATTAATGTAACCTGGACAAGAAATAACCAAAATACGTAACAAAATGTTCTAAGCAGTTAGGAGCATTCAATGTACATCCTTCTATAGGTTGTTGGTCTCTGCTATTTTAATAAATATAACAGTCAAGGTTAGAATTAATCAAAAGAGGAACGGCGTGTGAATAGGGACGTGTGAAAGCAACTAACTCTCTCTGCTGGCGGTCCACGCAACTGACTTGAATAGCAGATAGGGAAGGTATAATGAGCCTTATTGTCAGGTGACTTTTCGCCTTTTTTCTGGCTGTCAAGAATTCGCTGTGGAGGCGTGCAGAGTCTATAGTATTGGAAAGCAAACTTCTGCCTTGATTTTGGCACGCTTTTCTATTCACAACTTCAAGGGTGATTCATTAACTCTTCTATCGGAAGTATTACTGCCGCTTTTTCCCAGATTAACAAGCGCGCGCTAATGTACACAACTTCTTTAATATAAACGTCACTAGAAATCATTAACTAGCAACTGATGGTTTTTTTAAATAGTGTTAATGACCGTTTTAAATACTGAGGCATCACAGGCGATGGACGCTGATCATACATGAGATAAAATGATATAATAGGAAAGGAGTTTTTAAGAAAGGAAACGTTCCAGGTTTAAGTTTAGGGTACTTCCCCGGAATTTGCCATTTATGGGGACTGAGGAAAACTGGAAAAAACCTCAGTCAGGGAGGACGGTCTCCAAGCGGGATTCGAACCCCAGACCTCCCGCTCACGAGTCCGTGCCTTAACTACCTCGGCTACCCGTTGCGGTGAACTCATGGTGACATGAGCACTATTTTTACCAACATTTTAAAAGCATGCTTCGTACTACTTTGCCATCTGTAGGTTTGTAATAAGTCCCTTAAGGTTTCATATTTTTCTTGAAAGACTTAAATATGACATTATTAAACACTTAAATGTACGGAAAATTAATTTTTAACAATCTTTATTATCACCCTGAAAGTAACAATATTCTGGTAAAGCATCAATTTGGTTTATAACGGCAAATGCAGCTTTTGAACTTAAGGCCAGTTCGATTCTTGGAAGCCAAGCAGTGGTGCACTGCATGGACTGATACTAGCACGACATGAAGATGCTAGTTGTAACCAAATGTATAACGAAATGACAGTGTTCGTTTGTTGTCAAGTAGAGAAAGACATGGACAAAATGGAAGGCGATTATCATGGATAAAAGTTGGACTGCGTGGTTTTTGTGGAAAGAAAGCGTCAAAATTGACAGAAATTCATAGAGATTTAACCGCAGTACGTGGTCAAAAAGTTCCTGCACAGAAGAATTTTTACAACTGAGTCAGTAAGTTCATCAGCGTCAGGGAATCTGCACACAAGAAGGTGAGTACTGGTTGCCCGTCAACACCGCGGTCTGCCTGAACATTGAGGTTGTGTCTGAATTGCTTATGACTGATAGCCGCATAACTTTTGATGAACTAGAATGTCAGACAGGCCTCGGCCACAGACACAGACACAGAAGGACGAAAGGATTGAAGTTTGTCACCGACTACGGAAAATGCATTATGAAGATACGGATTTTTGGAGATGCTGGTTACTGGAGACGAGTCATAGTATAGCTACCACACACCGGAGAAAAAAGTTCAGTACATTCAATGCCAATTTTTTTGCGAATAAAAATCCTTCGTAAGGGAAGTAAAGCCGTGGGTTCTGTGCCATAGATTTACGGCAACAAAATAACGTGAAGGTTGAAAGAAGATGCCTGTGAGCAAAATTTATAAATAAACTAAAGTGACAAAAAATGCAATTGAAACATTCAGGACGTACCAGCGCAAGAACGTCTGTGCAGCTCCATATACGGACAAGCAGATGATCACCGTCTTTTGGGAAACTCCAGGCAAATTCATAATGGACTGACTTCCTCAAGGAATGATTGTCAACAGCGAAATCCTTACACGGCTTAGACATAGTATTTAGGAACATTGAAAGGGAAAGTAGTCGACATGACAATGCACAGCCCCACAACGACAGGCTCACTGCTGTGCCGTACCCCACTATATTCGCCGAATTTCGCTTCTTCCGATTATGCCTTACTCGACAGCATGAAGAAACTCGTTGCATGGTACAAAAATTCGGCAACAATGAGGAAATTCAGGTAGGTGTCGAAGTACTCCAACACAATGGTTTCACGCCGTCATAATGAAGTTACCAGGAAGATGTCAAGGGTGCAATGACGTTGGTAGGTTGAGAGATTCAGTGTGCAATGATCCAGTATAATATGAAAACTTTTTAAATCATTTCCAAACGCCCCGAGTATAAACAACTTTACAAATTGAAACATGCAAATCTGCAAAGCTGTACCAATAAAATAGCATCAATGTTTGGTTCCACAAACAGCTCCCCCCCCCCCCCCCCCCGCACCCTCGTTCAAAACAGGTAAAATCAAGACCCAGACTTACAGAATTCGGACAACAAGCTCTAAAAGATGCAGATGGATAATTTAATTAATGTGGTGTTTGCAGATACTTTATTTCTGTTAGGTACTTCCTAATATGTATGTAAATAACTGTGTGTGTGTTTATTTATATACTTTGTAATGAATTTATTTATAGGTGTATCTTTCTCAATTGGTATATCATGTGAGTTTTATATTCTGCAACACATATGATACAGATTGCCAGGAATAAAGTGGTCGGTATTAAATTTTCACTCTTTCAATGAATGTTTAGTTTCCACTAGTGTCTCAAACGTTGCTACACAATCATGTGACGCAATACGAAGCCATGTTTGGCGGGTTATCGCCAACTTTGTAGAAAGGCGCGAATGCTACTCCTGTTGCAAACGTACATACGAAGTTCTGATAGCAATGAATAATAAAATGCACGTCATGGAATAGGAACACAAAGCATGACAAACAAATTTAGATACTAAATATTATAGTTAACCTGTTATTAATCAATGACGACTGATGTGGGGTACTACCTGTTTATGAGGCAACTAGGGATATTATCATTAGATATCAGTTTTTACCTGGTGGCAAATCAATCGATGTTTGCAGGAGCGAAACAGCAGTTGTAAGATTGCGGCGTCTCTGAGTGAGTGTGCATCTCTGAACGGTAAAATCTCTCAATAAAATGAATGATTGATTGGAGATTGTTTATTAATTTCTTTTTCTATACAAACGTGTATATATGCTTGATATTCTATTTGAGGACAATTTTAATAATTTTATGTATTGAATTTTGTGTAAATAGAACAATCTCTCTTTGAATGCATTTTTTTTTTTTTTTTTTTTGGGTATACCAGAATTATAAACAGTCTTTATTGTTGGAAGTTAAAGAATCAGATTTAGAGGAGAACACCTTAGCTCAGTTAGTCATTTCCTTTTATAATTCTGTACAAAAAATGGCAGATGAAATTCGTTTATAATGTTAAAAATTACGAACTTCATTCGCTAGTTTCTTAAGGAAAGTCAAAGTGGTATTTTCGTGAATTTTGTTTTGTTTTTTTTTCTTTTCATTTTTACGTATTTGCACATTTTTGCATTTAAAAAAAAAGGATGTATCAGAGCCTTTTTTTCTCGCTTTTTTGTATCATTCACCCAATGAAAACAACAGCAATTTTGTAAATATTTGCTGCAGAGTGATGTTTATGTAATTGTTGGACAAATAAATAAATAAAATATATTACGGTTCAGAAACTATCAGTCTGGAGAGTTTGGTGGCTCTATTTCTCATAAAACTGTGAACTTTCTTTTAATTTTTGTGGTTGCAGTCTCTGAAAAAAATTCCCTTTTCCATTTGACCGTCCAATTTTTCCAGAAACTTTTAAGCAATAAAAACTGAATGTTTTAGGAATTATTTGTAACAAAGTACCAAGGAATTTGATTATTTTTTTTTTGAAAACGTGAGGACTGTTCAATAAAGAATTATCATACTTTTTTACATGCATAGCAGCATAATTTCTCGCGATAAAATTTAAAATTTAACTTTCAATATGGTGCTCTGAAATTCTGCTTTCGTCTCAACGATTCTTCCGTTGAGGCCTATGGAGAGTTTGTTCTTCTCTATAGCACAGCTCGAAGATGTTTAAAACGTTTAAAGAGGGGAGGCAATCAATTTCAAAAGAGGGTGCACCCGGCCCTCCAGTTTGTGCTCCTACGGAACAAAACTTTAACATCGCTGCTATTCTTGTGAGAGCGAATCATCCACTAACATGAAAGTTGCATATGAGACGTGTATGTGCATGGTGCCGATTCCCCAACAAAAGGATATCTGCGCGCAGCTGAAGATGATGTTACAGGAAGATGCGAAATGTATTTCAAGGATCACTGGTGATGATTTTATTACATAATTTCGATCCTTAGAGCAAACAGCAAGGCTCTGTGTGGACCCCCCCCCCCACACACACACACACACACACACACAAAGTTTCTTCTGGTGGGAAAGTTAAGTTTACTTCATTTTTTTCAATATTCAAGGAATGGTTTACTACCATGCCGTACCAGCACACAAAACTGTAACTGGGCAAAATTACAGAAATGTCAAGAATTTTTAAATAGTGTTTAACGGCGATTTTACTGCTGAGGTATCACAGGCAGTAGACACTGATGATACACGAGATGAAATAATAAACTGGGAAAGGATTTTTTAAGGAAGGAAGCATTCCAGGCCTAAGTTTAGGGTAACTCCACGGCATTTGCCACTTACGAAGAGTGAAGAAAACCTGGAAAAACATCATCAGGGAGGACGGTCCTGGTGGGAATCGAAACTAGACCTCCTGTTAAGGAATCCGCGCCTTAGTGCCCTTGGCCACCCACGGCGATCCTTAAAACTCTGCAAAAGGCTGCTTTTCGGTGCAACAAACTGGATGCTACACCATGATAATGCACCGCCGCACATCGCAAATGTTATTGCTGAATATCTCACAAAAATCAACATGAAGTGTGTTCCTCACCCTCTGTATAGTCCAGATTTAGTCCATGTGACTTTTTCTTTTAACACCTTCGGGGAAGATAATTTCTAGCACAGCCGAAAGCTGCGGAAGGTTTCTGAAGGATGTGTAAAACACATTTTGGAAGATTGCTGAAACGCTTTGGGAAAGGTCGTCATAATAATGAGAATGAATAATTGCATGTTGCCCAAAAAAAATTATGATCATTATTTATTGAACAGCATCTTATTGTGCATTTATTAAAAAATCAGAATAAAAATGTTAAGTAAGACGTGCATACTTTTTATAATACTTTAATCAATTACACGAAAAATCCACAAGTTTACCATGCAAAAATGAGCCATCTTTAATAGTTTCTGCAATGGTTGGTTGGTAATGAAATTGCTAAGTTTAACATTGGCGTGAGTAGGATATTTTGACAACCCTTTTTACTTAAGCAGTAAATTATAAGTACATAAATGTAGCTTCTATTTGATAGCTCTCGATTCTTTATCGTAAAGTGCAGATTCTCAAGTGACGACAGAACTCTGGATCAAAGATTACGCCAGATCAAGCAGAAAGGTTCTTGTGTTACAACATGGCATCATTGTTGTGATGCAGCAAGTCACCCACACGACTGGAGGGGGCTACTGTCCCAGCTTTATTGGTATGTGTCCTTTGTGTATGCTATCTGATTTGTATTCCGTGAATAGTCCTCCACCTACCGAGTTTATGGCTAGCATCCATCAGTCTCTCCAACGCCCACTGCCTCCAAAGCGAGTTATAATTATAGCCCTGGCTATAAGAATACAGAATATGGCTGCTCCGAAACAATATTGCTACAAACTTCAGTCTTTGGAAAGTTAAGGGGATTTTTAAAACTTTTAGCGCATTACGAAGCAATTGCGGTTGTACCCATGAATTTCTTCAAGTCTCCGTCGATCCTATTGCATGTTTTTCCCTTTAAACTCATCTAAAAATATTACTATATCGACATTTTGCTATAACCCGCATATTTTTAGTCTAAAAATGTGAACTTTTGATGCTAATCATCTTTATATGGTTTAAAAGTACACAAAAAAGTAAAACTGAAAAAAATGTCAATTTTAGCTCTTTCTTCGCTTCTTAAAACTGTGTATAAAATCTTACATTATAGCAAATGCTGGAAACGTCACCCTCCCTCGGGCAGTACCGAGTAAACACGTTCCGATTGACACGGTTTAGTTTGACTATTGTATTGTTTCTGATTTCATTTCGTATGTTGTCCTTCCTTTGTTTTGCACACTTTATTTCTTTAGGCTACCCCACAGGTAAAAATCATAGACTGCTTGTTGAAACCACTCATTAGATTTTTCTTCTTGTCACCGGATTAAAAAACAAAGTCAGAATGTCCTTTCGGTACCTCTCTCCACGCATTCCTAAAAATTTAATACAAGCAGAAGTTAAATGTATAACTTACAGTGATTGTTTCACTCATGTGACGTCATCTTAAAATCGAACAGTGAAAAGAAACAACATTTTGAATTTTAACCAGTCACAGCCGGATATCGCAGTGAAATTACCGGGGAAAAAAATATCAAATCCGTTTTATCACGCGACGTACATATGTCTTGTGGTCAGTGTAGCCAACTCTATACCTCCACTATATAATTCCTGAACACACATCACTGACCACTTTTGCTAGAGGCTGTGGGGAGTAATTGATAGCAACAAAAGCATGGACAAGGGCCAATCCAACGCAATTGGAGGGTTCTTCAAAGCGTTTTGGTGATGCCTCGAATGTACAAATTGATTTTATCATTAGGAATTCCAAACCATAGAATACAAAGAAAAATAGACACATTGTTATCTTTATATTTTTTCCTTAGTTGGTGTTAGAAAATGCAAAGGTAGCGATTGTAATAGTAGACTTTTGTCCATTTCAGTCTCACGGATTCTGAATAGAATAAATATTCATAAGTATAACAAGTATTAATACTCTGTGTGCGAATATTTCAAGTATATATCACTTTTATTCTTATTCTATTCATGAAATAGTCCTAAACCCGTATTTAACTCTTCTCTATTGGCATTACTGACAATTGACATTCTTCTGTTGCAAGATTGCTTAAAAAGGTTGAGTACAAATATACAATTATTACAATTTTGTAAGCCAAGATTGGAGCAATTATATTTAAATTCGTGTTTTATTAGTGCAATAATCCTAATAAATATCACTCGAAAGTATGAGCTTTGCAGACTAACTACGTTCGTGAATTTATCGGTAATCTCAGACCCTCTTATGATATTACTCGTGACAAATGTAACATTCCCTTAATTTTACCATCAAAAGTATATATTTCCTACGATTTTCCATTTAAAGTTGGATATTTCCTAAACATTTTTCTTCTAAAGAGTAAAACAAACGTCTAAATCATTTTTACCCATTGCCTGTATTACATCATTGGACGAAGCAGGTATTGACCTTTTATTATGAAACCCGAGATATTTTTTACTAACTCGGTGTTTTTAATTTGTAAATAATTTATTACATAAACAAATATATTTGGCATTTAATTTATTTATACTTCGTCTAATCCACAACGGCACATTGAATAATGAACGAAAGCATGATGTTGACAGGTACAAGGAGCCCACATGACGGGAAAGCGTTAAACCCGAGGTCATCACCACAAAGTTCACATATGTGACATTTCCTGTTGCCCTTCTCGACCAGGACCTCCTGGTGTTTCACATGTTGGACCGTGCTGATGTCTCTTAAAAATGTTTGGATAACGTTCCATATCTCACGCTTTTTATTCTCCTCTAGCCAGAAAAACCTTCAGCAAGTTGGAGTTTCTCACACTGCTTGCTCTCAGAGCCGGTCTAATTATTTCAGGTTCTGTTATATTGAGCACGGCGCTGGAAGACAGAAAGTAAATTTGTTACAAACGAAGTCTGGCAAAGCTTCATGGCTTTAAATATTGCAACAGTAATGGCCAGAGCCTGGAAGTTAGACAAAATGCCTTTTCTATGTGAGTGGATATATTTAAGAATCAGATAGAAATGAACATGTTTCCGTACATTTGGAATCGGTAGGACCAGTTTTCACTTTGCATTTGTTGTCTTTTTTAAGGTTTAAAACCTTTTTTGCTTTGTTTGGGATCGTTATGAAATTTTGTCTACCTATTTACGCACTTTCAAAAGCACATAATGGTTTTCCATAAATCACAGTGAAAAAAGTTATAAAAATTAAATGGCATGTTCACCTCAAAAAAATTATTTAGAAACTTGTTATACATTTATTTCTTTTCAAAATGTGAAAAAATTTCTCCTCAACTCATTCAATTAAGCTCTTTAAATATCAGGACCTTCATTAGTGAAAGAAGAGGACGGTTATTCGGGCATACGAATATCAGGAAATAGAGAGGATGAGGGAAGTACTGCAGTTTTCAATAGACTTGGGGAATAACTTTGTATCGGTCTACGCGAGACAATTCTAGAAAATTTGTGAATGAGTAACTTCTCAGTTGCATAAATATAACAAATAATTGCAAGCGAGAAAGATGAGAGTGGTACAGTTGCGTAATAAACCATCCCTACAATGTGCTCAATAGAGCAGTAAAAGAGATAATTATCTGATTCCCCTATAAACAGAAAATAAACTCGACCAGAAACTACTGCACATGTTCTGCTCATTTGCCAGGACTATTCTAAACTATTTGTCTTTGTCTAGATCAACATTTTCATGACGCCCCGAAAGGTGAATGTTCTGTTGTAACTGGTATGAGTACTTCTGAAATAGCTTGTTTTAAATATGCTGCAATCACTTCAGTGGAAGTAGAACGTTCTTTTTCCATGATGAAAAAGGTTCTGTCTGAAAACATCTTGTTATTGTTTGCTTGTAATCAAGAAAAGCAAGCTTAAGTACTTTAATTAAATGCTAATGAAATTATTAAGTATCTTAAATATCTATTTTCATTAATAATGATTGATGTTACTCTCTGTTTTCACGTAATAAATGTTTATTTTAGTATATTACTGCTTATTTTCTGAATTTTAAGCGCCTTTAGGCCTGCCTATTTTAACCAAAGTAAATGCTGGAAATGCCGACCTCCAGTTATTACTTATGACTGTATATACAAAAAAGTATGAAATATACATAAACATGCAATACCCAATTTTTACCTAACCATGTAATCAACTAAATAATGAATAATTCTTCTTTTCAATTTATTTTCTATTTCCGGCATTTTTTATTAAAAACAGAAAATAAATTTGATTTATATGCTGACATTTTTCTGTTTACAAAACAGAATTAATAATTTCTTGAATTGTTCAATAGTCATACTTTGTTACCTGCAAGAATATTTTCCAAGGCTGCTGTATGTTATTGGGCAAAACGCTAATGCCTAAATATCTAATTTGTTAGACCAAAGAATGAGCTAATAAAAATTTCTTCATTTTAACCACAATGCTGTTACCAATTTTTTGTTTACAGCAACGAGTTTAGTTTTATCTTAACAGTTCAATGCGGCTTTGTGCTTAGGAAATGTATATTGTTACAAGTTCTGCAGATATATTATTTTACGCAAAGGCATTCCCTTGGTTTCAACACTCAAAATTCGGAAAGTTTTTAAATATATATTTACCAAACTCTTTAAAATGCACTAGGTAGTGACACTGTTAAAAAAAATTGACACTTAAAACTGTAAAATAATATTCAAAAGCACACGATATTTTGAGCCGACGGCTCTTGATCGCGATACGAGACAATAAACACTGAGGCGGGCGATACCCCATCTGATTTATCGTAGAGGTTTCTGTGCAGGCTAGCACGGCATTCAACATACGCAAAACTTAAAACAACTAATTGCCCTTAAAGGAATTATTAAAGGGACAGGCTAAGATCTGAAGAGGTGCGAGCCTTGTGCAATACTATGACCGCCAACTCTCTATCTCTGAGTGTAATAATAGAGGAGGATGGAGATACGGTTTCTATTACAACTAACGAGAAACACTTATCAAAAACAGATTGGTGAAACTGGGATTATGGGCTACCGGCAGTAAGAAGCCGGTTTTAACAGAGCGTCTATTATATATATATATATATGGGTGTGTGTGGGGGTATGTAGTCTTTTATTTATTCTCACTTTGACTACTGGTCGTTGCGTCCATAGATTGTGGTCTGAATACTGCAAGTACCGTGGAATCAGTTTTGTTTCCCCTGGAGAGTTTTATCATCTATAGGTGTGCGCGCTGCTACTAGCTGTTAGCCGGCCGGCCGGATCTCGGTGATGGGAGGGAGGGTAAAACAATAGAACAAATCAATCATACAAACCAATTTAAGAGACTCATTACTCACCAAATTATCAAATGATGTGTTGAAATTGCCCACCTTCATTCCCCACACATTTTTTACATCTCTTTAGAGAATTATTCATCACTCGCTATAGCTGAGAAATTCACTTGAGAAATATTATTTCGTCTTGTACACGGCATATTTTAATTAACACCAGAAATAATAATCGCAAGTTGTTAAATCGAGGGACAGAGGAGGCCATAAATCCTTGTTAATAACTCTGTTTTGTGGAAACACATTGTGAATTGTTCTCATGGAATTAGTGTGAGCAGTGGCTGAGTCCTGCTGAAACAATGCATGATTACGCTCCCTTCCGTTAATAATCAGAAAAAGGGTTAGAATGGTATTCACATAACAGAATAACTGTATGCTAAAAAAAAAAGATCCTTTGATTCTTTCATCACTGAGTTAATACAAATGAACTGTACATAAAGGCACGCGTACCATTGTAAACTCACGAGGCATAATACACTTTATGTATACTGCCGAATTAAGAAACGAACAATACAATACACACCCGGGAACAGCTGCGCTACGACTGGAACAGTCAGCAAGGTCAAGAGGCATGCAAGCAGGCTTGCTACAACCTCCATGGCGAAACAAACGAATGACGGATCGCTCATAAGAAAAACCTTTTCTGGCTAAGGAAAAACTTCGAAGAAAATCTTACCTAAGACAGCTTGATCTGACCGGGATTCGAACCCAGGACTTCCAGATTAGTAATAGAAAACGCTACTACTAGACCACAGAGGCAGTGTCAATATTAATTTTAACATAGAGATTTATTTTTCATACGAGTACGAAAGTAAATTTTATATTATTGAAAATTATTATTATCATAAATGCAATTGACCTTTTATACTTTGGGGTGAGGCGTCCATTAAGGCCTATCCAAAATTAGTATGTGGATCGTATTAATGCATTTTTACTGATACTTTAAACATTGCCTTATTTGAACTAGTATGCTGTCGAAGCATCAACCTGCTTTGGGAAGTGCTATTTATTTTCAAGTCACTGCCAGGGAGAAGTGAAGTAGTTTTCGATATATGTGGGCCAGTATTGCTCTCAACCAATTTTTTTATGTCTGTGCTTGATTTTGTAAAACATGAAGCCCAACAGAAGGACGATATCGTTTTAAAATTCAGTATTTCGCTATTTTTTGTTATATTGGAGTAATGTAATTATTTTATTTTAACAGGAATTAAATTTTTCAATTACTTGCTGTTTTTAACAGTAGTTCTTAAACTCGCTTAACTTCATTTTAGTTCTGCGGGTTCGTGGACCGTATGATAGGTTGATAACCGGAGCCCGTAAATTCATTTTGGTTAAAATAGGAGGGAAAAAACGCACTTAAAATTCTGAAAATAGGCAGTAATATAATTAAAATACATTTATTAAAAGTGAAAACATATAGTAATATCATTCATTATTAATGAAAAAGTATTTAAGATATTTAATAATTTCTTTATCGCATATTTCAAGTACTTAAGTTTACATTTCTTGGTTACAAGTAACAATAAGACGTTTTTTCAAGGTATCAACTGTTATAGTCAGTCACTTGTCAGAGAGAACATTTTTCATCAGGAAAAAGAACGTTCTACTTCCACTGAAGTGATTGGAATATTAAAAAACAAACTATTTCGGAAGTACTCATAGCAGTTACAACAGACATTCACCTTTCAGAACATCATGGAAATGTTGATCAACACAAAGTAAAGTAGTTTTTAATAGTCCTGGCGAATGAGCAAAAGATGCGCAGTGGTTTCTGGTCGTGTTCATTTTCTGTTTATGCGTTTATAGGGGAATCAGGGTCTCTCTTACTTCCGCACTGAACACATTGTAGGGACAGTTTATTGGACAGCTGTTCCGTTCTCATCTCGATTAAATTGTTTGTTACATTTATGCAGCTGAGAAGTTACCCCCAGCGCAAATTTTCTTAGAATTGTATCGCGCAGATCGATACAGGGTCATTCGCCAGGACCTAAGTGAATGGGTTGAGGAGAATGTTTCTGGCTATTTGAAAAGAAATAAATGTGTAACAATAGTTTCAATATATATTTGTGAGGTGTACGTGCCATTTAATTTTTATAATTTTTTTTTCATTTTGATATATTGAAATTCTTTACGTGTTTTTTCAGACGCAGAAAAATTCATAACGATCATTAAGAAGAAGAAGAAGAAGAAGAAGAAGAAGAAGAAGAAGTTTTAAACCTTAAAATAGGCAACAGACACCAAAATAGTCATAAAAGGCAAAAAACTGGTCCTATCCCAAATGTACTGGAAACATGTTCATTTCGATGTAACTCTTAAATGTAACCACCCGGATAGAAAAGGCATTTTGTGTAATTTCCGGGTTGAAGCGGTAAACAGTACAGTGAAACGTCAAAAATACATTTAAAGAAGGAAGCTGGCAGGGGGCACTGTCTCACCCCCTGGAACAGAAGCAAGCCAACCTCAGCCTACCTCACTCTGGCAATGAAATAATAAGTTTGAAAGCGGAAAAATCGTGGAAAGGTGAATTGCAACATTTGCCTAAGCGACCAGGGGAAACCACGAGTTCAAGATGGACGGTCCTAAAGGATTAGACCTCCCGAATGCGGTTCCCAAACTGCACTGCGGGTAGCTTCCGGCGTGGAGCTCATTTCCGATTCTAATTCTTCTAATGTTTCTAATTCTTTCTACTGTAGACTGTAGACTGGAAGTAAGTGCTATTGCAAAGTTCTTCTCAACTTTGGGCATTGTAACTGCCTGAAAAGTAGCAAAACAAAGTACTCCGCGCAGTTTGCGGCAGACCGCAGCTACCACATCTCTTGCAATTACGGTTTGTACGACAGTGTTAATCAACGGAAAATCTTAACAGGATGCACAACTGACTTCCTTCGAGCGCCTCACAGGAATTATAGTACACTTTGGAGCGGGAATTCCAGCCGGAAGTATCCTTCTCAGTGTAAAGTCACTTAAAATATATTAAAAATAATCTATTTTTGATACTAACACATTGTTCCAATTTAGCAATACAGTGCGATCGGTGATGCTATCCCCTGCAGTGCTCGAGCCCCTACTTGTTCCCCGCGTCATGGCTGGCTGACTATCGCAGAAGTAGCCTAGCTATTCCCGGGTGTGTTTTGTGTTGGTTTTTCTTAATTCGACAATATACTATGCCTCGTGTGTTTATGTACGAATCAAAAGTGTTAACTCATTGGTGAAAGAGTAATAGGGTCATTTGTTTTAGCATACAGTTGATTCTGTTATTTATGTTGACACCATATTAACTGCCTTTTTGTTTTAGAGAATTATTCAACAGGGAGCGTGATCAAGCATTTTTTCAACAGGACTCTGCCACTGCTTACACTGCGATGAAAGTAATTCACAATGTAAACACAGAGTTATTAGCAGGGATTTGTTGCCCCCTCGGTCCCCCGATTTAACAGCCTGCGATTATTATCTCTGGGGTAAATTTAAAATATATATGCAGTGTACAAGACGAACCCGCACACCATACATGAACTCAAAGATAATATTACTCAGGAAATTGTGCGGATTTCTAAAATTGAACAACAGCAAGTGATGAATAATTTCCTAAGAAGTTGCTAAAAATGTGTGGAGAATGAAGGTGGTCAGTTTCAACATCTCATTTGATAATTTGGTAAGTAATGAGTATTTTAAATTGGTATGAATATTATTGTATGGTTGGTTGTTTTATTGTTTTATCCTCCCGCTAATACAGAGACTTGACTGGCTGGCTAACCGTCTAACGAGCTCGCCCATAGGCAAAACACTTCGGGGGAAAACAAAACTGATCACACGGTACTTTAAACGCATCATATAGCAAATTCCGTTTTACTAGTGCATGGTTTTTTTTTATTTTTTTATTTTTTTTATAATACGTATTTTAACACAAACATGTACAATCTGGTTATTATATATGAATCTAGTCCCTAGTTCTAACAAGCTTCTCTGTTCATAGTTAAGGTGACTATTTTTACTTCAGAAAATGATTTAAGTGCCTGCAGAGTAGAACTATCAAATCAGTGTAACGCTTTGGGCTCTTTCCAAAAGATTGGTAAATTTTCATAATCGAAATTAATTTTATTTAACGGTTCCCAAAGCCTTCTATCATCGCCATTTGACGTTAGATGTTTTGAAGAACAAGAAGACGAAGAAAGAGAGGAAAAAGAAGAAGAAAGCAACGCATGTTTTGGAGAAACAGTATATGACTTTTTTATTTCCTTCTTGTCTCGATGGATCCATGCTTCTCTAGCCTGCTACACGCTGTACAGTTCCGGCTCATTACTTTGCCATGGTTGGTAACACCAGCTGCATTCCAGTGTAACAGTTGGCAATATACGTTGATTAAATCCCCAGCACGGAGCTCGGAGAGAGTGAGTGTGTGTGTATGTAGGAAGACCCAAAGAAAAACTGAGCATAGACTTGGCTGTACGTGAGTGCTGTTTTAAATACTGCAACACCAGGTTTTTATGAGAGGCTGCCTGCAGCTCTTTCAAGGGAGTTCCGAAGTAACAAGTATCGAAAATGCCTCCTTATTAAAATGTTACATTCAAACTGCAACATTCCCAATTAAAGCTCACCATTATGGATTGTACATATGAACTCCATATTCTATTTTATAATTAATCTTTTTAAAAAATTCCGAAATAATTAGCTATTACAGTATATACCCATGAAATGTTTTTAAACAATTTCTTCAAAGCTCCATCGATTCTACCTTCTAGGCTACAAAAATGACAATGAAAAGTTGTATGTGTGTATGTATGTATGTATGTATGTATGTATGTATGTATGTATGTGTGTATGTATGTATGTATGTATGTATGTATGTATGTATGTATGTATGTATGTATGTGTGTATGTATGTATGCATGTATTATGTATGTAAATATGCATGTATGTAAATATGTATGTAAATATGTATGTATGCATGTATGTATGTAAATATGTATGTATGTAAATATGTATGTATGTAAATATGTATGCATGTATGTAAATATGTATGCATGTATGTGTGTCTGTATGTATATATGTATGTGTGTATGTATGTATGCATGTATTATGTATGTAAATATGTATGTAAATATGCATGTATGTAAATATGTATGTATGTATGCATGTAAATATATATGCATGTATGTAAATATGTATGTATGTAAATATGCATATATGTAAATATGTATGCATGTATGTAAATATGTATGTAAATATGTATGTATGTGTGTATGTATGTATATATGTATGTGTGTATGTGTGTATGTATGTATGTATGTATGTATGTATGTATGTATGTATGTGTGTATGTATGTATGTATGTATATATGTATGTGTGTATGTATGTATAGATAGGAATGTGGGTCTACTGGACAACCACATTTAAAGAGCGTGTACTAAAACGAAAATTTAAAAATCGCTCTAGCGACAGCAACATTTGTTTTTCAACAACAAAACTCAGCATATATCTTTTAAATAAAATAAGAAAATACTTACTGAAAATTGCGGAAATCGGATCATTAGGAGTACGGATGCACCTGAAAACCGAAAATTTAAAAGCTCTCTTGCGTTTAATTTTCTTTCAATTATTTCAAAATAAAATGACAAATTAACTCATCCTATAAACTGTATTTATAACGATACATATGTTTTATATTTGACAAAAGCATCGTCGTGAAAATAGCATATGCGGAATATTAATCTAATACATATTTCAAAATTATATTTGTATGTAAAAGAGTTCTGTAATAACCTTCAAAAAACGATTGCGTTACATGCTTTTACTACAATAATATTTATATTAAATTTCAAAGCCATAAAAAATCGATGAAACATTCGATTGTTTATTGTTGATTATGTATATTTGCTTAGTACATTGTAATTGTTAATAGTAACACGTTTTTATTTTATTGTAACATATGAACAACTTCTTAAATATGCATTGTAAGCCGAAACTATCTTTTATTTTTCTCTATTTTAGTGAATGTAAAGATGATATCAATGGCTCAGTTCATAAACATGGTTACATTTAAAAACGTTTAAAAATACCCACACAGTACAGCTTTGTCTATCAGGGATTATATATTTCATTTTGAGAATTATATTACGTATCATACAAATTATGTTTCATTTGAATAATTGGAACAATCGTCCTAATAATAATATACCATTAATATATGTGGTTTAACCTCTACAGGAACAAAAACAACAACAATAATAATAAAAATAATAATAACACTTATTGTTATTATTACTATAACTATTATAATTATATATAATTATAAAAATGTGGTTTCTTTTTTGTAATATTTATACATTGCGAGAATTCTAACTTTGTTTTCCTAATAATACATAGTAATAACGATTTTATACTCATTTTTAAAGTTATTCAAGTTGCTGAGGAATTCACTTAGTTTACGCAGCTCCTGCTGGACGGATGTTTTTGAGGTCAGTTTTCAAAGTTTCAGATCATATTTATATCATATTTTTCAAGCTTTGAATCAACATTTCGGACATTATTTGAACTTAACCAAGAAAATATGTATTAACACTTGTGTTTTTCTTCAACGGCATATATGTGGAATATAATAAATAGATGGATTGATTTTTTTTTGATTGATTTATTTGTGGACGCTGTTTAACATCTCAGGTCATCAGCGTCCCATTCAACTCAGGGCGTGAAACGGCCGACAAATTTTGCTCAGAGGCCTATCTTTCAGGCTTGAGGTTCTTTTTCGTGCCGTAAATGTACGACAAGGGACCTACGGCTTTACTTGCCTTCCGAAGGAAGCCATACTTAGGATTTTTACGTCCCGAAAAAATCCATCGGTCCTTGCCGGGTTCGATCCCGCGATCTTGGGTTTAGGAGGCAAGTATGGTGAATGAATGAATGAATCGTGTTTAACGCCCGTTTTTGCTACAGAGGCACCACAGGCGATGGACACTGATGATACATGAGATGAAATGATATATTGGGAAAGGATTTATTTTTATGGAAGGAATCGTTCCAGGCCTAAGTTTAGGGTACCTCCCCGGCATTTGCCATTTATGAGGACTGAAGAAAACCTGGAAAAAACCTCAGTCAGGAAGGACGGTCCGGGCGGTATTCGAACCCAGACCTCCCGCTCACGAGTCCGAGACTTAACGACCTCGGCCACCCGTGGCGGTAGCAAGTATGGTAACCACTACACCACCAGGACCGACAAATTTAGAAAAATCGCTTAAAGATGAATGCATTAATAAAGTATCGTGACCTTCTTTCAAAATAGTCCAAAGACGTAAGTGATAACAAAATTAATGAAATTATTTATTATAAATGTTTGGTTTGCACTTACATTTTTTGTCGCTGGATTCTAAAAGGTAGGAAATATATTTTTGATTTTGGAACTTTTGAGCTAGGTTTTTAATATATAAGAGATAACATTTGTTACAAAGAAAGTGACCACGGACTGAAACAGAAAAAAGAACAGAGCATAAATGATCGGCTTATAATGTGCGCAAAACAACTGCATAAAAATTACCATCATTTAAGAACGTAGCAGCATTGGGAGAGACAGAAGAAGTGAACTTAACTGAAAACTTGGAGTCAAGTTTGGTAAGGGACTGGTCGATATACGTCATACAGGTTTATAATATAACAAGCTAAAATTAGCTATTACATACTTAAATATCCAAGAAGATAATCGTCGGTAATAATTATTCATCCTTATGTTCACAGTGGCCTATTGCAGTAGTAAGGTATGGTTTATATGATTATTTTTTGTTTTATCTCCGTAACATTTAAATAGGCTACTATAATATCACTTTTACTCTCTATTCAAAATAAATTTCGTTTATTTTCTGACACTCCAAACAAGAAAAACAATGTAAAGATATTTTTAAATACGAGGATTATTGGAAAATTTCACATAATTATCTACAGATTGCAGTAGCAGTTCCGAAAAAAGTTTTGTTATCAAAAACCGCCATCTTCTACAGAGATATTTGTCCAATTATACATTAATTTTGTCACGACAATACGCCGCTGATAATTATGATTCACTTTCCTTCCCTCAAACAGAACAACCTTTGACCAGAGCATTAAGATAATCGTCTTCTGCTTTAATCAACGTCATGATTCGATTATCTTGTTTCCATACATTTGCTCCTGCTTAAGACACAGGTGTTCTAAGGAGATGGTGACTTAAATGACCTCTGTAGCAACTCTACGAAGAAAGGGAATAATGGAAAGAACTGAGATTTATTTTCTTATAAGAATAATGGATCATTGTTAAGTAACTAAGACCCGATAATAACTAACTAATATAGGACCGTCTGTATCAAAAACCAGACGCTCTTAATTATGAGTCTGCTCTAGACCCCTCTTATCTTCAAGCTTCCAGATTTACCGTCTGGGCGGGCACAACCATTTCGTGTAGCGACAGGCTATCACGTGTGCCCCTTGATACGGAGTATTCTTATTCATTATTGTTTGGTACTTACAGTATCTTATGGGGACTTCAGAAATTCTTAGAGAATATCGCAATTGCCTCTCTAACTGTTCTGTATTCATTATGCTACACTTCTGTAATTAAATCTCTTTACTTGAAAGAACTTGACGTATTTTAATAAGTGACCAAACCTTTCCTCGCTCGGCCATCACAACATCCCTTAGCGACAGCTGTGTCTTCGCCGGCATTGGGGACACGACAATTTGTCAAGAATCGTAATAGCTATAGCTGTTTGTTGTAGTACAGATATGTGTATACGGGAAAAACGGCAAATATTGAACATCGTGCGGTTATTAAGCAATGTAGCTTTCGACTACTGTCACCATCACACATGGTTGATTATAGGGACGAGGAACATCAAGACCGCTAAACGTAAAACATGTCAAATAGGTTTATATAGAAAAACAATTACAATTTTTCGACATGTAAAAATGTGTATGTGTGTGTATATATTTTTGTATAATCAAAAACTTTGCAAAAACCGTCATACCAATATATCTGAGAATGCTTCTATGTAACAGCTTTCTGTATAGATATAACCCGTATTTGTATAACATGTCTTTTTTGTACAAATAATTTGTTACTACATAGTATAGAGCAAACCCAATTCGTGTAATAAAATATTTATTTTCGAGAAAACCTGCGCTTTACTTGAAATAAAAAATAAATAATATTTTTATAGTAAAAACAATTTAGCCGGAGATGACCTATAAAAGATGAACAAAAGAATGAACGAACAAATGTGTGACTGCATCATTGAACATTAACAACATAAAAATATCTGAAACCAGAAGCTCGATTAAAGATGGATTTCTGGTTCGCAGCTCAGAAGTCATGTTGTTCCCTTTACATCACTACAGTCGTCTGGTAAGTAAGAAATTTCATCGGCCTAAGTCAGAAGAGCGTATACAAACTCACACCGGAAGCTAAATGCAAACTGGGTGCGAACCTGGCTTGCAATTTAGAAGCAAAATCGTACCCTCTGTACCATCACAACAGGCCAGAAGGCGATAAGGGAAAAAATCCACAGTTTTCAGTGAGAAAAGTTATTAATAATGCATCAGGCCGCTAAAGGGCGTTGGAGGTATCCGAAATTGCTGGAGCTCTTGGAATTTCAGTAAACATGTATTCCGCATATTGAGGAAAATTGTGCTTGACAAAAATATCGACAAGATTGTGCCCCGACTACTGACTCAGGATCAAAAGCGAAGCAGAGTACAAATTTCTCAACAAAGTTTGATATGTGTTCAGAGAGATTCCGCCGACTTAAATGTGTTGATTTTTGACCAATGATGAAACAACAGAAGCATCACGATTCTCCACCGCCAAAGAAGACCAGGTGTGTGAAATAGGCCGGGAAGATTATGACGTCAGTTTTCAGAGATGCCAAGGTCGTACTGCTAACTAATTATGCTCCCACTCTATCATTGGGGCGTTTTATGCTAACCTGTTAGACTTATTGAAGAGGAAAAAATACTTGAGAAGAGCCCGGGTTTATCATCTTGTATCAAGAAATGCTCGCCCTCACATAACTGTCGTTGCAATAGGAAAATCAATAAACTGGGTTACGATTTGCTGCCGCATCCGCCTTATTCCCCTGATTGGCTCCATCAGACTTCCATCTGTTCCGTAAACTGAAAAAATTCCTTGGTGAAAAGAACTTTTGTGCGATGAGGAGCTTAAATCATCAGTGGTAGCGTATTTTACAGGCCTGTAGGAATCTAACTTTTGTAATGGGTTAAAGGTTTTGGGTCATCGCTGAACAAAGTGCATTAGAGTCAAGGGCGACTGTGTTAAATAAATGAGAATAATTTTAAAACCTCTGCCGTTATTTTGTGCTTCATTCTGAGAACTTTTCAAGGTTTCTCGTATGGAAATAATAATTTCGTACTTGTTTTCTGCTTTTCTAAATTTAAAATGACAATGTAAATCCTTGGGATTTTTTTTAATGGACGCTCTTTAACATCTCAGGTCATCAGCGTCCCATTCAATTCAGGGCGTGAAACGGTCGACAAATTTTGCTCAGAGGCTTCTCTTTCAGGCTTGAGGTTCTTTTTCGTGCCGTAAATGTACGACACGTGACCCACGGCTTTACTTCCCTGCCGATGGAAGCCATACTTAGGATTTTTACGCCCGAAAAAATCTATCTATCCTGGCTGGGGTTGCGCCCGCGATCTTGTGTTTAGGAGGCAAGTATGGTTACCACTACACCACCAGGACCGACAATTGGGAAACAGTCTGATGAAGAGTTGGCGTTTTACGATCACGAAAGCCGCGTGATGGCGAATGGCGGAATGCAAAGGTCACTGCAGAAGGCCAAGGCTCACCCTGGGCTGTAGTACCAAATGAGAGAGGGAAAAATAATTATGGGATGTTAAATAATTTAAACTAACTGTTGGAGTGTTAAAAAAAATGGTTTTAATAAAAAAGTTGAGTATTTATGTGTGCCAAAGTGAGAAAGAAACGAAAAACTCCTTTACTCGGTACTAGCGAGATATTAGTAAAGAGACACTGGAGAAAAGGAGGCGAAAACAATTTTAATGAGGCTCTTATTTTTTCGTTAATAAACTCCTAAGTACATTTACGCTCCAGCTATGCCGTCTACTGCGGAATAGTTTCACGACTTCTAACACTATTCTATTTCGCAGTATTTGCAGTGTTTCACATTCCCTGTAATTAGTTTATGCGATGCTGCTGTTCTTCGTTCAGGAATTTCTGCTTGCGTCGTAGCATACATACCTACTCTTGAACAATTCCCAGAGATGCGTGTGCAGAAATGAAACGCCTTGTCTTAGCAGGTTCCGGCAGTTTGATACTCTGTACGCCTGTACATCCACGAGAAATCGGACAATTGACCTCTAATTATTTATTCTTATACTATCACAACAGTTGATTTTGTATGTGAAATATAACATTCGAATATAAAAATAGCCAAAGTTGCCGTATTTTATTATATTTGTCATTTTTAATAGACATACAGCTCTCGAACCCTTAAACCTGCGTCAGTCTGTTGATAAAATTTTAATACATCAGTCTGTTTGGATGTGATAATTCCCATTTCATTTTAGCGAATTCCGAGGAAATGTAACTATTGTGTTTGTACTAATTACACATTTTTTTTTTTGAAAATGTTCTTCAAACCTCCATGGATCCTACCCACTAGGCACCGAAAGTGACGATAAAAAAATGTTTTATACCGGCTCTTGTCGCAACGCCAGGAAATGAAGATTCATTATGTATGTGCTCTTTAACGCTCTAGCGGTGGCAATTTTTGTTTTTTCCCAATGAAACTCGCCATACAACCATCAATCAACAAACGATTCATCGTGTTCGTTAACCAACAAAATTAGACCATTGGGGTTAGGAATCAATCTAAAGCGAACTATTTTTTTTTAAAAAATATAAACTCTCTCTAGCTGCCGCAATTTTTATTTTTTCTCAACGAAACTCTGGATATTTTCTTAAAAAATAAACTGATAAAAGCAGGTGCCGAAAACCAGGACAATCCAGCCATTAGGAGTATAGGTGAAAACCGAGTGAAGGTTAAAGTGAAATTTAGAAATAGCTCTAGCGGCCGCAGTTAAAAAAAAATAATAATAAATAAAAAAAAAAAAAATAAAGAAAACTCGGTATATGCCATAAAGGAAATAAAAAGAAATAGTTTCTGAACATCAGTAAAATCGGACTATTAAGAAAGGCGGGAGGATAACCTGAAACCCAAAATTTAAAAATCACTTTAATGGCATTATTATGTGTTTTTCGCATGGAAACTCATATATACCATTTACATAAAATTAGTAAAAGATATTCTAAAAATCGGGCCATAGGAGTGGGGGTTTACCTGAAACCCAAAATTTAAAAATGACTCTAGCGGCACTAATTTTGCTTTTTCATAACGAAATTTCGTATATACCATTTAAATAAAATAAGAAAAATAATTTCGTAAAATCAGTGAAATCAGACTATTAGGAGGCGGGGTTTAACTAAAAATTAAAAATCGCCTAGCGGGATTAATTTAACTCCGAAAATACCTTTTAAATAAAATAACAAAATAGTTTTTGAAAATCATAGAAATCAAACAATTAGGGATAGGGGTGACCTAAAAACCGAAATTTAAAAAGCGCTCTAGCGTTTAATTTTCTCTATGTTGTTTCAAGGACAAATTAATTAAGGGTATAAACTACATTTATAATGATGCATATATTTTATATTTAACAAAAGCATGTCGTGAAGATAGCAAATGTGAAATGTTAATCTAATTGTATATTGTTGATTGTGTATATTTGCTTAATACGTTATAATTGTTTTTAAATAGTAACATGTATTCATTTTATTGAAACATATGAACATCATCTTAAATACACAACGTAACTCGAAACTTTCTGTTATTTCTCTCTATTTTAGTGAATGTAAAGATGATACCAAGGGCTCAGTTCATAAACATAGTTACATTTAATTTTTTTTTAAAAACACTGACACATTGTAGCTTTGTCTATCATTGGTGATATATTTCATTTAATTAATTAATTAATTAATTAATTATTAATAGTATACCATTAATTCTTGTGGTTTAATCTAAAAACAACAATAATAATAATAATAATAATAACAGCAACAAAAACAACAACAACAATAATAATAATAATAATAATAATAATAATAATAATAATAATAATATAGGCACTTAAACTACCATCTCAAATAGCTTCTACACTTTTATTTATATTCACTAGCTGTTTTCGCTGTATTGAAAGTGCAGAAGTGTTACTTTTAAAAAAGGAGAATTTTCAACACAAACTTTATATATATACACGTGGAACAATAACGTAACACAAATTGAATGAAATTAGACTATTAATTCTAATATAATTAGAATTTACGAGTAATTGAAGAAGTATTGTCTATTAAAATAAGTATATTTAATATAACTGCACATGAGCGCCTGTCAGTCAATGTACGGTATCACTGATGCCTTATTCACCTATCAGAATGGAATTTAATTGATAGTTTTATTCTCCTACGTTCATTTAATTTTAATTTTGTAAATATACTAAATGTAAATGCTTAAGTTACCAATATTATTATTTTTTTCTAAGATGACATTTTA